>QEPC01001041.1:10489070-10558495 GCA_003113815.1 Sphenodon punctatus | reverse complement strand
CCCCCCCCCCACAGGGCATGGCATGCCCCAGCGGCAGAGACAGGCGGAAGCGGAGGCCGGTGGCGTATAGCCCCGGCAGCCGCCGGAGGGCCCAAGTGAGGCACACCGGCGAGGAAGGGGGCCCCCGGGGAGATGTGCAGGGGGACCCCGGTCATGCGGGGGAGGCAGCCGCCAACCCAGGGGGGGGGCACGACCCCCCAGGTGTGCCCCCGGCCAGGGGGCGGCCGGGATGGGTGCCTAACCACCAACCTCCCTGTACCCTACAGGGCAGCTGGAGGGGCCGCAGCAACCCGTGCCCCCAGCACAACAGATGAGGGAGCACCGGGCATGGGTACGTTGCCGGAGGGAGGACCAGGCAGAGGACATAGTCCGGACCACCACTGAACACGGGGAGCGGATGATAGTGGCTGTGGATCTCATGGAGGCAGCCATAGAGCGCTCCCTGCAACAGGCAGAGGCAAGGGACTGGAGGCTCCAGGTGAAGGTGCGCCTGGAACAGAGGTGGGAACGCCGAGACCACAGCAGTCAGGTAGAGGCATTTGGGCGGCTGGAACAGGCCATAGAGGGGATGGTGCAGGAGCATTCCATTAAAATGGATACGTTCCATGATATTGGGACCTCCCTGCTCCTGCACGCTGGCACCATGAGTGCATACATGATGGCAGCTGCCCCGCCGGGCACCCTGCCTGCCCAGGCCCCCATGCTGGGACTCTCTGCACCCCCACTGCCTCCCCAACCGCCCCAGCCTCCCCCATGCCAGCTGGGGCCGCGCATCCGCCTCCCAGTTGCTGTAAGCCTCCAGAGGGAGTAGCCATGCACGGGGGCCCTCCGGGCCTGGTTCCTCCCTCCCTCCCACTACCACTGGCCCCTCAGGGCACCGAGGCCTCCCAGGACACTGTTGGGGACACAGACAGTGGAGGGGAGGGGATCTCCCAGAGCTCTGCGGCACCCTCAGGCCGGCCGAGGGGGCAGCCCCAGAGATGGGAGGGATGGAGGAGGGTGGTCTGAGGGGGGGAACTGCACCAGCGTGGTAGGGGGTGGTGGTGTGGGGACACATGTACTTGGGTGGATGAATAAATGGGTGGGCAACACTACTGCCTCCTGTGGTCCGTTCATGGGCCCCTGGGTGCGGGCTGGCCATTGGCTGCAGAGGGGACTGCCGAGAAAGCGGCCGGGGGCCCCAGGGTGGTGGGGTCGGGGTTGAGCGCCCTCACGCTGCTTGAGAGCTCCAAAGGCCTGCTTGACCACGGTCCTACTTGCACACAGGCAGGAATAGTATAGCGCCTGTACCGGGGTCCTGCCGACCGGGAACACCATCAGCCACCAGGTGAGGGAATAGGCCGGATCCCCCAGGATACAGGGGGTCATGAGCACCCCCTCGATCTGGGTCATCCCCATGTCCGCAAAGTCCCCACGGTACATCCGGGCATAGAAGAGGAAGATGGTCATGATCCAGGCATCATGACTGCACCCGGAGTTGCCCGTGAAGATGTCAATGAACCGCCCCCGGTGGTCTACGACAGCCTGGAGCTGCAGGGAGTGGTACCTGTGCCTGTTGACATACGCCCCAGATGAGGGGCGGAGGATCTCTATGTGGGTGCTGTCCACGGCGCCCATGCAGTTGGGGAACCCTCCAGCTGCGAGGCCCGGGGTCTTGTGCATGGACCAGCGTGCACCCGGCCATGCTGCCTGCAGCTGCATTTCTGCTGTCATCACCTCCCACCTTTCTGTGTTGGCAACATTGTGTCCTTGCAGGCCTGATTAGTGTGTCGGCTGTCCTGTCTGTGTGCTCAGTTCCTGCAGCTGTGCTGGGTCCGCGCCCCACACCTCGCTCTGTTGCCATGCCTTGTTGCGGTCTGTGGCCTTATCGCTTGGCCTTGGGGCTCCCCTGGTTCCCCTCCCGCCCCTTCAGAGATTGCGGGGGCCCCTGTACGTGGTGTCATTCTGCCTGGCTTGCTGGACCATGGCTGGCTGTGCTTCCACCGGGCTCCTGGCCCCCATGGGGCCCCCCATATGTGGACCTTCCGCGAGACCATGACCCTGTGCGACCTGTGGCATACCCCAGCCGTGCAATTGCTCCTGAGCTGCCCGGACAGCCTGTCGGGTGCCTATGCGAGCCTGAGCTCTGGCCTCCATTACTTTGGCTATGAGGCAAGTGCCCGGGATTGCCGGCTGCATGTTGAGACACTGCGGCTGCTTCCCTTTCCCGATGGGCACATTCCAGAGATGAGGTGCTCGCATGTGGGTTGGTCTGCGGTGGAGACCTGTCTGCTCTGTCTGTGTGCAGCCTGGCCACCTACACAGTCTGCCTGGCGGAGGGGGGCCCTGCCCTGCCCTGGCCGTGTCCTACTTTGGCTGTGTTCACAGGGCCCGTGGGTACCAGCACTCTCATGGGGCAGTGTATCACTGGCTGTTGGAGCTAGTTCACCTTCCGTGGCCCCCCGCTGCTGACTTCTGCTTATCGGAGCCCACCGCAGCAGAACTGGCGGCTTTGTTCTGTGTGTGGTTCCGTTCCGATGTGCAGTTGAGGCTCTCCATGCAGGATCCATTCGAGGCATACTACCTGGTAACCCACCACATGTCCATGCTGGGGTACCACTGGGGCATGCTTCATTGGCCGCACTTCATTCACTCTGCCCCTGACCCATTAGTGGCCCCCTCCAGTTGGCTGTGAGTCCCTCAGTGCCTTCCGGTCCCCGGTTGCCAACCCCACTGTGAGCTCCCACCTCCGCCCTGGTGCCATGGTCCACTGCCTGTTTCCTCCTTGATGTCCCAGCCGTGCTGCTGTGCTACCAGCATCCTGGGGTACCGCTGCCCCTGCCTATGGCACCAGGCCCCCTCCGGAGCCCCCCCTGCCTGCCCCTGTAACCGGTGCTCCCCTCTGTGGCTACCATCTCCGGTGTCCAAGTCTGGCTCTCCGACCCACCCCCCAGCTCCCCTGCGTGCTTCTGACCATCCTCGGATGCCTGCACTCCCTCCTGCGCCCCTGCCCCCCCCTTGGGTGCCTGTGTGACCTCAGGTGTCTGGGGTCCCCGGACTGCACCTTCAGGCTCTGGGGAGGAGTAGTTGTTTTTTGTGACATTGGACCGGCTACACGGCCCCAGCTCTCCTGCCTATCCTCCATGGCACCCTCGCCGGCGCTTGGGGTGCGTGTGTGCCTCCTGGACCGTTCCCGGACCGCTCCGTGTTCCGTGTGGCCTCCCGTTGTGCCCCGACCTTCTGGGTTTCCCCCACTGCGGGACTACCTGTGTTGCTGGGGGGGGGAGGGGCTTTGCCTGTGTGGACTGTGCTGGTGGGGTTCTACCTGCCATTGCCTGTGTCCTGCCCTGCCCCTGGGCTGTTTCCCCCCCTCTGCCCTGTGCCACGTGTGTTGTCTGTCCCCGTGTGCCCCCTTCCCTTCCCGTGGGGATATGTGCGCGCGCGGGCGTGCGTTTGTGCTGTGTGTTGCCCTGTGCCCTCGTTTCTCTGCCTGTTGTGTGTGGTACCTCAGCGCCTCTTCTCCCTCCCTTCCCATTTCCCTCGTGTGGACGTTCCCTTTTGTCCCTTCTGGCTTTGTTTGCCCTCAGCCGGCCATGTCTGTGTCCCGCCCCTCGCTGGTGTCTTCTGGGTGTTTCGGCTACGGCCATGAATCGGTGTCACGGCTGTTGCGCTGCCCCGGGCCGTGATCTGGTGGCCCGATTTCCTGCCATAGTCCTGCTCCTGTCACGTCTGTTTGGAGCATTTGTTGACCATGGGGGATGGTTGCTCGGTTCACCACCGCTAGGAATCCACTGTGGTGACTTGGGACCGCGTAACATCTGAAAACACCCACTGTTTGTGCTTATCACATGGTTACCTTGCGTGCATTTCCTTATACAGCTGCTGCCAAATTCTACAGCTGCTGCCAAATGATAAGCTCATTGACTGTTGGCATGATGAGACTGTGAACACCAGGGAAGTTGTAAGCCTAGATCTAGAAGCTGAATATACTGAAATTTGCCCAATTTTAAGAAAACTGGAGACCTAAACTAAATTGCCTAACTGAGTCAGACCAATATTTGCTCAGTATTGTCACAAGCTGACACGGCAGCTGGGGTTTCAAATTTGGGTCCAAATCTGGCTCTTCCAGGGTCGCCAGCAAAGGCCATCTCAGCATGCTACCTGAGACCCCTCCGAGCCCCCAGCGGAGGCCTCCCCCAGGTGTACTACCAGGGATCCTGAAGTGGAGATGCCGGAGATTGAACCTAGGACCTTATAGATGCAAAGCACGCGCTCTTACCACTTGAGCTATGCCCCACCTGCACCCAAAAAGCCAATGTCTGCCAGATTGCACCGCAAGAGTAGCTCACTCTCACTTTGTTACACAAATCTCAAGTTATTTTGTTTTCAGCAACTCAGTGCCTCATGATATTTCAATTTAATTCACTGTAGTTTACAAGATAAGCAAATTTATCTCAATGTTGCATAAAGGCTCTTTCAAGTCAGTAACACGCAATATATGATTATATTCTGCCTCCCTTGCCCCCAGTCACACAGCTTACTGTATCATGATCTTGAAATATTCCTTTTGTTTTGCCCTGCTTTTTACTTTTAGTGCATTACAGACCATGTGCCACCTAGCATACTCTTGTACACTAAAAACAACCAACCCCCCCAACCCCCGCAGTGAACTTCACACCAGGCTACTTCAGACCTGGCAATTCAGTCTACTATTTGTAGTAATACCGGAAGTGCATTGATTATTTTGAACTCCCAATCCCAACCAAATCATAATTATTCTATAACTGCTCTGGTTACTGTGTGCTTCTGCTATGACAAACTTGAACTCCCTATCCTTTTGAACCTTGCCTATGATACCACTAAGCAAGCTCATCTTTCTTCTGTGTACATTAATTGCAAAGAAAAGCATTAGATCCATTTTATTTTCATGAGTTGTGAATTGGAAGGAATGACATCTCTGTTTCTCAGACTTAAAAAAATTAAGTTCCAAACTTCCTACCTTCAGAGTATACGAGAGATGGAGTTTGCAAAACAAACATTTACTCTCTCCAGCTTTCTGATAATGTTAGTACAGCTGTAATAATGTTTGCATTCTCACTGCTCCCTACCTTTCCTCTGGCAGAATCTTAATACATGCCAGTAAACAATACAGGAAACAGCTAATTTTTTCTTCTGAATTTAATGCTGCAGTATTAGGTTCTGTAAAACATATTGTCTGGAAGAGTATTTTCTGAATTCTGCATCTCATGGAGCTAGGCATTGTATGTCTTCAGGCACTGATATAAGAATCCTAATATACAATGTTTAAAGGAAACATATTTCCATCAGCCATGCCAAAAATTTGGCAGAGAATTTTTAATAAAGTGACTTGTGAAAACATCAATAAAAAGGTGTACGTTGCCAGTTTTTAAACCCTACATATGTAAACAATGATCTATTTTAAAAGAAGATAATAATGGATCTCACATCCCCATGTTGCTTTTAAACTGGTTCCGGTAAACATACAGCTGTTTGTTTTCTGTTTTCAGGAATTCATTTCCCTAAAGAATTCAAGAAGAAAAAAAATGCTCAAAGTAACGTGCTAAATCAGAATTGGTTTTCTTTCCTCAGTTCTAAATAGGAGTTATTTTACTAGACCTGATAAAACTACATTTTGATGGGGGTGTTTGTTTTTTTAATTGACTAATGCGTATAAAAGGAAAATATCTGTAAAGGATTGTAACAACATGAGAAGGAAGGTAACTGAGAATGAAGGTGCTTTCCCACGTTACAAGATGTGCCCAATTTGCCTCTTGAAAATCTCCGTGAGGCAAATCAGGCGCAGGGTTTGTAATGTGGGAATGTTAACCCGTGTAGTTTTGGCAGCAGTACTGTAGGGAATGCAAAGTCATGATGTTCCAATTTTGCACCTGTTCTGAATCCCCTGCAGAATTGCTGCCAAAAACACACAGATTAACATTTCCACATTCCAAACCCTGCATCTGATTTGCCTCCTGGAGATTTTCCTGGAGGCAAATTGGGTGCATTTTGTCACGTGGGAAAGTACCCTGAGTGTCACTCATAACTGGAAAATACTCTACTAAAAATTGTTTAAAGAAATGAATAAAGATTTTCCCACGTCATAGCAAACTGCCACACTGGCCTAACAGCTCAAACACTTTAGTTTGTGAAGATTCCCGAGCTGTGTGGGGAAAACGTTCAAACTAAATTCTCCAAAGCATCCAGATAAAAACTAAAATCAAGAAAGTAGGATTTTAAAAGTATGAAAAAGTATGACGTACAAGTGTCAGTTGGATGTACCCCAGATGAATTTCAACATACATATGCCATTGATTCAAATTGTATAAACAAGGCTACATACCTTCATTCTTAAAGGAAACACACTCCTCGCTCAAACCATTCAGCGAAGAAGTCCACAAATCCTTTTTTTCTAAATAAATGTGTTTAAAAGATAGTTTCCTTTTCCCTAATTACAGAATTACTATATACAACACTCAAGTAAAGAGCCTGATTGTTGAGTCCTAGGTGATTATTATACATACCGTTAAATAAAAAGTATTCTATTGAATTCTTTCTATTGGCTATGGAGATGGGGCCAGTTATGACTGTGGGTGCAGCCACACAAGCTACTGGGGTCCTATCCCTGCGTGGCCCCGTGACAAGCAATTGCAGTTGTCACACTGTGTGAACAGCATGGGGAGCTGGGCAGATAAATGTTTCCCTCCCACCCACCCCTCCATGGGGCAGCCGGGCTGCTTTCGGTAATCCCGCCATGGCTGGGGTGGACCAAGGCACTGGCCACAGGAACGGGTGCCCAGCCCTATCCTGCCTTGTTCCCTTGGCTGCGAGCTATGAGCAACAGCACCTGCTGCTCATAGTCCCGCTGGAGAGCTTGCTGTGTGGCAGGGCAAATGCAGCCTGGCCACACGAGTTGCCCCACCTTGGGCAACCTTATCCCATTTGGGGTAAGGCTGCTATGTAATACGTCAGACTGTTTCCGAGGTTGCATCATGTAGCAACTGCTCTCTCTACCGCGGGGGATGGGGGTGGGGGGACGGGATTGGTGGCCTTTGGCCACATGATGCACTGCATTATGTGACATAGCTGCCCAGAGTGGGTTAAGGCTGCCCAAGGTACAGTAGCCTTCCCACAGAGTCTTGTATGGCCACACCTTATTATCAGAGGTGGGCAACTGGCAGCTTGGGAGCTGCACTTGGGGACCTGTGCTGTGGCTCTCAACAGAAGCAGCTGCCTGAGGGCATGTCAATGTAGGAACAAGGCTGCTGGAGTCACATGGGGGCTATGGGAGGAGAGCATGCCCTGTGTCACCATTGCTGCTGTCCAAACCCACCAGACTGACTGGGAGCCTGATTGTGGATGTAAGATGGGGGGGATTGGGGGGAAGCCATGCTTCCCAGTCCTCGGAATTGGGGAAGTTGCAAATCAATGTAATGCATCTTGTGGCTCTCAGTGAAAAGAAAATTTTGGTATTTGGTTCTTGAGCTCGGAAACATTACCCTTCTCCGGTTTATATAGTAATTACACAGAGTATATTAGTATACTTGCAGAGTCAGGGACCTGCGTTCACTGCAATTTCCCCATTGGTGGCAATGGGGAAAATGCAGTGAACACTGCTCCTTGCTTGCTATTAGACAGGACTAACTGGATATGGAGACAGGGCAGCTGGACTATATCAGTGATTTCTCAGAGTATAAGCACAGTAAGTAAATTGTATTTTAAGACTGAAAACTCATTGTTAATTACACTCATGAGTAGGCACCATCGTGTGAGAGATGGGGATTTCACTTAAAGTATTCTGGTTAGGATTACCCTCCCGTAGGTCATTGTCAGCCTCAACGAATTGACCAAGGTCCGACATAGCGGCAACCCCCAAATCTGTTCCCTTTTCAGAGCTGGGGTTACTTCAATGGAGTGAAGATCACATCCCCTGAAAGCAAATGTAGTATAAAAATGTAGCATAAACCCCTTCAAATCAGGCCAGGGAAGAATCCTGCATGTTGATCACACACAGATGTGGGGTTCTTAATTTCAGGTTTTGTGCCTACAAAAAGCAGTGTTTTTATTCGGCATTTCCAGGATGGGAGAATGCAGGAAGCCCCAAGGAACTGAATAGGATTCAATCACCGTTGATAAGGAAAGGTTTCCTAAAAATTGAATTTCAAGGCACTGTATCTCCAATACATTAACCAGTGGCTGAGTCTGATGGGAGAGAAAAGCAATAAGAGTGCAGGGCTACTTCAACTATTTCTGTAGCCAAGGGATGTTGGCTAACAGAAAGCATTAAGAGACACAGACAATACAAACCATAGAATGAGACAAGACCATTTCACCATAGATGGACTAAAGACCAATAGTGAAAAGATCTAAAATAAGCTAAAATATTGCAAATGATCAGCTGGAAGATAATCCTTTGGGCTGGAGACAAAGGAAGAACTGATGCCTCAGCTATATTAGACCTCCTGCCATCAAAGGGTTGAGAGCACCACACAGGATCACACCCTTAAAATACAATAAGTATTGATTGTATTTCAAGGGTCCTTCACTGGAATACATCATGAACAATTGTAAACACACTAAAATACTGAAACAATAATATACAAGTTTAAACTATTCCTGAAAATACAAACATTGCTGCTGAAAAACAAGGAGATAACACTAGGCCGAGGCACACTATGATGTTTTTGTAAGCCATCCTAGATAGAAAACGTTAGTAGAATAAATTTCTCCCCAAAATGAAGGAACAGGAGAGAGCAGTATTTAACCCCAGAAAATAAGGACTAGGTTTTCTTCTTTCATGGAATAATGTAGGATTGAAAATCCTACAGTAGCACATTTCCCTCTGTTTATTAAGGGACGGGTCTAACACATTTCCCCCCATGGAATATTAGTTCAGCAGTTCACCTACATTTAAGAAGAAAGTTGCCTTTTCCTAGACTGAACAAAAGCTATCTTTAGAAATATTATTCTAACCTTTGGTACTTGAGGTGTGTGCATATAAGCTAACTACACAAGAATAAGAATGTCACAAGGGAATATTAAATGTCTCCTCCGCTTCTGCATCTAGCAAATGTTTCCTGCAGAGACATACATTTTTTATGCCAAGTAATCTAAAACTTTTATAAGAATTCTTAACTGTTATTCTACCCAACATGAAAACCAATACAACAGATACATCTAATTAGCCAGTCATTTGAGACCTTTCACTGAACAACTGAGTCATGCTTCTTTTAAAGAGCTTCTGTCGCATTGAATCTTAACACCATTTTAAAGGAGAACATGTTTACATGTTTTAGAGAAGTGTGTGAATTATATACATAATTCAATTTGATGATGATCTCAAAACTCTAATGTTCATTAATTCCATGTCTAATGGAGCACATATGCATATGGGTATACCTCCAAGTCAAAATTAGATAAGTTATAAAATACTCAGATTCTTAAGTCAGTAGTTTTCTGCCATCACATTTTATTAAAAAAATAAAACTTTTCCTCTATTCAACATGTGTATCAGCTTGCTGCATGACTGAAGATCAAGACCAACATTTAAGTGACACATTTTATTCTTCACACCTTGAAATGGGAAACAAGCTCCAGGCCATTCCTAGAAAGAGAACTGAATAGTCTTAAAATAATCAGAACTATGAAAGATGTGCCACAGGTATTAGGAAATATATATGTATACCTTCATACTGATCAAATCAGAATATTATCACACCATATTTTGGGTACGAAAGGCATGTGCATATCCCGCCACAGTAAGAAAGACTATAAGCAGCCCAATTTGCCGATGGAAGCAAACCCCTTTTTAAAGGGAAGGGGGCTTGTGCTGGCAGGACACTTAGGACGCCTAAAGCCAAAATGTGTTCTACCTGCAACTCTCAATCCTTGTCCCAGGGCCAATATGCACAAAATGTAACAAGCCAAGGAAGAACTTTTTGTGTCGAGTCATACTGAAGCCAGCAGCCTGTGCAGAATTTTCTAGGCTGTGCAGCTTCCGAGTCATAAGTTTTGATGTCAGGGGTGGGGAGCCCAATCTGCAGCTGTCTTATTTGGCTCCTTTCCAATTACTGGATCTGGCCCAAGGCTCCAAGTTCCTACCTTCAAGCACAGGAGAAGGAGCAGAAATGAAGGCATAAACACAAGGACGGCTCTGTGGCAGCACTGATCCATGAGCCTCTCCCATTCTTTTCCCGATTCTGAGCACCCCCTTAAATCACCCCCACTTCCTAATCAGCTCTACTAATTTTCATAGTTGCCTGTGGGAAGGAAAAAGTTGCCCATCCCTGTTCTATGCAGATAGTCCCATGCAACAAATGGATTGCAATCAATCTGCAGGACTGGGAGGCTAAAACCCCTGCTTCCTCTCTTGGGAGGGAGAAGGAAGACAACACACATCCCAAGGGAGTAATGTAGAGAGAGAAAGCTGCAAGGAAAAACTGCATTTTCTCCCTCCTCTTACAGACACATTTTTCTTCCATGGAAGGATGCAATTTAAAATAAATTCATGTTAAGGAAAGAGTAATTTATACAAGATACTTGTAACTGGAGTTCTTGTTCTCTCCTTGGAATACCAACACCTTTTTTAATATTTAAAGGGCTTTGCAAAGTATAGCTTTGTTCTGTACTACTAGATATGCTGGCATTGTAAGCCTGTACTTTTATATTTAAAATCAACTGACAGTGTGAAAATACCCAAACTCTCCATCTCTTATGTTGGTGCTACCTAAACCCAAGAATAAACAAATAAGCAAGCAATGAACACTAGCAATATTTGGTTTTCTGGATATTACAAAAAAATAGTAATCATACATTTTTAAATGTTCATTACCTAAATAAAGCACATATGAATGTAACATTCAGAATTGTAACATAGAAACTAATGGGATCATCTGCTATTTCTGGTACACTTACTAAAATACAGTTTTAGAATGAAGAAAGTTTCAAAATACAGTTGCACAACAATTGGAAATCACAAAATATGATCTAACAGTAGCATTCAAGATCACTTTATTTGAAACCGCTTTTATAATACTGCTTGAATAGAAGTCTGTGGTCAAAAAGCAGTATCATTACAAGCACTTGTGGAGTTTTCTATGAACTGCAGTGCATCTCTTTTCATAACCTAATTCTGAAACAATCCTATTTAAATAGTACATTTTCTACATTGGATACTGAATGTAAACCACTCACCTTGGGGCCACTATGTATTTAAACACATTCTTTATATTGCTGCACATAACTCAAGCAGAACATCTTGTAATGGCAACTGTAAGGAGCCAAAATAGGAATTGGACGATCTTGCTACATGATCATTCCCCATGCATTACAGAAGACTTACTGGGAAATGTAATATGACAATTTTACTGATCAAGAAAAAGTTAACCAATTCATCCTATAAATATTTTCTTTATTTCATTTATGTTTAGAAGTTGCTATTTAAGTTCTATTAACAGAAATACAAAACAAAAGCTTCCTAACGAGTGAAAAAAAAATAATTACAAATGCTGAAAAAGTTGGCCTCATTAACATATGTACAAAACCTGTTCAATACATTTTGAGGGGGGGCGGATCTGTCCATTTAATGACACACATTTATATAGGCATTAACATTCCCATATAATTTTGAGCAGAGAATACTCTAATTTTTTAGTCTGGGCAGAAAAAGATGAAGTATTTCAGTTTCTGACTGGAGGGCTAACATGCAACAGATAAAAATATTCAGTCTGAGCTGCTTCTGTTCCATCTTGAAACGCTCACTCTGTTGAACTAATGTCCTTCTGTCCCTTCTTTTCTTTGTTTTGCTGTTCCTGCAGCTTCAGGATTATGTTCCTTATTTCTTCTCGTTTAGTTTTCATTCTTGGTCGAGGAAACCAGTCTGTCAAATTCATTGGTAGCTCAAAACTGAGAATGGGATTCTGGATGAAGCAACAGGGGGGAAAAGGAAAAAGAAATAAACAGAAAATCAAATGGTCTTATGACCTATAGCGATCATATTAATGGTTAAGATTGCAAATTAAAGTACTCAGAAGTTAGGAAATGCCAGAATTGACATTACCCAAATAAATCTCATGTATCTGCATTACAATCGACTTTTAATGACATGATCACATTTTTCCCTACAGCAGATCCACCCCCTCCCTTTCATCTATCCCACAGAATGTTCCATAGGCTGGGAGAGAGTGTGTGCGTCTGCGTCCACGCGCTGGTGCCGTCGTGGTGACTGCCAAGAGGCCGATAGGCTCTGACCCTCTCAGTGGATCTTGGTCTGCAGAGCGGGACGGGTTCCCCATCTTCCTCACCCTTCTATTGTCCTATGTTCCTGCGTTTTCTTCCCTCTCCTTGCCCCTCTATTCTTCTGCCCTAGTCTCTTCTGTGCTGCTCCTCAGCCTTTTAATGGGTGTTTTTAGACCAACGCCTCCCCACCCAGCACGCACGTTGCAGGGCCACACTGGCCCCCCTATTCAGCCCTGCAGGGATGGGTGGGGAGACACTTGTCTAAAAACACTCAGTGAGTCAGGCTATGCCCTCCTCCTAGTCTGTACTGCTGGGGATGGGGGCACATGAGAGTCCGCTTGTGCTCGGTTTCTGTGCCTGGAACCACAATGTATCCTTGCAAGTTGCTGGGAAGTTCTGATTATCTTGTGCAGCACCTACACACTCTACCCCGAACATGCTCAGTACAAGTGAACTCTTTCAAGAATGCTGAAAACTTAAAGCTACTCTCTACGGCACGTGAGCTTGGAAGCTCAAAACCTGAACAGATTTGGACAGGATGGTAAAAGAGGCACATTCCTCATGAAAAGGTGAATCCACCACTGCCAAGCTTCAGGTCCCTGCTACAACCTACAAGATGCTAGAGCTTATTAATGCACCTGGCAATGCCGTATACTTTTCTCTAGCCTCTTTACTGGAAATGACTGAACTGTATTTACTTTAGGGGGGAAAAAGGAGATTAGCCCAAGATTGTACTAAGAAATGGAAAATTTCAGCACAAATAGTTAATATCTGGGGAAAAAACAAGCAACTGAAAAGAAGTTCTTAAGAGTAAGATGGTCTTACTTGGAGGATGCTGTATGACTGGAGGATAATTCCCATGCAGTTGCCATTGAAAATCTCTACTTTTGCTAGAAGCAGCAATTTTCAAAAGAGCTAAATTATTTGAACGCACAATAGAAGCCTACAAATTTTTAAGCCCAAATATATATAAAGTACTTCAGAAAACCCACCACTTTGTCCTTTTCTGTTAATTTATCAGGGGGGTTGTCAAAAGTCCAAAATTGCAGGATGAAGTTTTTTATTACCATATTTGACATCATGATCTGGAAATGTTGGATGTCGTTTGTGAAATAGGTTCAGTAAAAAAACAAACAAAAAAGTAAAGTAAAGTAGTGGTACTTTTTATGTTAGCATAACTAAGTGAACATCATGCCTTCCATCCAGCAGAATCTCAGAGCACTTTGCAGATGTTATGTGCAGGAATAATTTCAGTCACAATTGGAAAGATCAAAAGCTGGGCTTTTTCTTCAGACAAAATGAGATAAATACTGAAAAGATTATGTAAGCAGTATGATGTAAGCTGGTCACATTCTTTGATCAAAAAGGAAGGATGCTCAAAATCCACTTACACTGTACAGTCTTGTGGAGACAGATCTTGCTTTCATGTCTTTGGTATATAGATACTAATGGCATAGAACAGAAAAAACACCTCACCAAAGAAAACTGCAGATACTTCAGACAAGCTGAGTATAAAACAAACTATATTTTGATCCTAACAGTGAATTTATACTCCTAGTCTTATAAGAGTGTCTTTAATGACATTGAGTCAGATTTTCAGTTCTCTATTTAATCTGAAAGTGAACACCTCCAATAGCAAATTACTCTATCATTATGGGAGGAATTGGTTTAAACCGATACAGAGAAAAGGAGGTCTTCCTGCTTAGCCATTTCCTATAATACCTGTTTTCTCCTTGGGTATTTCCCATCTCGATAATTTGCTTGAGCCAACAATGGGTGTTTGCAAAAAAGATGTTCTCCTGCATGGCCACCCAGCAGCCACAGATCCTACCGCCTGTCTGAAGGTGGAGCGGCTGGATGTGTGGTGCCAATAGCCATGGCACAGGGCGCCCACCTCATGGCCAGGCATGGAGCAATGCGAGGAAATCTGGAATGCTCTGTGCAGGGCCAGCCAAATGTACAGTGGCTACTTCCGTGGCCAGAGCAGCCATGCTGGGAGCTACCTGTTTGAATCACTTTCCACACACTGCACCTGTGTGAGCGCTCCGTGGGAGAGCCACGTGGCAGCCACAGACCTCGTCCCCATCACCTTGCTCGTTTGAAAATACCCACTGTTTGTTTGTTTATTTATTTATTTAGGGGATTTATACCCCGCCCCTCCTGCAAGGCAGCCCGGGGCGGCTTACAACAGTAAAACACAATAAAAACAGTTTAAAACATCCAATATAATAAAACAGGGCTAAAAAACAAATAAGATAATAAACAGTAGATAGGTGGGGGAGCTAAAAAACCCTCACCCTCCCCTCCCCCCAAAGGCCTGGGCGAACAGCCAGGTTTTGCAACTTCGCCGGAATGTCAACAGGGGCCAGGCGGGCTTCCTCCGGGAGGGAGTTCCAAAGGCATGGCATGGCCACCGAGAATGCCCTCTCCATTGTGGCCCCTCGCTTAACACGGGGGACCTCCAAGAAGGCACCCCCAGCAGACCGCAGGAGCCGCTCTGGGGCACGGAGGGCGAGGCGGTCCCTGAGGTATGAGGGGCCCAGACCGTGTAGGGCTTTATAGATCAACACCAGCACCTTGAACCTGGCTCGGCACGCTATCGGCAGCCAGTGCAGAGTTCGGAGCACAGGTGTAATATGCTCCTGACGGCCCGTCCCCGTAAGGAGACGAGCCGCCGCATTCTGCACTAGCTGCAGCCTCCGAACCAGGAACAAGGGAAGCCCCACGTAGAGCGCGTTACAGTAGTCGAGCCTCGAGGTGATGAAGGCATGGATGAGGGAGGCCAGGTCCGGGCCGGAGACGAACGTACGCAGCCTACGCACCAGATACAGCTGGCGGAAGGCAGCCTCTGTCTTTTCGGGGTTGAGTTTCAGACTGCTCAGCCGCATCCATTCCGCCACGGCCTCCAAACATTGGGATAGCAACAAGACAGCAGGGTCTGGGTCGGTTGAAAAGGAGAGGTACAGCTGAGTATCATCAGCATACTGGTGACAGCGCACCCCGAACCCTCTCACGACCGCTTATCTTAAGAGTTCTGTATATCTTAAGCTTAGATATACTAGGTAAAAAATAAATTATTAAGCATTTATATAATTTTAATTATATACAAATTATTAAGCATTTATATAGCGCCAGCAACGTACCTGGCACTTTACAACAGTAAGAAAGAGACACGGTCCCTGCCCCAGCAGGCTTACAATCTAAGCAGGGGGAGGTGGGGGAGAAACAGAGGAAGAGACAAGGACACATACAGGAACTTGTGAGGTCTCAGGTGCACGTGCTCGGCTTAGTTACAAAGGTGTAACTATAGGTTTTGACTGGGCCGCACCTATCTGCAAGATCATCTTGTCCTTCGGGACCTGGACCGGCCACTGCGGTCGGCTGGGAGCGCCGTCCTCAAAGTCCCCCAGGTATCGTTGGTTGGCAACGATGAGGGGGGCGTTCTCGGTAGTTGCACCTCAGCTGTGGCTCTCCCTCCCACGGAGGTCCGCCTGACCCCAGACCCCCCTCTTTCTGAAGGCAGTGTAAGACCTGGTTGTTCCACTGGGCTTTTAGTGAGGGAGAGGGATGATGGGGGGTGGGGGGGGGTGTGGAAAGGAGTTTTTTTTTTTTTAGCTCTGCTTTAGGGCTTTTATTGCTGATTTTACAGTTATTTAGTGTTAGTTATGTTTATATTATATTTTTATATGTTTTAATATGTTGTAAGCCGCCCCAAGCTGCTATAAGCAGGAGGGAGCAGCAAATAAATCTAAATAAAATAAATACTTAAAATTTGTTGGCCTCTCTAGCGCTAGCCTAGTATAGCTGCACTGGTCGATTTTAATAATATTTTTATTTATAGAAGGCCCCTGCACCAGATGGTGCTTAGAGTGCTTTAGAACAACCACCACACACCATAACTTAAAATCCATATAAAATCAATTTAATTTAAAAGGTGAAGGTAAAAAGAGAAGGAAAAACACACAAAGGGGAACCAACAGTGGATTTTTCTATTTCTATTTGAAAGAATTTTAATCTACTTTCTAATAACATCCAGATTTTATCTTAATTATAGAGATTATTATTAGTAGTAGTAGTAGCAGTAGTATTTATGTAGCGCCAGTGATGTAGCTCGCGCTTTACACACAAAAAATATAGAGACTGCTATGAAGGAAGTAGTAAGCTCACCTCAAAAAAGCTCTCTACATACTGTAGTACATACACTCCACAGTCACTGAAATTGTTTTGTTGTGGCACTTTGGGGTTTGAGCCTTTCATGACGTCTTTGGAGAAACTTCTTTTATTGCCTTTCCTGACTTCCCATTCCACCTCTAAGTATCTGTGGCATAAAACAAAGCAGTTAGAAGAATTCTCTGTTGAAATGCAACACCTACAAAAACTCTGAGATAGAGGTTTATAACTTACTCCCTTAGTGTTTTTACAACATTTGACCTAGAAGGGCCTCTCAAAGAGTCCATCAGCAGAATGCAGGGCCTAAGAGTAAAGACAAAATTTTTAGCCATTAAGTACTGAATATTTTACAGTAGCTGGAAGCACGAAAGTTATAGGTCACCTTGCTTTGACCTCAGAACAAGAACTCTATCTTTAGATCTAACAATTCACTAAGTGCAGAAGACTTCAGAAGCTGTTTACAAAAGTTTGAGGTTTTGAAAGTTATGTATTCCTGCATGACAGACTACCATTAACAGAAACTACTATAACTGAAAGACTGGGAGGGAAAACACAAGGTAATATTTTCTCTAACCTATGTACTCTATAAAGACAATTTTACTATTTCTCCAAGACAGTCATAGTTAAGTATTTTATTACATTCTATTTAACCACATGCTTAACTTCAATCATAAATAATTCCACTGAACGCAACAGGACTAGACATATTTGTACACATTATTAGCAAAGACCTTTTGTTTTGTATTTTGTTCTTTAGTGAACTGTGTTTGGGTGTTTTTAGCAATGCAGAAGAGGAAAGACAAGTATTTGAGAGTATAGTGAAAATGCAACATGCCTTGAAATACCCTCAAGCTGGGAAGGTGACAGAGTCAGAAAATACTTCTTAAAAAATAAGTGGAGTTTGTGTTGACAAACATCACTTGCTAAAAAAGCAGGAAAAGGAACTAAGTGATAGCAAACAAAAGAAGGTAGAATGCACTGTGTGATGCAGTGATAAAACAAACAATTACACATTTATTCATGGTCAACATTCAAATAACTGTTCCCTCTATTATAATGAACTCAAATAATAATTAGAAAACTGATGCAAGTTGCAAGTCAATGGGACTGTACAATACAGATCTGAATTGGAAAAACACTGCCTAAGCATTTTAGTATCTGGGACTCTCTGGTTACTGACAGTGAAAGCCTAACAAAGAAAACTCTTTACATTTCGGACAAAACATCCTTCTAAAAAGCTAGAATGAATTAATGATTGTAACCACTTCTGAAAATTATCATATTTAACAATCCTTTTTTTCACCTCTCTCATAGATAGCTTATTCCCCCTGGTCACAAAATACTAAATATGCGAGTGCGTGCCTCCAGTGTGCAAGATCTCTGACAGGGCTTTATGAGATTCCCAGAAGTGATAGAAAACTACACCCCCTTGCTAGGGATCTTGGCTGTTCCTTGCACACTGAGTTGACAGTGACAACTTGCCCTCCCCTGCTGGCTGAAGGACAGAGTGGCCTCCTCCCCACCCACCTGAAAGCACTTTTGCAGGTCTAAGATTCTAACGTTAACTGAAATAGCTGTGCGCTTGCTGATACACTTGGATTAGAGCTGAAACAAGTAGTGAACATATTACCTGCGAATAATATCCTAATTTTTAGGGTAGCCCTTCGAGTAACTGACTCTATATCCACAATGGGTAATATCAGATGTTACATGCTCCCGGTTCACCACAGTAGATTCCCAACCGGGGCGAGCCAGCCAACCCCCTCCCGTGGCCCAGGAAAGCCCCGAACAGATGTGACAGGAGCGGGACCACAGCAAGGAAATGGACGGCTGGGCATCACAACAGACATTACGTCGATGCAGGACTGCGGTCAGAACACCCAAAAGACACTGGGGCGGGGTGGGAGGCAGACATGGCTGACTGAGGGCAAAGGAAGCCAAAAGCACCAAAAGGCAACGCCCACACAAGGGAAACGGGAAGGGAGGGGGAGGAGGGATAAGAGCTGCAGAGGCGGCACAACACAACAGGCACAGCGAAGCCATGGACACTGCAGAACAAAGAGCACGCACGCATGCCCGTGTGGGGTCTGGCGGCTCTCACCAAACCCCAAAGGGGGGAAAGGCCCGGGGTACGTGCGTGTGGGACGGAGCGGCCCCCTGAACCAGGATCCCCTGGTCCGACACTGGGCCTGAGGCTGGGAGGAGAGCGGTGTGCCTGAAAAAGGTTCCCTCAGGATCTTATACGGCAGTATGGAGGATCTCAGTCGCTCCCTGCCAAGTTCATCATAGGGACACAGGCCACGCCGCTTCCCGACCAGGGAAGGCCCCGCACACACTCCCTCTCGTACACACGGTCCCCAGGAACCAGGAAGGGGTGTCGGGGAAGTGAGGTCTCCAGTGAAGGTGTTCCCCCCCCAGGGGGTGACCCACGGTTTAGGGCAAAGGGGCTCCTGCTGTACCTTAAGGGTAGGGCACCACGTGTCAGGGAAGGACAGGACAAGTACACGCACACTGCGCTTCAGGGCTACTCACACACGCCGCCTTGCACTCACCCACTCACTCGCCCACTCTCTCTCTCTCTCTCTCTCTCTCTCTCTCTCTCAGTCTCAGTCCACAGTTGTCCAGAACAGTCACAAGGGGGGGGCCGGTATCACAGGCAAGGCTCTGATCAACCAGCACTGAGCCTAGCCTGAGTCCCTCTTTAAATAGTGTGAGCAGGGGCGTGCCGCCGCAAGCGTTGGGAGCGGCGCAGCGGCGCCTGCGGGGGCGTCTCCCTCAGGCCGGCTTGAGCAGGGGGCGTGGCCTGATGCGCCGCGTCCTCCGCGGGCGTGCCTCGAGCCTCCAGCGGCGGCGGCGTTGTAGGGGGCGTGGCTTCTGGGTCGGGCGCGGGGAGAGACTGTGGGGGCGTGTCCCTATGCCCCGGGCGGCGGGGGGTGGCCCGCCGACGTGCTTGCCTCTCAGGCGCCCTTGGGTGCGAGGCTCCCCACCTCCTCAGGCCCAGGGGCCTGACAGTACCCCCCCATCCAGGGGAGCGCCTCGCGGAAGGTGCAGGTGCCTCTGGATGTCGGGCATGAAACCGGCGCAGCAATGCAGGGGCATGGATATGATCGAGTGGTTCCCAGGAATTTTCCGAAGCATCATACCCTTTCCATTTCACGAGGTATTGTAGACGCCCCCTGTGACGACGACTATTCAGAACGGCTTGCACTTCGTATTCAGGGTTGTGTGGGTCACTGACGGGGACTGGTCCGGGCCGCGGCGCGGGGTGGTGTGTCCCTGCCGGCTTCAATAGGGAGACATGAAAGGTCGGGTGGATTTTATACTGTGGAGGTAGTTTCACCGTGTAGGCCACATCATTGATCCTACGTGTGATGGGGAAAGGTCCCATGAAGCGGTAGTCGAGTTTGGCTGAGGGCCTAGTAGTAGGGTAATGCCGGCGATCTACCCACACCGGGTCACCCACCTGAAAGGTGGGTGCCGGAAGTCGATGTCGGTCGGCATATTGCTTATAGCGTTGACGCGCCTGTTGTAAGAAGACCAGGGCCGCGGCTTGGGCTTGGTGAATCTGCGCGACTAGTGCTCCCGCCGCGGGGACATGGGATAGATCCAGATCTGGTGTGCAAATCCGAGGGTGAAATCCGTAGGTGATGAAAAAGGGGGAGTTTCCCAACGAAGCACTGAGGGTATTGTTATGAACAAATTCCGCTAAGGGGAGCAACTCTACCCAATCATCTTGAAGATGGTCTACGTAACACCGCAGGTATTGTTCGAGTGCTTGATTTGTTCGTTCCACTTGTCCGTTAGCTTGCGGGTGATAGGCTGTGGTAAGGTTCAGTTGAATCTGTAGAACTTGTAGGAGATTTTTCCATAGGCGCGAAGTAAACTGCGAACCACGATCTGATACGATGTCGACAGGCACGCCGTGGAGCCGTATGACATTTTGCAACAGTAACTGTGCAGTGTGCTTGGCGGTGGGTAAGCCAGAACATGCGGCGAAGTGCGCCAACTTTGTAAAATGGTCAATAACCACAAAGATAGTGTTCTGCTTCTGGGACGGGGGTAGGTCGACAATAAAATCTATGCCTATGCGTCTCCAGGGTCCCTGTGGTAGGGGCGCCAAGTGCAATAAGCCAATAGGCTTGCGGCGCGGGATTTTAGTGCGGGCGCAGGTTTCGCAGGCTTGAACGTAGCGGGCTGTGTCCGCTCGCATGGTGGGCCACCAAAACCGTCTCCGTAAGAGATCATACGTTCGCTTAATGCCTGGGTGTCCGGCGAGGGGCGCATCATGGTGACTTTGAAGTACGTGTTGACGGTCGCCCGGGGGTACGATGCTAACTGCCGGGTCTCTGTCCTCTCCGGTGTCTTGGTGGGTAGGGGTTCCGGGAGTGGCTTCACTTGCCCGCGTGTGGGTTAGTCCAATGCTATTCGGAACAATCGGCTCTCCCCGTTGGTAATTCACCGGCTGGTCCCCCAGGGAGCGTGATAAGGCATCTGCAATTATGTTCTGCTTTCCGGGGCGATACTGGATTGTGAAGGAAAACCGGGAAAAGAAGAGCGCCCAACGTCCATGTCGGGCGTTGGCAATTTTAACGGACTGCAGATATACCAAATTTCGGTGATCGGTGATCACTTGGATGGGCCATTTGGCCCCTTCTAGGTAGTGGCGCCAAGTAGTAAACGCAGCCTTAATGGCCAATAACTCCCTGTCCAGGATCGTATAGTTTGCTTCTGCGCTGGTAAGTTGCCGCGAGTAGAATGCGCAGGGGAGAAGGACGGGTTCTGCGGGGTCTTCTTGGAGCAACACCGCCCCAATGGCATTGTGAGATGCGTCGGTTTCAACCACAAAGGCTTTTTCGAAGTCTGGAAATCGAAGTAAAGGTGCACGCGTAAAGGCGATTTTCAAGGTTTCAAAGGCCCTTTGTTGTGGTGTGGCCCACACATACGGCACCCCTTTTCGGAGAAGCTGCGTTAAGGGCTGTGTAGTCGCTGCGTATCGGGGAATGTACTGGCGATAATAGTTGGTGGTTCCAAGGAATCGCTGGAGGGCCTTAACGGCGGTCGGTGGTACCCAGGCCTGGATAGCTTGTATTTTGGCATCATCCATCTTTAGACCTTCCGGGGAGATGATAAAGCCAAGGAATGCAATGGTGGTGGTATGGAACACACATTTGGATAGCTTGCAGAACAGCCGATGTTGTCTAAGTTTGGAGAGGACCGTCTGTACATGTAGTACGTGTTCTGCTGGGGAAGGGGAGTAAATCAAAATGTCGTCTAAGTAGGCTATTACATAGACATCCAGGACTTCACGCAAAATGTCGTTTATTAGATGTTGAAAGGTGGCAGGGGCGTTGGCAAGGCCAAACGGCATGACTAGATACTCAAAGTGTCCATATCGTGTACGAAACGCCGTCTTCCATTCGTCCCCTGCCCGTATGCGTACCAAGTTGTATGCCCCCCGAAGGTCTAATTTCGTAAAGACCTGGGCTCCTTGTAGGCGGTTGAGTAACTCCGGAATTAACGGGAGGGGGTACCGATTCTTAATGGTCATAGCATTGAGTTCGCGGTAATCAATGCACGGCCGGAGTTCCCCGTCCTTTTTGGGCACAAAAAACAGCGGTGCCCCAGCGGGGGAGGTGGACGGGCGAATAAATCCTTTTCGTAAGTTGTCATCAATATACGCCTTAAGGGTGCGGAGCTCAGGTCCTGATAGGGCATAAATACGCCCATACGTAGGTTGGTGACCCGGGAGGATTTCGATCGGACAGTCGTAGGGGCGGTGGGGTGGGAGACTGGTAGCTTCCTGCTCATCAAACACGTCGGCGTATTCCTGGTACGTCTGTGGGAGTCCTTCCGGCCCCCTGGTTAGAGTAGTCCCACACAGAGGTCTTGCAGGCAGAGTTTCCAAAACGGCTGGCGTCCCGAGGATTTGTAGCTTCCGCGCCTGCCAATCGATAATGGGGTTCCATAGACGTAACCAGGGAAGCCCGAGTACAATAGGGAAACTCGGTGAGCGCACAACATCCAATTGTATTGGTCGGGTGCATCCCTGCACCATAAGGGGCAGTGGCGGAGTTTGTGAAATCACCGGCCCTGAGACCAACGGGGATCCATCGATGGATTGCACCAACTCTGGTGTCTTCCGGGCTTGCTGGGGAATCTGGTGATGCTGGAGGTATTTTACGTCGACAAAATTCCCCGATGCGCCTGAATCAATAAGGGCCCACCCAATCAACGTGTTGGTGGGGCTAATTCCCAACGACACGGGAATCCGCAGGTGTGGCCCTCGCTGGAGCGGGGAGACTCCCATCTCGCCCTTTGTCGGGGTCGCCTGGTGATTTCGGCCCAGGATGCCCCCTATACATCCCGGCCGCGCGCGTTTCCCGCCTCTCTTCGGCCTTTGGGGAGGGCTGGACAGTTGCGGGCAAAATGCGATGCCTCTCCACAATAAAAGCATAGCCGGGACGCCCGGCGCCGTTCCCGTTCCTCCGTCGGGAGCGGTCCCCGTGCCATCCCGATCTGCATGGGCTCAGACTCATCTTTGGGTCGGGCATCCGCTTGCGTGTTTCCACTCGTGAAGGGACGCGGGGTGAACCCCCGCGGATTATCACTCCGCCGCTCCCGGCGTCGCTCATTTAGTCGCTCATCAATCTGCACCGTCATATTAACAAGTTCCCCCCAGGTCTTGGGGGCGGTGGCATAGACCAGCTGGTCTTTGATTTCATCATTCAGGCCTCGCCGAAACATCACTCGGAGCACGTTGTCTGGCCAGCCCAACTCCACGGCCACCTGTTGAAAACGAGTCACATATTCAAGGAGCGGGCCCCTACCCTGTTTTAACGTGGTGATAACCGTTTCTGCCTCCTGGAGGCGGTGGGGATAATCATATAAAAATTTAAATTCCTTGACAAAATTATCATAATCCTCCAACAATGGGCTGTTCCCTGTGAGGAGGGGCGTGGCCCAAGCCAGCGCATGCCCCTCCAACAGCCCAATTACAAATGCTACTTTCCTGGCATCCGTATTGTAGGTGCGAGGCTGCGTTTTGAAAGTCAGTTCACAGAGGGCCAGGAACCCCCGGAACTGCCGACGATCCCCCGTGAATCGAGCAATGGCGGGCCCCTTGGGCTCCCGGGGTCGGAACTCCCTGTCCTCGTCTTGCACGGGGCGCGGATTCTCTTCCGGGGGTGCTGCCTCTGCCCCGCGTTGTTCTTGCAGGTCCCTGACCTCCATTGCCAGGGACTGAACTGTGTGGTTCAGTTCACGGAGCTGTGCCAGGACCTGCTCCATGGCTCGGGGTGCTGGTTGATTCTGTGGGGTCTGGCGGCTCTCACCAAACCCCAAAGGGGGGAAAAGCCCGGGGTACGTGCGTGTGGGACGGAGCGGCCCCCTGAACCAGGATTCCCTGGTCCGACACTGGGCCTGAGGCTGGGAGGAGAGCGGTGTGCCTGAAAAAGGTTCCCTCAGGATCTTATACGGCAGTATGGAGGATCTCAGTCGCTCCCTGCCAAGTTCATCATAGGGACACAGGCCACGCCGCTTCCCGACCAGGGAAGGCCCCGCACACACTCCCTCTCGTACACACGGTCCCCAGGAACCAGGAAGGGGTGTCGGGGAAGTGAGGTCTCCAGTGAAGGTGTCCCCCCCCCCAGGGGGTGACCCACGGTTTAGGAAAAAGGGGCTCCTGCTGTACGTTAAGGGTAGGGCACCACGTGTCAGGGAAGGACAGAACAGGTACACGCATACAGCGCCCGGGGCTACTCACACACGCCGCCTCGCACTCACTCACTCACTCGCCCACTCTCTCTCTCTTCCTCTCTCTCTCTCTCTCTCGCTCTCTCTCTCAGTCTTCAGTCCACAGTTGTCCAGAACAGTCGCAAGGGGGGCCGGTGTCACAGGCAAGGCTCTGATCAACCAGCACAGAGCCTAGCCTGAGTCCCCCTCTAAATAGGTTGGCCAGGGGCGTGCCGCCGCAAGCGTTGGGAGCGGCGCAGCGGCGCCTGCGGGGGCGTCTCCCTCAGGCCGGCTTGATCAGGGGGCGTGGCCTGGCGCGCCGCGTCCTCCGCGGGCGTGCCTAGAGCCTCCAGCGGCGGCGGCGTTGTGGGGGGCGTGGCTTCTGGGTCGGGCGCGGGGAGAGACTGTGGGGGCGTGTCCGTATGCCCCGGGCGGCGGGGGGCGGCCCGTCGACGTGTTTGTCTCCTGGGCGCCCTTGATCGCGGGGCTCCCCACCTCCTCAGGCCCCTAGGCCTGACAGCCCGGGCGCAAACACACCCGAATGGGAAAGGAAGGAAGGGGTGGGCACACCAGGAAGGTCAACACACACAGCACCACGGACACAGGGGGGGCGGGCGGGGAAGCCCTGGGCCAAGGAAGCAGAGGGGACCAGGCCTGGAACATTCCAGGACACAGAGAAAGGCACCCAGAACCCCACTGACAGCACAGGCTGCACAGGCCACTCAACAGCAACACAGACACCCCAAGTCACAGGGATCCCCACAGGGACACAGCAGGATCACAGGGGGAGGGCACACAAGTCGGGGAAGGCACTGGAGTGGTCCAAGGCAGGTCCAGACGGCAAGGATCCCCCTCGCTGATGCAGAGGCACGGCTGGGGATGGAGGCGAGCAGGAGCCTGCGGGAAGTACATGCACACACACCCCCAGAGGAAGCCGGGAGGCACTGTCCAGGGGCCCCGAGTCCCATACAGTCACGGGGGCACCCAAGGGGGGAGGGGCAGGGCACGGACACAGATGAGCGGGCAGCCGTGCAACGGAGGAATACACCACGGGAAGCGCTGGTAGAGGTGTCAGGCAGCAGGAACCAGCTAAAGGGGGGGCCGGCCACAGAGAGGAACACTACAGGCAGTGAAGGACTGGGGGTGCCCATGGAGGGGGCACAGCGAAACAGGTGAGTGGAATGGAGGCAAGCGGACCAGCCAGAACAGCCACGAGCCCGGAACAGCGCAGATCGAGCGGCCAGTGCCCCGAGCCGGCAGGGAGGTGCTGGGAGCACACGGTGGGGTTGACATCCATGACACCGAAGACACAGGAGGCCTCACAGCCAGGTGCATGGTGTCACGAAGGGGCCCGGGACCGGTTGGCCCACCAGATGCATGTAGTGGGGCCACTGAAGCATGCCCCAGCGGAAGCCCATCCCTGCCACGTGGTAGGCAACGAGATATTAGGCCTCAAAATGGATCCGGCACGGCAAGCCCCACATGAACATCAGCATGGGACCACGCAGCAGCCAGCGCTGCCAGCTCTGGTATGGTGGGCACCGACAAGGTATAGTCAGCAGCAGGGGACCATGGCAGGTGCCCAAGCTCCAATAGGCAGTGATACACCACCCCACGCGACCGCTGGTAGCCACAGGCCCCGTGAATGCCAGCAGAAGAAGGAAATGGCCAGGCCAGGGCCCCTGTTCACCAGACAGGTCGTGAACCCAGTCAGGCTACACACCGAGAGGGCAGACACGGCGGGAGCACCTCATCTCCAGAATGCGCCCATCAGGAAAGGGACAGAGGCCAAGCACCTCCGCATGGAGCCGGCATGCGCTCCTGCTCGTCTCATAGCCAAAGTAGCAAAGCCTGGAGCTCAGACTCACATAGGCACCCAAGAGGGTATCCGGGCAGCACAGGACCAGTTGCATGGCTGGGGACTGCCACAGGTCACATAGGACCATGATCTCCCAGAAGGTCCAGCTATGGGGGGGCACCAGGCGATCCGGGGCGCGGAAGCCCAGGGGTAGCACTGCCGGCCATGATTCAGTGGGCAGAGGGTCTGAGCAGCAAGGACAGAGGGGCCCCACTATGCCATGTGGGCTGGGGAGGGAAGCAGGGGAGCTCCAAGAACACGCCATAAGTCCGCGGGCTTCAACAAGGCACAGCTACCAAGCGATGCGTGGGAAGACGACCCAGCACAGCTGCAGGAACTGAGCGCACAGAATGTCCAGCAAGCGCTGATAGCAGGGAGGTGATGACAACAGGCAACCAGCTGCGGACCGCACTGATGGACACATGCAGGTTCGGGGCACAAGCCCCCAGAATGGGAGTGCAGGTGCACCCAGGGGAGGGGCGCCGTCTGCAGGTACACACCGGCCGGCAGGCGAGCGCAACCGGTACGAGGAGCCCAGGGAAGGCCCCACCGGCACAGCTGAGCAGTCCCTGGCCAGCTGGCGGCAGGGCGAGAGCGGCTACTAAGGGCGTGCTGGGCCAGCCCTGGGGCCCCCCTTGGGCTGCCACGGGCCACCCCAGGTCCCCACCCCTTCCGCACAGGCGGGTCCCACCACTGGTCACATCACCAGCCGTCCTGGCACGTGTGACCACCCACAGCCTCCCCACGGCAGGTCCTACCTGTCTCCGGCCCGCAGCCGGGCCGATCCCCTGCCCCCTTCCTGTTACCATGAGGCAGAGAATAAAGTTGTTGTTGTAGCGACACCTCTTGTTTAGTGTCCATACAGTGCCCCTTATGCCCCACCCCTCCCCCAATCTGTGTGTGTGTGTGTGTTCTTATACACATCTAGATGTGTATAAGAGACAGGTGTGTGTGTGAGAGAGAGAGAGAGTGAGAACGTGTGTAAGAGAGTGTGTGTTTCAAGAGAGTACGTGTGTGAAAGAGAGAGAATGTTCACTGGTTTTATCAGCCAGCTGTTAGAAAGGGGTTCGTGCAAGCAGAGGGCAGCAAAGAACCTAGAACCCTTGGCACAGCTGTTCCAAAACAGAGCAGCTAAGCCATACACACAAGCGCCATTTCAAGGCACTAACTGTAAACTCTTAATATGCCCAATATACACTGCCCCTCACTTGGAGGATTTGCTGCCCTAGACCCCAGGTATCAATGTTTCTCCCTTCTCCTTTAGAGAAGGAGAACGGGTGGGGCCAGGGCTCCCCAGCGAGGCGAGGTTCCTGGGATCGACAGCCTGGAAAGGGACTTGAAAAGTGGCCTGCCGTCTGGCCAAAGGACCATGCTAAAGGGCTCTTGGGTGAGACCCTTCGTGGGACCGTGGGGGCTGGGTTTTTTTGGCAGTAGTTTGGTTTTAACTAGGGAAGTCCTGTGGGGGAGGGTGGGAGTTAGGAATGTTTTTATTTTATATGTTTTTATTTGGAGGGTTGTTAGGCTTTTCTCCTGCAATTGTGAGAGGGGGGACGAGAGGGACTGAGCTATGTGTGGGGGGGGTGTGTGAAGTTCCTTGAGGGGGTATTATCTCCCAGTGAGAGTGGGGAAGATGGGGGATTTGGGGTGTGTGTGTGTTCTCTCTTGCCACATCGGTGGAATAGCTGGGAGGTCAGCGATCGGCCAGGGAGGGAGCCATGATCATTGGGGTTGTGATGGGGTGGGGAAGGTATGCTCCCTTGGGGGGGGGGAATGAGACCTGTGAGATGGGGCAGGTGTTTGCTGCCGGTCCCTCTCTTGTCTCCCCCAAGTGCGTGACGAGATGGTTCACAATCAGAGGGCCCCCAGCTTGAACTTGATGCTGCTGAATGCGAGGTCGGTGGTCAATAAATCTACCACTCTCCGAGAGTTAATCCTGGATCATGGCACCGACCTCATGTGTATTACGGAGACCTTGCTGGATGAGGAATCAGGGCCTATCCTGGCTGACCTTGTTCTGGCCAAGTACTCTGTGCAGCATCAACCTCGGCTGGAGGGACAGGGGGTGGGGGGCAGGGGCAGTGTAGACATTGTTTTTAGGGATTCATGGTCTGCTAGGAAGTATCTGGTGCAGGCCATCTTAGGTGTTGAGGGCCTCCATCCTGTGTTTGATTTGGTGGGGGACAGACTATGGGTGCTGCTAGTATACCGTGCACCTACCTGTACGGCAGCCTCCCTGCACACTGACAGAGCTGGTGTTAGACGTGGTGTTGTGCTCCCTGAAGACTTTAGTTAACATACACGCTGGCGCCGGCCTTGGTGGTGCGGCGCGTGAATTCATGGCCACCATGGGCCTGTCCCAAGTTGTAAACGGCCCGACGCATGATGGGGGGGCATACCTTGGACCCGATTTTTTGCACCGGCCTTGAGGTGAGGGATTCGTTATTGGGGGAAGGTGACAGCAGAGTCCTTGTCACGGACGGACCATTACCTCCTGTGAGCACTTCTCCCGGTGCATGTCTTCCCCTGGAGAGGTGTAGAACCCATATGGATGGCTCACCCCTGGAGATTAATGGAACCTGAAAGGTTCTGGAATGCTCTTAGAGAGTTACCCTCTGATCTTGACAGCTGCCTACTCAATGACCTCGTAGCTTTATGCAACACCTTGCTGATGGAGGTGCAAGGACAGAGGGGCCCCACAATGCCATGTGGGCTGGGGAGGGAAGCAGGGGAGCTCCAAGAACACGCGATAAGGCCGCGGGCTTCAACAAGGCACAGCTACCAAGCGATGCGTGGGAAGAAGACCCAATAACACCGAAGACACGCTCGCCTGCTGATGGAGGCCATTGACCGGACGGCTCCGAGGCGTCCACTCCCTCGGTAATGGCTCTTCAGGCCGCGGTGATTTATGGAGAACCTGAGGGTGTTGAAGCATGAGGGGCTGCGGTTGGAGCAACGGTGGCATCACTCGCATGCTGAAGCCAATAGATTGTGACATAGAGCCAGTTTACGTGCCTATGCTGTAGCTGTAAAGACAACAGCAAAAAAGGAGTTTTTTGCTGCCTGTAAAGTCTCTGCTAAATCTCGTCCAGCTGAGCTTTTCCGGCTGGTAAGGGGTTGATCAGTCCACCGTCTCTCTGCATGGAACTAGAGTCATCTAGTACCCGCTGTGACATGTTTGTTGATTACTTTGTGGATAAAACAGCTCGGATTCACCACAACTTTGACACTGCACTTAATACAATAGGTGAACCAGACATTTGGGAAGCCCCGCCATGTCCGGTTTCATGGGATCAGTTTCAGTGGGTGTTGCCCACTGAGGCGGGGGATGTTCTTGGGACAGTTTGGGCCACCTGCCAACTTGACCCATACCCATCCTGGCTGGTTAAGGCCAGTTGGGAGACGTTAGGGCTGTTGCTGGTGGGAGTGGTCAATGCCTCCCTTCGGGAGGGCAGAGTGTGGGGCTGCCTCAAGGAGACGGTGGTGTGGCCTCTGCTCAAAAAAACATAATTCGACACTGACTCCCTCGCCAGTTAATGGCCGGTCTCTAGCCTTCCCTTTTTAGGGAAGGTTATCGAGCTGGTTGTGGCCCAGCAGTTGTGAGAGCATCTCGACCGCACCAGCTAGCTGGATCCTTCACAGTGCAGCTTTCGTCTGAGCTATGGCACTGGGACTGCACTTGTGGTTTTGGTCAACAACCTCTGCCATGAATTGGACCAGGGTTGTTTGACCCTGCTAATTCTGTTAGATTTGTCGGTTGCTTTTGATACCATTGACCAGGAAATGGTGGTGACTTGCCTGCAGGACCGAGTCTGGGTTGGCAGAATCGTTCTTGAGTGGTTCTGCTCTTTCCTGGCTGGAAGAGCTCCACGTGTGGTGCTCGAGGATTGCTCTTCATTGCCCCAAGACCTCACGTGTGGTGTCTCACAAGGTTCCATCTTGTCCCCTCTCCTGTTCAATGTATATAGGCAGCTGCTCAGGGAGGTCGTGAGACGGTATGGGGTCTGGTGTCATCAATATGCTGATGACACCCAACTGTACCTTTCTTTTTCATCCGACCCAGACTCAGCAGTTTCACCCTGTGTCTGGCAGTTGTGGGGGACCGGAGGAGGGCGAGCCGACTGCAGCTGAATCCCGACAAGTTTGAGGTGATGTTGGTGGGTAAGATGGCAGATGTGACGGCCCCGCCATTGACGGGGTTTGCCCTCCGCTGGTTCTCCAAGTTAACAGTCTGGGTGTGCTCCTCAACCCATAGCTCCGCATAGATCTCCAGGTGGGGTCGATGGCGAGGAGTGCGTTTTGTCAAATACATCTGGTGTGTCGGCTTCAGCTGTATGTTTCAGACAGTGACCTGGCCACCATTATCCATGCTTTCATTACCTCGAGATTGGACTATTGTAACACGCTCTACGTGGGGCTACCCATGGTGACATTTCGGAGAATGCAGCTAGTGCAGAATGCGGTGGCCCGTCTCCTTATGGGGTTGGGTCACCATGAGAACATTACACCCATGCTCCGGGCTCTGCACTGGCTGCCTATAGTCTTCCGGGTCCGATTCAAGGTGTTGGTGTTAACCTATAAAGCCCTATACGGCCTTGGCCAGACTTACCTACAGGATCGCCTCATTCTCTGTGCTCTGGAGTGACCCCTGCGGTCGGCTGGGAGCGCCCTCCTTGAGGTCCCCTGTGTGGCCTGGGGGGCCATTACGGAGAGGGTGTTCTCAGTGGCTGCATCTCAGCTGTGGAATTTGCTCCTGACGGAGGCCCAGATTGCCCCAGTCCACCCTTCCTTCCGGCGTATGACTAAGACCTGGCTGTTCCACCAGGCATTTGGTGGGGGAGATGGGGTTTAGGGTGGGGGAAGGGAGAGAGATCTATTTATTATTATTATTTTATTTTAGTTCAGCCTTTTTTATTGTGATTTTTTAAGCTTGTTGTTTTATTGTTTTTATGTGTGTAAGCCGCCCCGAGCAGCAAGGGCGGGGTAACAAAATTTGTTAAAATAAATAAATAAATAAATTTTAAAAAAGGCTGGAGCTTCAAGGCTCCTATAGGCAAAGAGACTACATGGAAAGTTCAGAGAATCCACCAGCCAGAGGGGATGAGGAAAGTCCCTCTGTCTTTTGTTTTTAATAATTAAGGAGCAGCTCCTGCTTTCACAGCTCAGGTTGCATGATGCATCCTTCAGGGTCAATGAGAGCTGAGAGTTTGTTTTTTAAATTTATTTATTTTGTAAAGACGGTAACAGGAAGGAAATAATGCAGGCTATGACCTCTGGCACAACAAGCACAAAGCTTAGCTACCCTGCCACACCACAACTGCATCTGTAGCACCCTTACAAACAGCTGAGCACTATATAGAGTCCTTCCCCTGCTGACTGACCAACACTCCAGGTAATTGTTTCTCTTATAGCTCTGCTGGTAGACTAGAGCGCAGAAGACTGATAGGTCAAGGACTGTGGGGTTTTTCAGATGTGCCAGTGGCTGGTTTTAGCACGCTTTACTCTGTGGGCTACCGTCACATTAGGTTGCTCCACCAGATGGTAGCACGAGATGCATCCCAAACTTGGTGGGAGCTAGCTTGAGTTGTGAATCGGGGAAGTTCCCAAGTCACAGTCCAGGCTAATCCTCCCCCCGGCCCCCCGCCTCTGGTGTGCAACCAGGAGTAAAGTAGGCTTTCAAGTTGAAAGCCTGCTTTACTCACTCTGGTCTGGAGTGCCGCCAGGTCCAGGCGCCATGGTGAATGTCTCAGCCACCCGTAAGGGAGATGGGTGGGCCACTGGGAGCAGCTCTGGGGTGGGGCCAGGCAGTCGCATGTCTGCGTGGCTCCCCATACTCCCCCCTGTCATGTCAGTTCAGAGGCCTGACCAGATCCCAGCCACAGTGCTGGTCCCACTCCGGACTGGGTAAGTCCATGGCGGTGTTCTGGCATCATCCCATTTGAAAACACTCTACATGGAAAGCTGAAGGTATGATTTTTTGCATTTATAAGTTTACTTTAGGAAACAATACTATAGGGTTTGCCTCCTATGTGGTGGATTCTCTGATGTTTCCATGCAGTTTCTTTGCCTATAGGAGTCTTGAACCTCCAACCTCCAAGAAGAATTGGAGACTTTAGGAAGACTTCCTAACACTAGAGAGAGCCTTCTGTCCATAAGCATATTAATGGGGCTGTGTCCATTCCTCTAACCAGGCTGGAGTCCAGGGTGTCTAGAATAATCTATGCCCCATTAAGCTTTTTGATTTGGATTGTGGGAGAGGAAATTTGGGAGATGGATATTTTGACCCACCATCTGGCTTGAGACAGTTAGTGCCCAAGCATGGCCTGAAGTTATAGCACAAACTGGGATATTTTTACATTTCACAGAAACAGCAAGGCGCTTTTTTCTGTTGCAAGAAAAACAAAATATAAATGAATTATGAATTATACATATGCACAATTGTTAGGCTTTTATTAGGTTTGTTGTCCTAGCATCCCTTTTTTGTATTCTTATAACAAAACAAATTGCAACGTGAATGAAGGAGCAGAATTTGCAGATAGTGACACCACCACCACCCTCCCCTTCATCCTAATAGAAAGGGAGTTTCTTTTTACTTCAGAATTTTCATTTTACACACAGAGGTGGCAACTTCTAATTTCAAATACTACAATGACAGAACCACAAGGACAACTAAATTACAAAAACTAATTGCTATTAACTTTGAATTCAAAAAGCAGGAGGTGAAGACCAGTGTGTGAAGAGAGGGATGGGAGTAACTGAATTTATGGTTGTTGCTGTTGTACACAGATCAGAAAACCCCCCAAACAATGAGAACAGGTAGTAACAAAAACATAGGCAAAGGAAGCTGAAGGAAATGCTTTGCAAGAAATGGGGCCAGCAGAAAAATTCTTACCATTATACTTTAAGTCTACTCACTGTCCCTTGTCAACTTGAATTTCCTACAATTAAATCCCTAACTCAGTCAAGCATTTATATATGCACCTAAGGTTTATGGGTGGTTGTTTTTTTGGAGGGTGGGGATAATAAAGATGGACTAAATTAGCTGTCCTGCTCAACTGCAGCCTAAATACTAAAATCAATAAGAGTTTAGTAGAATTAAATATCTTCAGACACTGAAAAAGACAATTATTTCAAGCTTTATCAGACCAAAAAGAGATATATTTGTGCAGAGGGAATCAATACTTCTAAATCAGCAGAGACTGAAATTATACAAAGCCTATCAAATACTGCTAATGTGACTGTGTGTAGAAACTTGCATATGAAGTATAAGCCACACACCCCTACCTCCTTTCTCTTTCAAGTCACACTCTGTTTTACAATGCATTGATCTGGGCTGATATGATTGAGTGCCAGAAAACCTCATTTAAAAACTTACTGTTTACAGATATTAGGCTTCAGATGCCATTGTCCCAATTCTGAATTGCAATTCTCATCTGCAAGGCCTCCATCATCACTGCTGTCTTCCTATGAAATCAAAATGTTTATGGGTAGTTATAGGACAAAACTTTTTTTTTTTTACTGTATAATAAGTTTAAACTTCATTTGAATACCTTTTTAAAAACAAAACAAAACCCAGCATGCTTTGTATTTACCCAAGTCAGGTGAAATATAAATGAGCTTATTATTCATTTCCTCCCCTCAAAAGAAACATGTAGTTAGGTCCCATGCATGTCTTACTAGTTACTATTAGTTTGTTTCAACCACAGCTTCAGCAGACCTGAACGGTAAGTTCAGCTCCCACAGAGTTTGGTTCAGATTAGTCATTTATATTCCTGCTTTAACAAATAGGCATAGATTTGAACGTTAGCCCATGATCTAGTCTGTTTCAGTCATAAGACTCAAAATAACTTTTCTGCAACCAAAGCATGAGATTCAGGTCAGAGATTGCTCACATGTTTTGTGTGTCTCCCTCCTGTCAAATCCCCAATTCAAACTCTACCTGTCCAACCTTCTCACTGAGCTTTTCTTTGCCTACTAACAGCAGCAAAGCCTTCCTTACACAGGAAAGACTCAGGAAGTGTTAGAGAAAAAACAATAGTCAACAGGGAAAGGGAAATACGGAGACTAGCCCGGATACGTGCTGAGAGCCATCAAGTCGTCTGAATTTGCAAAGATGGAATAGGAACAGGTAAGATTAACGAAACGGTAGACATGTAAACCCCACATCCAAGCACCCTCCATCAGTTAATGCTTGTGTCAGCTGCTAAATCAGCTAGCAGTGAGGTGTACACCTTGCAAACGGGAATTCAATATGCTGAGCTCAGAAGGAAAGACGTTGCCACGGAAAATCATTATCCCAGGGTGTGTGATGAATTTAACCCCCTATATAAAATTCTGATGTCTGTCTGTTGGTCATTTGGTCTGGCCTAAGGCTTTTTTATTTTTAAGTCGTAGCGGGTCCGTTGAGGTCTTAAATGAAAGATCATCAAACCCTTTAGTGCCTGAAAGTTACAGGGCCATGACTGATGGCCATGACTCCTCGAGAACTGCCTGCAACACTCTCCTTCGGAACGCTGCATCAGCAGAATCTTGCAGTGGATTTTGTACTGCTTCATAAAAGTGTGTATGGATGACCACGTCGTTGCTCGACATATCTCCCCATATGAGGCTGCATTCTTAAAGGCCTGAGAGGTCGCCGCCACCCTGACCGAGTGGGCAAACACCCCTGTGGGTGGCCACTTGCCCTCTGCTTTGTAGGCCTCTATGATGCACCACATCATCCACTTTGCAATGAGCGCCTTAGACGCCCTTTTGCCTCTTCTCTGGGGGTTGTAAACTACAAATAGAGAGGAAGTTTTCCTAAAACCTCTTGTTCTGTCCAAATAAATTTTTAGCGCCCTCCTAACATCTAGGGTGTGCCATTGTTTCTCCAATGGATGAGAGGGATTAGGGCAAAAGGAAGGTAAAAGTACTTTCTGCTCCCTATGAAACCTCGTGTTCACCTTTGGAGCCGGGTCTAATCTGAGGACGACAGATTCTTCCTTGAAGATACAGAAATTTGGTTCTATTGATAAGGCCTCCAGTTCTGTCACTCTCCTGGCTGAAGTTATCCCTACCAGGAAGGCCACTTTCAACGACAGGTAGAACAGAGATGCGTCTGTAAGAGGTTCAAAGGGAACCTTTGTCAAAGCTTTAAGAGGAATTGCTAGGCTCCAGGATGGAAATCGGTGGATTACCAGTGGAGCTAGAATTCTAGCAGCTCTTAAGAACCTTCTAATGTGGGGATACTTAGCCGCCTTGTTTCCCTTCACTGTATCTAGTACACTGCCAATTGCAGCTAACTGTCTCTGTAGGGTGTTCGGTTTTAACCCCTTGTCTAACCCCTCCTGCAGAAATTCTAAGATCTCTCTAACTGAGGCCCTGACGGGTTCGATTGTTTTAGTTTCGCACCACCTCACAAAGGTAGCCCAAGTACTTTGGTAAATTCTCCTAGTTGCTGGATGTCTAGACTGGAGAATGGTGTTCAGTACTTTATTAGAATATCCCTGCTTTTCTAGTTCTCTCCGCTCAATCTCCACGCCGTTAGTTTGAGAGAGTTGGGGTTGTTGTGAAACACTGGTCCCTGTGATAGGATATCGGGTCTGCTCGGCAACCTGACTGGGGCTTCCAGACTGAGGCTGTGTAAGTCTGCGAACCATGGCCTTCGGGGCCAAAAGGGTGCAATCATGATGACCGACGCTAGTTCCGCTTTGATCTTTGTCAGCAGTCTCTGAATGAGTGGCAGAGGTGGGAACGCATAGAGTAGTGCCCGGGGCCACGGGCTGTTCAGAGCATCGAACCCTATGGCTTCTGGGCATGGGTACCTGAGAAGAATTGTACCTTTGCGTAGTTTGCCAACGCGAATAGGTCTACTGCCGGTTTCCCCCACTTCCGTGTAATGTCTTGGAAGGCTGCAGCGTGTAGCGACCATTCCGGTTGGTCCAGCACTCTCCTGCTGAGCCAATCGGCCTGGGTGTTCTCTATCCCTCTGATGTGGACAGCTCGTATGGATTGGAGGTTGCCCTCCACCCAACCAATGAGAGTCGTCGCCATCTGGTGTAGCGTTTCCAATCTGGAGCCTCCCTGATGGTTTACGTAGGCCTTTGCCACTGTATTGTCTGTGTAAACCATCACGTTTTTTCCCTGGAGTGCTGGAGCAAGTCCTTGTAGAGTGAGATATATTGCCCTGAGCTCCAACCAACTGATGTGGTGTTTGAGTTCCCATGGTTTCCATAGTCCTTGAGCTGTGAGCAACTGGGTGTGTGCCCCCCAACCCCGTAGGCTTGCGTCTGTCGTCAGGTTTGTTCTTGTCAGTTCTGTGATTGGCACTCCCGTCAGGAATCTGGCTGGTTGATTCCACCACTGGAATGACTTCTTGACCGAGTCCGGAACCTGCATCCATGGGTTCCCTCCCTGTGTCAGTGTGTCTTGCCAGAACCGCAGAAACACTGGAGAGTCCTGGAGTGGAACCGGGCCCATTGCACTATCTCCAGGCAGGAGGTCATGGCCCCCAGCAAGCTTGCCAAAGTTCTGAGACGTGTCTTTCTCGCTGATGTTACTTGCTGTATTAACGAGTTGAGGTGTTGCACCCTGTGACCTGTCAGAAACAGTTTGTTTTCTTTGGTGTTCAATACCACTCCCAAGTGTTCCAATACATGTGTTGGTTCGAGATGACTTTTCTTGAAATTGATTAGGGTACTCTATTGTCCTGCGAGTGTCCTCTCGTGCCTGACCCGGGGGACGACGATCTGATGAGTATGTCGTTGAGATCCAGGTGGAGTTTTATGCCCTGCGTCTTCAGGTTTGCGATTAATGTGATCAGAACCTTGGCGAAGGTTCTGGGAGACGTTGCCAGACCGAACGGAAGAGCTGCATATTGCCAGTGTCTCTGGTCGTAATAGAACCTGAGCCATCGCCTGTGAGCCGCCATCACTGGTATGTGGAGGCAGGCCTCCTTTAAGTCTATCTATGTTAGCCATTCGTCCTTCGAGATTGCCAGTCGGATGGATTGCAGCGTCTCCATTTTGAACCGTTGCACCTTGACAACTCAGTTCAATGGCTTGAGGTCTAGGATGGCCCTCCATTCCCCTGACTTCTTTGGTACCAGGAATAACACGGAGTACAGGCCCCTGCCTTGCTCCTGGACGGGTACTGGTTCTATGGCGCCGATTTCGTATATTCTGGCTATTTCTGCATTCATCGCGTTGCGTTTTGCTAAGTCTTTAGACACCTGTGAGACGCTGAAGTAGTGTCGGGGTGATAGGAATTCGATAGCATATCCTCTTCTGATGGTGTGTATCATCCATGTGTCTGTGGTTGCTTCCTGCCATTTTGACACGAATGACTGAAGCCTGCCCCCTAGTCACGCCTGAGTAGGCCAGTCTCCGTCCTCTGAGTCATACTTCTGTTTTGGGATGGGATGTTCCCTGTCTCTGCTTTGACTTACCATCGTAGTTCTTGTTCTTTTGACATCTTGGTTTGTAGCATTGCTGGTTCCCTCTGTGGGGAAAAAAGGGTCTTTTGGCCGCTGTTGGGTTATATGATGCCAAGGAGGAACGAAAATTGCGTCCCTGCCCCCCCGCCGACTGTAAAGTGTATTTTTTCGTCTTGTCGGATGCGTCCGTCAATACTTTATCTAGGCAGATTCCGAATAATTTCCTTCCCTGATAGTGGGCGTTAATAAGTGTGTTTTTGGACGTCTTGTCCCCCTTACAGGTCTGTGGCGAGCTGCCACATTCGAGGCGGCTGCCCTAGATGCCCAATGCAAAATGCCCGTTGAGGAGTCCGCCATGAAGGCGTATGCTAGCTGGATTTGGGTTGAGAGGACCCTCGTCATTTTGGGGGATACTCGTGGGTCCCCTGCTCTTCTGATCCATGGCATCAGGGCCCTCGAGAAATACGATGTCATCGTGGTCATCTTTATTATGGTCGCTATCTTGTTGAAATTTCTCCAGAGGTTGGTTTCAATCCCCCTATCAGTCTGATCTCGTGGGAAGCATTTGCCCTCCGTGGGAAAGACCGCTTTCCTAGCTAGTGCCGCTGCCGCTGCATCAGCCTTTGGCGCCGCTAGGAGCATGCTCTTGGTCTTGGACAGGGAATATAGGTTCAGCTGGGCTTTGGAGAGTCTGGATGCTTTATTGGGCTATCTCCATTCTCTCTTTATGATTCTCTCGTATGCCTTATCGAGAACCATGCCCATCTCTCTCTCTGGCCCTTGGAAGGCATTCCCTTTCCTCATCATCATCCTTGTCTGAGGATGCTGAGGCGGCCTCCTTTTCCTTCTTCTCTTTCAGGTGTAGGGCCTTGACCACTAGGTCATATATTTTTTCCCTATATTTATGTGGGAATTGTCTATCTGAGTCTGAGGAGAGCTCCAGCTCTTGCTCTTCTGGTTCTACCTCCATTAAGAGGCCCCCTTCGCTGTCCACGTCAGAGGCTTGCTCCTCTAGTTCCCCCTCCTCCTCACTGGGTTCCTCCCGTGGCCTTTTCCCCTTACCTCCCTTTTTTCCTGGGGAAGTTTCCCCTAATGAGGACTCATCTGATGCGATGTCCTCCCCTGATGCAGAGGCTTCTGGGGAGTCCAGTTCTCTAGCATCCCCCCGGGCTTTCCTGGGCTATTTACCCTTTCCAGTCCCCTTAAGCTTTTTGGCTACCCTATCCGGAGAAGGGGACCTCTTTCTCTTTAGTTCATTTAAGATTTGGAGTAGGACCTCCATGTATGGATCCTGCTCCTGCTGTTGTCGTGGGGGGACTCACGGTTCCAGATGCTGCTCCTTGGTCAGAGGTCGCTGCTGCTGCCACTGCTCTCCGTGTGGTGGCCATCTCGCTGGTGAGGGGGAGGAAGTAAGCTCAACAGAGCTGGTCTGTGTGAGGAGGGGACCCCTTTGGAGGGATGGCTGAGGGAAGGCCGAAGGGAGGAGGTCAAACAAAAAGAGCCCCCAGCGGGTTGATGTCTTGCCGGGGAAAAAACGTGGCTCCGCTCTGCCCCGTTTAATCTCCTCCGAGCGGGAAAAAACCTGGCCTTGAGAAGATCCTGCTCGCTGCTGCTGCTCCACTGCAATCTAGGTGGGCAGAGAGGGGGCTGTGACGATTCCGATTCCGGGCTCCGCCGTGGCCTTTTTGGAGCTGGCAATCTGCCGGTTGCTCCAGGGTCCTAGTGCCCATCTCTTCTTTCTTTTAGGCACTCCGCCAGGGGGCCACCGGCGCTTCCCACCTTTTCGCCCCCCGCGCCTATGGGGAAGGGTGGGGGGGAAGGGAGGCAAAATGCCTGACCCCCTCCGAGAGGGGAGTTTGGGGAGGGCTCCTGCCCGTCTCTCGCCCCCCCCCACGCCTATGGGGAAGGGGGGGTCCGGCAGAACTCCTGACCCCTCAGACAGGTGAGTCCTGGGGGAGGCTCCTGCCCATCCTTTGCCCCCCCCGCACCTATGGGGAAGGGGGGTCCAACCCAGCTCCTAACCCCTCTGAGAGGGGGGTGAACAGGGAGGAGAATTACTCTCCCCCTGGCACCTGGAGCTCCTTGAGTTCCAATAAGGTTTTTCTGCCGCCTCTTTCTCAGAGGCAGCGTGCCTGCTTCCTAGCTGCTCCGAGGCAGACAAAACACTGGGGAGCAGAGGCTAGATCCCTCCAGATAGGCTCCTCAAAGTTTGATTTGTCTGCCTCCTGCTGGCGGGATCTATCCTACTGTACAGACTGGACGGCTAGGAGGATCCCCGGGAGAAGTATATAGTGCATTATCCGATAGTTTATATATATAAAAAGTTGCAGTTATAATGTTGAGCAGTGGGCATTTTAATTTCTATCTTTACACGTGTGAAATATATTTTACACAATACATGTATACAATCTACACACAAATCCAACATACAAGGGGAATCAGTCATTGCACCCTGCAAAAACCATAGGAAAGTTCAAATTGTCCCCCTCTCATATTTTAGTCAAAGTCTGCTGCTACAAATAGTGTTCTAGGCACAATTCAAGGTGCTGGTTTTGACCTATAAAACTCTAAATGGCCTAGGTCCTAAAGGACCACCTTCCTCCTTATGTCCACGGCCTCTAAGATCAGCCGAGATCGCTCTCTTGTAAGTTCCATCATTGGCTCAGGTCCATATGACTTGGGCACACAGGGAGGGATTCTCGGTGGCTGCTCCATGGCTCTAAAACGCCCTTTCCTCTGAGGTTTGCCTAAGCCCTAGTTATAGCATCTTCCGGAGGCAATGTACAATCTATTTATTTGGCCAGACATTTAATCAGTATGGGCAGATCATGGGGGGAGAGGATATCACAAGTATTTTATGGATTTTACTTTGTATTTTAGCTCTTTTATGATGTCAGCCACCCTGAGCCTTAGGGATAGGGCAGGATAAAAGTAGAAAGAAATACCTTCCCTGTAAACATGCTTACATCAACTATATTCATGTGTACTCTGCACAACTGTATCCCAAAATAATATTAACACAGCAAATGGGAAGTCTGAAGAAACATTGTATCATTTTATTTTAAAGAGGATTTTGCTCAAACGTAACACTAATTTTCATAGAGTTCTTTAAGCATTCTTCACAAATTCAATTGGGGTCTGCCCTTAGGACATGGTAGACTAGTCCACACTATAAATAATTCTGTCAAATGTTACCTGGTTATCCTGATCTTCAGAAAAATCTATAAGCTCATCTTCATTTATTTTGCTGCCATCAGTTGAGTCTTCACTATAGTTTATTCTGATTTTGTGCAATCCATCTGCATTAACCAGAAATTAGTAAATTTGAAATTAAAATGACATTTCTATGCCTTACCTCCTGCATCTATAGAAAACAGATGCTAACCTACAGAGTACTTTTTTGTGTGCGTCAAAGCAATTCGTTGAGAGTACTTCAGATCATTATTAGAAAAATAGGTGATTTTATTAAGGCATGGGGTGAGGTCACACAAGACGTTAACAAACCTTGGCCAGTGTTATCCCCCCTCAGACGATGTTAATATGCGATGCAACAGACTGTATGGCTGGCAGCCACGAGATATTCACCCAGCTCTGCTCCGGGCAGCCAGCCAACACTTGATGCGTCCACTTGAGAAGGCCAGTGACGCATTGCGTGTCAACGTTGCCCAGAGTGGGATATCGCTGCCTAAAGGGTGTTAACGGGCTCCCACCTGTGCGGCCGGATCTGTGCTGCTCTAGCCTGTGGCAAGGTCCACCAGCACCACAGAGCGGCAGGTGCAGTTCGCCATTCCCGTGCATCCAAGTCACAGCTGGAGATGGGAGAGCGAGAGGGTTGGGGGATGGTGGGTGGGGCAGGGCCACCCATGTATCTTACCTGTTATATTTCAATGTCACCTTAAATATAAGCTAAAAGGATGTGTTACTTTATACTAATACCAACTATTTTATCCATTCATTATTTGAAACAGTAAAAAGTTAATTATGATCTAAAATTCATTAGCTGCTACATTTGCTTATCAGAAATTCTCAGACTCTTTCTTGATCTTTATATACGTTGAAATAATTTTATAAAAGTTACACACCAGAATGTTGTAGCGGAGTTGCGCATTCACTCTGCATGCCATTCTCATCTGAAGTCCTATGATCAAGTTTATGACATACAAATTCTGCAGTCCTAGCTTCTTCTGCATTACTGTCTATTTGGTTTATTTTCTTTAAACCACTTTTCCCAGCACAAGGGCTTCTTCTACAACATAGCGGCCCACTGTCCTCCATTTCAGTGCTGAGGTCAGTTAAAGTGACAGTATGCTTTTTGTTCAGTGTCCTCTTTACTAGACTCTTTGAAGGAGAGTTTTGTGAAGAAGTATCCAACTCATTTGGCAAAGGAGATGAAGTGTTGCTGTCTCGTTCTGAAGAGGCAGACTTAACCGGCGTTGATACATTTGCATGGTAGAGGAGATTGGGCTCATACTTGGGCTTCTCTAAACCAGGAAAACAGATGACAGCCAAAAACCAGTGAGCACTGCAAGCAAAAAAATAAAGTAGCAAGGTAAGATTGGTAAAAATTAGAGTCAGCAGTCTCTGGATGGAAGGTTTTTTGTTTGTTTGTTTAAAAAAAAAAAACCCTTCTCAGAAGGCAGGATCCTTGTACTTATCCTACCAGTGAATTTGGTGCTGACCAGCTAGAGTCTGAGCTGGAAGAGAGCTTGAGGGCCATCTAGTGCAGCTCCCTGCACCAATGCAGGATTCACCATACCCAAAACTATCAGCACAGGAAAATCTATCCAACAAGAAATAGGGGCTTTCAAAAAATCTGCCGCAAGTAGAGACTCCAAAGCCTGAAATAACAGAACAAGTTCATAAAAAGCTGTATTTAGAAAAGGGTGCTGTTCAGATGGGATAAAAGCCCCTAGCTCCTAGATGCTATGCACAGGGGTGGGCTCCAAATACTAGTCAGTCTGGTTAAGGATTCCTTTTGTTCAGGTGGGTAAACACACTCGCCAATGCCACCTCCAATTTAAGTCATCTCTGATCTGTCTCTCCCCTGCTCCTCTGGAGTAACAAAGGATTGTATACTGTAAACAGAGGAACATTGTGTGCAAAGACTAGGCCTAATGAAGTTTTGCAGCCTTGCCCTAAATTTTGGCCCACCCTCTCTGTACCCTTGTAGTGCTAGCAGGCCTGCCTTCAGATACACGCAATTCAGTCCTGAATTCAGCTGCTAGCACGACAAGTCTATACATTCCTGGTGACTACGCTACCCAACTATGAGAATGGTCCTCCACACCTCTTCCTGTATTATGTACCTGCTGGTGGGAATAAAAAAAAAGAAAAGGGGCACAACATCCCCAACACCCTGTGTGATGTCCCATGTGAACAGGTCTCAAGCCCACTCCCTCCAGGGTGGAAAATAAAATTGAAAATATCAAATAATTAAAATGAGTTTACAAGTTTTTAAAGCAAGATTAAAATCTTAGCTTTATCTATACGTTGGATGCGATTTCAAAACTTCACTGGGAGTGTAAACCTTTAAAAAAAATTTTTTTAAAAAAAAAAATCTGTCAGTGATTGATAGTTAGGACTAGGAGGGATACTCTTACCTGACTGAAATTGCTGGGAAAGCGGTTATAATACAAAAACAAATCATCCCAAACACACTGAGTACAGCCAGATGAAGACAGGCAGGGGAGGCAACCACGCTTTGGATATCTTCTCCCCGCCCTGGGCAGCCAGGCCACATGATGCAGTGCAGATGTCCCGCCCCCCCGCTGCTATGCAACGTGTCCTCGGAAAAATTCCAAGGATGCATCGCAGAGCAGCCTTACCCCAACTGGGATAAAGCAGCCCAAGGCAGGCTACTCATGTGGAGGGGGTGCGCTTGCCATGCCACACAGAGAGCACTGCTGCGGGGCCTTGACCTCGCCCATTGTATGCAGCCGCATCACAGCCGAGGACAAGATCTCAATCAGGCCGGGGGAGGGAAAAGGGGCAGGGGCAGCCTCCTGGCTTCTTCATGGGGACTGGGTGGGGGCTGCTCATGTGTCCAGCTCCCTGTGCTGGCCCCGTGGTGACTGCCCGCCACAAGGCTGCATGGGAAATGAGCCATCACAGCTCTTGTGGCCTCATCACCCATTATATGGGTGGAGCGGATGAGAGGGGGGACAGTCATAGGGGTCGTTGTAGGGTGGGGGAGATATGGTCTGGGGGAGGGGGGCAATTGAATGGGGTGGCCCGGGGATCGAGGTGTTTGGTGCCTCAGGTGGGGGGATGGATCATGGTCTAAGGCCATTTGGGCCGGTGCTGCTGTTGAATGCGAAGTCTGTTGTCAATAAAACATCAGCAATCCAGGATATGATCCTGGATCAGACTGCAGACCTCACGTGTTTCACGGAGACCTGGCTGGATGGTGAGGCCGGTCTGATTTTGGTGGACCTTGTTCCAGCAGGGTACGCCGTGCAACACCAGCTTGGGGGACGGGGGTGGTGGTGTAGCTATGGTTTTTAAGGAATCCTGGACTGCTAGGAGGTATCCGGTGCAGTTAATCCCAGGGATTGAGGCCCTTCACCTTGTATTTGGGTTGACCAGGGGCAGAATTTGGGTGCTGTTGGTGTACTGTGCTCCTTCCTGCCTGGCAGCATCCCTCACTGCTCTAGCAGAGCTGGTGTCGGGGGTAGTGTTGCGCTCCCCGAGGACTGTGGTCCTGGGGGATCTCAACATTCATGCCAGCACTGGCCTTGTCGAGGCGGAGTATGAGTTCATGACTGCCATGGCAACCATGGGCCTGCCCCAGATGGTTAGCAGCCCCACACGAGCGGGGGGCATATGCTTGACCTGGTGTTCTGCTCTGGCCTTGAGGCGGGTGATTCGGTAGTGGGGGAAGTAAGTTCTATGCCCTAATGGATGGTTCATTACCTTCTGCAGACCAGCTTCCTAGCACATGGCAGCCCCCGGAAAGAAGTGGAACCTATTAGGTTGGCCTGCCCCCGAAGACTGATGGAACTGCAGCAGTTCCAAGAAGCCCTGGGGGAGGTGTCTTTAGACATTGAAGGCTGCTCGGTTGATGATCTTGTTCAAGCTTGGAACACCTTGCTGGGTGGGGTCATTGATCGGGTGGCTAACAGGCGTTCGCTCCCACCGCTTTGTCACCATAGAGCTCCTTGGTTTACTGAGGAGCTGCGGTGTTTGAAGCGGGAAGGGCGGCAGTTAGAGCGTCACTGGTGCTGCTCTCGTGCTGAATTCTCGGCTGCCGCATCGGACCCATTTGCGGTCCAATGCTGTGGCCGTGAGGATGGCAAAGAAGGAATTCTTTGCCGTCCTCATAGCCACTGCGAAGTCGCATCCAGTGGAGCTTTTCTGGGTGGTGGGGGGCTGGTCAGTCCGACCTCGCTGCACCTGGAGGGGGAGGTTTCCCAAGCCCGCTGTGAGGAGTTTGTAAATTACTTTGCATATAAGATTGCTTGAATCCAGCATGATTTTGGGGCTGGGACTGATGCAGAAGAAGGAGAGCCTAGGGTTATGGATGCCCTGTCTTTTCCATTTTTGTGGGATGAGTTTCAGGAAGTGACGCTGGCTGATGCTGAGGGGGTTCTGGCGTCTGTTAGGGCTACGTTTTGTGAACTAGATCCATGCCCATCCTGGCTGGTGAAAGCCTCCAGGGAGACTTTGGGACCTGTGCTGGCAGAAGTGATCAATGCCTCCCTTCGGGAACACAGGGTGCCAGACTGCCTCAGGGAGACAGTGGTGTGGCCCCTGCTCAAAAAAATCATAATTCGACCCTGGAGTGAGTGGATGGGACTGTCTTAGGATGACTCTGCTCGTTCCTCTCGGAGAGAAGCAACATCTGGCCCCCGCAATTTCACTTGTGGTGTACTGCAAGGTTCAATTCTGTCTCCACTTTTATTTAACATCTATATGCAACCCTTGGTTGAGGTCGTGAGATGGTTTGGTGTGCATTGCCACCAGTATGCTGATGATACCCAGCTTTACCTCTCTTTTTCAATGAACCCAGGTTCTGCAGTCTCAGTGCTTGCTAGCAGTGAGTGACTGGATGAGGCTTAGCAAACTGAAGCTGAATCCTGATAAGACAGAGGTGATGTTGGTGGGTACGGCAGCGGAGGTGATGGCTCCCCTTGTGGAGGGGATCCGCCCCCCGCTGGCCCCGCAGATGTGAAGTTTGGGGGTTCTGTTAGACCCTGGCCTCCGCCTGGAACTTCAGGTGGAGGTGGTGGCAAAGGGAGCCTTTTGCGAATTACATCTTGTGCGGAGGATCTAGCCATACGTTTCAAGCTCTGACCTGGACACCCTCATCCATGCATTCATCACCTCAAGGCTGGATTACTGCAACACGGTCTACGTGGGGCTGCCCTTGGTGATGACTTGGAAGCTGCAGCGGGTGCAGATTGCGGCAGCCCATCTCTTGACGGGGATGGGCCGTAGGGAGTATATTACACCAGTGCTCCGGGCTCTGCGCTGGCTACCTATAGTGTTCCGGGCCCGATTCAAGGTGTTGGTTTTGACCTTTAAAGTCCTACACGCTCTGGGCTCCTCCTATCCGAGAGACCGCCTCGCTCCCATGGCCATTGAGCGACCTCTGCAGTCTACCAGGGGCGCCTTCTTGGAAGTCTCCCGGGTGAACCAGGGGGGCCACGATGGAGAGGGCGTTCTAAGTGGCCGCACCACAGATGTGGAACTCCCTCCCAGAGGAAGCTCGCCTGGCTCCCAGCCTGTTGGTCTTTCATTGGGCCTGTAAGTCCTGGCTGTTTGTCCAGGCCTTTGGGGGGGCGGGGGGGAGAGATAAGGGTGGGTTTTTTACCAGTGGTTTTACTTCCTTGTTGTTTTTACTGTTTTAGTAATCCCTTTTATGTATTGTATTTGCCTGCCGGTAAGAGGGGGGTTGGGGTCTCCCTTGCCTGATGGGTGGGACAGTCACCATGGAGGGGAGCGGGCCTGGGAGTCCACAGCCATTGGGGTTGTGCAGGCCAGGGGAATTATGGTCCTTCCAGGAGGCTGATTAGACCTGTGAGACGACACAGGTGTTTGGTGCCTGCCCTGCTTACCAGCCCCAGGCAGGAGGCAAGGTGGTCAGTGACCGGAAGGCCCTTCGCCTGGCTCTGATGCTGTTAAACGGTCAGTTGTAAATAAGTCAATGGTCTGGGAGCTGGTAAGGGAGCAAATCCTGGACCAGACAGTCGACCTCATGTGGATTACGGAGACCTGGCTGGACGCTGGGTCAGGGCCTATTTTGGCTGACCTTGTTCCAGCTGGGTACTCCATACAGCAAAAGCCACAGCTGGAGGGATGGGTAACAATTGTTTTTAAAGACACTGACTGAATTTTTTGAATTTGAAGTCACATGGCTTTAACAACAACTTCAAGTTCAAGTTTATATAAAAAAACAGAATAAAATAATAAAATAAAAGTAAAAATAATAATACAATGTATCTAGTAGTATTATTCATCTGGGAAATGCAACGACCCAAGACCTAATGGGTTGTACATAAACATAGGAGTAAGCCCATAACGCAGGACTAATTCCATTTTTACAAACATGGTCATAAATCAACTGAACAAAGCCAAAGGTTCATTATATGGATCCCTCCTTTACAGACAGAGTGTAAGTGTTGTGGCTAATAGGAAACGAGGGCTTCTGCTCATAGTTCATACGGATGTTGGCAGTTCTGGAAGCATAGATTGCAACCAACTTAGATCTTGAGAGATCCATACCTCCCAAAAGATAAATTAATTGCTGAATTTTCGGCCGGGAACAATCCCAACCAGTAACGCATTGCAGCTGTCTACGCTGATTATCGTATAGTGGGCATGACAGTATGTAATGACCTAAATCTTCCACCTCCCTACCACAGGGGCAAATCCAATCTTTATAGGGGATTCTTTGGAACCTACCCAACAAAACAGATGTATGCATAGTTTGTAATCTTACAAGGCTTTTCTAAACACAGGGTCTGTTAGATGATAAATGTATGGAGCCCCATCCCTAGCTGGAATCAAATATTTATAAAAAGGGGAAATAGATCTAGAAGCCATAGCCCTCCGTTCTTGTCTGTCTACATCAGAGACACGTTGCTTAAGTAGTTTGATAATTTGACCGCTAGTATTATCGTGAAAAAAGGTCTCTGAAAAGCCTAAAGACAAGAGGCGTACTTTCACATCAGTCCACCAAGCATCCGTGACACGCTCATTATCCTGGTGCTTTTCCATCATTGCCAAACTCAGGAAGGCGGTATCAGGAGCGTCCCTAATTTTGGCCCAGAATGTCAGCATTCGTATCTCTATCTGAGCAGCTAAAGATTGACTACCCAATTCCAAATTTATTATGGCTGGGCTAGATGAAGGAAGAATCATTAGGATCTCTCTCCAAAATCCATTAATTATTGGTTGAAGGCAAACTATTGCGTGGCGATCATATCCCCAGATTTGGACTCCATAGAGAATTGTCGCCATCAGCTTAGCATCTGTGATTTTTGGGCTGCCTTAATACATCATTGTCCATAACGAAAGAAAAAACGATGAATGGCCAGAGCTTCCATTTTTGCCTTCTGCTTAGAAGCCAAAATATGGGCTTGCCATGTCCCATTATCAGAGAAGATGACACCTAGGTATTTGTACGAACGTACCTGCTCTAGCCTATGCCCCTGCAGATTCCAAGTATATCTAATAAAATATTTGGCAAAGACAAGAGTTTTTGTTTTGTCATAATTTATATTAAGATTCTTTTCCATGCATCTGGCCCCAAAATCCCTCAATCATCTATCCAGTCCCAGTTTACTAAGCGACATCAAAACTGTGTTATCGCATACAAAAGCATAAAAACGTCCTTAGCAGCAACACGTGGTGGATGGTATCTCCCGGAATCTCTATGCTCACTTATAAGAAAGTTGGCATAGATATTAAATAGTAGTGGTGCCAACAAACATCCCTGCTAAGCACCTCGATGGATCCAGACCAATTCTGAAAGAGTCCCATTTAGATGGACTCTCACCCTCATCGCTGTTTGAGTATACATTGATTTGATCAGGAACAATAGGCGCTTATCAATTTGTAATCGGGCAAGCTCAAGCCACAACTTTGTTCTGCAGATCGAATCAAAGGCAGAGGCCAAATCAATGAATGCTACAAAAACCTTACGTTTATGACATTTGTATTTATTGATTATATGATTAAGCACAAAGGCTTGTCCCACAGTGGATCTATTGCTCCCAAAACTCGCCTGCTCCTCCGCGAGGATACCTTCCGCTGCAGACCAAGCCTTCAATCGGTTTAATAGGAGTCTAGTGTATATTTTAGAAGTTATACACAATAAGTCGATAGGTCTGTAATTTCCCGAGTTGATTTTATCACCCTTCTTAAATATGGGAATAATGATACTGGTTTTCACTTGGATTGTGAGGAGGTATCCTGTGCAGACTATGGCAGGCATAGAGTGTCTCCACTGTGCGAATGATTTGGTCGGAGACAAATTGGGGCTGCTGCTGATATACCATGCACCTACCTGTATGGCAGCATCTCTGCATGCTTTTATCTGAGTTGGTGTCGGAGATGGTCTTGCAGTCCCCAAGGATGGTGGTCCCGGGGGACTTCGACACTCATGCCAACACCAGCCTTGGAGGGACAGAGCATGAGTTCATGGCTGCCATGGGACTGTCTCAGGTGGTAGTTGGCCCGACACATGATGGGGGTATATCCTTGACCTGGTATTCTGCACCAGCCTTGGGGTGGGGGATCCATTGGTGGGGGAGGTGTCAACTGTGCCATTTGTCGTGGACGGCTCATTACCTCCTTCAGGCCGGTCTCCTGGTGCACATCTGCCCCCGGCAAGGTGCGAAACCACTGATGCGGATAATGTCTTGGGGTGGTTAGAGTCACCTGTTGTGAACTTGATCTATGCCTGTCCTGGCTGGTCAAGGCCAGCCAGGAGACATTGGGGCCGTTGCTGGCTGGGGTGGTCAATGCCTCCCTCAGGGAGGGCAGAGTGCCGGGCTGCCTCAAGGAGGTGGTGGCGCGGCCTCTGCTCAAGAAACCATCTTTGAACATTGACTTCCTGGCCATATATCGACCAGTCTCTAACGTTCCCTTTTTAGGAAAGGTTATTGAAAAGATGGTGGCTCAACAGCTTCAGGGGCATCTGGACCATGCCAGTTTTCTGGATCCCTTGCAGTCTGGTTTTTGACCAGGTTTTGGCATGGAGACTACACTTGTGGCCTTGGTCGACAAGCTCTACCATAAGTTGGACCAAGGTCGGTTGACTCTGTAGGATCTCTCAGCTGCTATTGATACCGTTGACCATGAGATGTTGGTGGCCTGCTTGAGAGACTGAGCCGGGGTGGGCGGGACTGTTCTTGAATGGTTGTGCTGCTTCCTGGCCAGCAGAACTCAGCGTGTGGTACTGGTGATTGTTTATCATCTCCCCGGGACCTCACATGTGGAGTCCTGCAAGGTTCTATTCTGTCCCCTGTCCTATTCAATGTGTACATACAACCTTTGGGCGAGGTTGTCAGAGGGTATGGTGTGCGGTGCCATCAATATGACATCAGTATGCGGATGACACCAAACTGTACCTCTTTTTTTCAGCGGATTTAGGCCCAGTAGTCTTGGTGCTTACCTGGTGTCTGATGGCTGTGGGGGAGTGGATGAGGGTATGCCATCTGAAGCTGAATCCTGACAAGACGGAGGGAATGCTGGTGGGAGGGGCTGAGGGAATGGTGGCACCCGGGGTCCATCCTCCGTTAGTACCTCAGGTTCGGAGTATGGGGATGTTCCTCAAATCGCAGCTCCGCTTGGATGCCCAGGTGGCAGCTGTAGCGAAGCACGCATTTCGCCAATTGCATCTGGTACAACGGCTTTGGAAGTACATCTTGGACTCTGAACTGGCCATCATCATCCATGCCTTCATCACCTCAAGACTGGACTACTGCAATGCGCTTTATGTGGGGCTACCTTTGTCTACAGTTTGGAGACTGCAGCTGGTGCAGAACACGGCAGCCCGCCTCCTGACGGGGATGGGTCGCCGTGAGCACATCACACCAGTGCTTCGTTCTCTGCACTGGTTGCCTAAAGTCTTCCAGGCCCAATTCAAGGTGTTGGCTTTGACCTTTATAGCCCTATATGGCCTGGGCCCTGCTTACCTGCAGGATCGTCTCACCCTTCAGGTCCTGGATTGGCCCCTGCGGTTTACTGGGATCACTCTCCTTGAAGTCCCCCTGAGTATCTCGGGGTGGCAACCATGAGGGGGGTGTTCTCGGTGGCCATACCAAGTCTGTGCCACTCCCTCTCGACAGAGGTCCACCTGGCCCTGGACCTCCCCTCTTTCCATAGACAGTGTAAGACCTGGCTGTTCTGCCGGGCTTTTGGCGAGGGAGACAGGTGGTAGGGCGAGAGGACTGGGAAGGGGGGAGGGAGGGTTTTTAGCTCTGCAGTGGAGGTATTTTATTGTGAATTTTATATTGCTATTGTAGTTTGTTTTTAGTGAAGTTGTTTTATTCTTGTTTTAATGTTTTGAACGATCTCGAGCTGCAGTAGCAGGAGGGGGTAGCCTTGAAGACTAAATAAATACATAAATATAGCTGCAGCCTTATGCAAAGAGTTTTTAAGATACTGCCTTTTCTCATTTTGATGACTAAGAATCTAATGGTTACAAATTAGGCTTTTAATCAAATCCCAATACTCCATATCTTCTGAAATGTGGCTTTTATGAGTTTATCACATTAACAGTGCATTATAGCAGTAATTCTAAAAATAGACAAAACTTATCTTGCAGGTGAATGCAACTATACAATGGCTTTCAACACTACATCCTTGGGAACCCTTGGCTGTGCTTACATTCAAAATTTGAACGAGACTATAGCAATATAAATACAGCATAGCAACAATGCTGTTGTGTTCACATTAGATGCCCTGGTTCAAGGGCCCTTCTACCCTATGGCTACACTGAACACTCCAGTCAACATTACCGCTGCAATGTAGTTATCTATCCCATAGCAACACAAGCAGTCTAGCAAAAATTAACAAAAAGAACAGTTCTTACTTACGCTTCATTAAGGGGAACAAAAATAAAATCCTTATCAAAAATGTCAACATGCCGTGTCCATGTTTTCACCCGTCCATGTCGTTTCTGCTGAATTCTGTAAGACAATACCAAAAGGAGGAAAATAATGCTCTTCTAGTTTCTTCTGTAGCTTTTTTTGAGGGCACTATGTGTTCTGATTTCTTCTGCACAGTGTTTCAACTAATTTTTTGAACATTTTCCATGACACCGACACCAATATCTTTAAAGATTTCTTAGCACTTACTCTACTTTTTCATTCTTAGAATAAGAATTTGTATAGTCTATGTAGCATTATAACCTTAAAACGTTCCATGCATTTGCCAAGCAGGGAAAACAAGTTAAAAATTTTAAACAGATAGAATATCTTAAAAGTTTTATAGTAATATGCTACATTTCCACATGCCTGCAGTAGAAACCTCTTCCAAGCTGTGTGTTTCAAAAAACAAACTGGGTACAGCCACATGAGACAGCACCACAATTTGGGCAGCCTTACCCCAATTTGGATACCGCTGTCATGCAATGCAATGGTTCGTGTGCCAAGAAGCCTTCAGATGCTTACCCTGCCCTGGGGTGGGCAGCTGGCTGCTACACCCTGCATCCTCAAAAAAAGGCCAGGGATGCAGGGCATATTAGCCTTACGCAAAATAGGGTAAAGTTGCCTAAAAAACAGTACTGCACCATCACATATGGGCCTGGTCCTTGTATGCCCCATCCCATGGTGAGATCCACCGTGGAACTTTGAGCAGTAGGCACTGTCGTTAGTCCCGCGTGGCCACATTGCAGCTGGGGGTGGATAGTGAATGGGTCAGAGGGTGGGGCAGGGCTGGGTTCCTGCATGTGTGCCCAGCGTCTTGGTTTGCCCCAGAGCATGACAGGACGTCCAGCAGTGGCCTACCTGCTTGGCTTCCCCCCAGAGGGGGGTCGGACTATTTGCCCTGTTCTCTGTGCTGGCCCCTTAGTGCAGCGGCTGAGATTGCCCACCCTGGAGCACACAGGGCATTGGTCCCGCCAGGGTTGTGTGACCGCATCCACCAAAGGCTTTTTGCAGCTTTCCCCCCTCCTCAAAAGTAGTTAGGCATAAGGCTGTAAATGTATTTCATTCTGCATTTCAGTTTAATGAATATTAGTAACTACTGTTTCTAAAGAATGGTGCTGTGTGCGCTGTGTTTGGAAGTCTGCATTCAACAGGCTTTATACCACACTTACGAGAGGTTTGTAGTTTTGTGAAGATTTCTCCTCTCTCTCTGATTAAGGCGTTTATAGAAGAATGAGCTAAAGACATGAATTCTATCAGCATCTTCTTTTTTCAATTTTTCAAGTACCAAATACCTATTAAGGAATACAATTATTACTTTTTAAATTTTTCCCCGTTTCACTTTTGTAAAGCTCTGCATTACTTCAATTTGTAATGACAAACTGACATCAAATTTCTTTCAAAGGCTGCCACAGAGTGGCCATTATAGTCAGCAACAGTCTGCTTAACAGTTGCAAAACTAGCCGCAACGTCACTGCTCATTTTACCAGCTGCAAAGTCAATCTACCATCCTTACTTTTTAAAATTTCACTCAAAACAGCAGCTATTTACTTTTGCATGTTTAAGTTACACTTCTAATTTCCTTTGCTTTCATAATACACAAAATTTAAATTTCATTAACACAATACAGTAACTGTGCTTTATTAAAAAATAGTCTAATTGAGGTTAATATTCTAAAACAAAAGAACTCACAGTATTTTCTTTTTCTTCCAAGAATGTAGTTTAAGAAAAGCATATACAGAGGAAGACCCATTTACAAGCAAGTACCTTTCATTTCTTCTTTGAGAGGCCTTAGAACAACAGAATTATAGGGTTGGAAAGGAATGTAAGGCTCTAATTCAACCCCCTGCTCCAAGGCATGATGTCCTATACCTTCAGCGTTGAAGACACAGACATTTACATTTATACCCCTCAGACTGATATAGCAGTACTCTGTCTCAAGAAAGTGGGTTTGAAGAGGGCGTAGCGTTTTGTGAAAGCGTGCTCAGACGTTCAGATAACTCCTTTACACTTTAATACTGTTTTAAGTCCTTAATTATGTTCCTGCCTGCTACTCCTGAAAGCATAACTTAATCCACTTTGATAATCTCCCTGGGGAGACTGCCTGTGCATTTGTTGATTACGCAAAGGGAACAAATGAATTAGGGCTCTTCAGTTCCATTGAGTCAAGAGGTTTGGTGTAAGAGAGAGCCATGCAAGAACTACACATGGTCTCCAGGAGGTACACTTACTTGGTCCATAAGAACATCTCACAGAATTCTTGGTATAGTGGAATCCAGATAAACTTTCTAAGGCAAGGTTCTGATTATCTCAAATTCCACTTTCCTTCTGACTGGAGAGCTATACAATGCACTGTATACTGGATATCTCAAATGTTTCAAGTGAAGATTCTAGATGTTTTGGAACGGACTCTATGCCTATCAGGTGAGATGGAGTTGGAGGAAACTGCTGCTCACGGTTGCTTTTAGAAAACAGTTCTCTCTCACACTATCCTGCTGGCTAAGCACAAGTCTGAGCTCTCAGCAGTGTGCGTGTGTATACACTGTTCCTTTTCATACCATCTCTTGCATGTGTTGTAGGTGAGAGACAAAGTTCTTCAGGAGACACTGCTACACAAAAATGCAGGAAGTCTAGCTGAGCATAGTAAACCTCTACCAAAATGATGTGAATACAGAGAGGACGCTTGAAGAACCCACACTTACCATCATGCAATAAGATTTTGTAAAACAATGGGATAATAAAAATAATTACATTTAATTTCTCCAGCCATACAAATGGAATTCCGGACATATTAATCCACTGAAAGAGAAAATGTCTAGCTTGGCTTTTTTACTCAACCAATTCCTCATAGTTCAAAAAATCAAGGAAAATTTTAAGGAATCCTGTTTTCAATTTAAGTAACAAAACACCAGGAGTATAAATTCGAGAGGTTTGCTGCAAAATAAAAGTTTAAAGTTGCTAGACATGTTGAATGACACAGAAGTGTGATGGAAAAGCATATAAAGATCCAAAGTAACTGCACACTAAACATCTACCTTGAAATAACAAAAACTTACTTTAAATAAAAATCAATAATAACATCATTTAAAAATTCTCCTTCATTTAGGCAATGGAGGTCTTCATTGGTCACAGAAATACCACCTTTAGCTGGAGGAGGTGGATAAACTATCAACCTGCAAAGAAAAATACATTAAATAATAAATATGAAAGTTCAAAGAATATAAGACGACACTGCAAAAACAGAAAGATAGCTTACTTTTCTATAGGACCAATAAACACTGTATGTGGCTCTCCAATTTCTTCATCGTCATCAAAAAATTGGAATTGTGTTGCATTTCGCGTCTGTATTCTGGATTCAGAGACAACCTTATCAAGAGAAACATGCAATATTTATTTACAACATCTTGTTGGTAAAAATTAAATCCCTGGAAATTGTCAGTAGATTGAGTGTGTTTCCACTCAGGTGTTTTGAGAGGCGACATCAGGAGTGGGGAACTTTAGGCTTGGAGGGAGGGATCAAACAGTCCATGGCTAGTTATTATGTGGACCCTTTCTAGTACCTGGATCTGGCCCTTACATACAGTTCCTACCTCCAAGCACTGAAAAACTCAGCTCAAAAGAAGGAAACACATTTTAGGGCATGCATGCAAGGATAGGGGATAAATTTATGACACAGATCCATAATCTGAACCATTCCCTTCCTGAGTGCCCCCTTTCCCGAGTACCCCCTACTACCAACTTTTATGCAGACTTCAGAGCTTGTACTAATTTTCAAAGTGGTCACTAGAGGGAAAAGGTTCTCCTCCCCTGGGCTACAAAATATCACAAACACTCAGTATAAAAAAATTATAATCTTTTCTTTTGTTGGCCAATTTATAACATTTATGTCAATCATGCTGGCAAACATAAGAGACACAGTATAATAGCAGCAGACAGTAGATCTCAGAAAGCTAGATTTGGTTAGAGACCATGTCTGTTGGTCACACAACTACAATGTAAAATAATTCTCCACTTGAAATTTATAACTGTAATTAAACTTTTAGCAAATTCTTTTCCAGTTCTCCCTTAAAATGAAACATAGAAACTATAAGTTGGAAAGAGGAGAGACTGCTAAGAGTACCTCTAAGTCTACCGATAACACAACCTACTACAAAGTGTTGGTCCAGAAGAAAAAGATAATATTACATTTTTAATTTTATTTTCTTTATGAGCAGCACTTCCTTTAGAGGTTTCTTCAAAGGATTTTGTGAAGGCAACAAGTCTACCATTCGCTTCTTCAAAGGGTATTTTGATGAAAAAATCAGAAATATTATTTCTGACACCAATGTCAGCAATTATTTTTTCAAATATTGTATTTTCATGCGGATCAAGACCAGTCTCAAAAATTAAAATGATGTATTGTTCTTCTGGATCTAAGGGAAAAATAAAAAACTCAATTTATTCAAAAGAACATAACTTGTGTGAAGTGTACTACTTCAAAATTATGAATGTTAAAAAGCCAGAGGACAAACATTAACACAATAGTTAGGACAAAATTTATCAAATTTTGATTTCCAGAATTAAGTCTGATTATTGTCTAACACGGGGAGGGGGGGAGAGGGGGGGCTTTAGGTCTCTGTGTGAATTTGCTGTGAAAGTCCTCTCCCCATGAAAATCCTATATCATGAACATCCAAACATTTGTCCATGTGATATGTTAACATATCAGAAAGAAACTTTTTCCCCCAAGGTGCATCAGGGAGGCAGGGGAAGCCAGGTGCTGCCACTTTCCTCCCCTCTCCCTCAGACACATTAGCAACTAAGGAAGGTGAGCCCCATGCAGTCACTTTAAGGTAGACAATGGAACTGGGGAGGGGTGGAGGAGGGAATGCTGCAACAAGATTGTGTGTGAGAGAGAGCAAAAAAACCAAATCTGAGCTGAACTGCCAAATTTATTGCTGAGTATTATTAAATTATACTAAATTTATTACCATATTAGAACCAATATTTATTTTATTTCAATATGTTTTGAAATAATAACCAATTTTTAACAGCAACATCAACCAATTAGATTAAACCTTTCTTTAGGAAACTAACTAAAAAGAACAATTGAAAACCAAGTAAAATTGATGATTTAAACTCAATGATTCTATTTAAAAAACAAAACAACAACAAAAAATCAACCACAAAACCCCCTCAATTCCTCTAAGGGTGAAAACAGACATGACGCTAACCACCCTTTAACCACCCTTGGTGGTTATTTATGCATGTTGCAGGGCTGCATAGGGCACCAATACAACCCTGCNCATGTTGCAGGGCTGCATAGGGCACCAATACAACCCTGCAACATGCATAAATAACCACTAAGGGTGGTTAGCGTCATGTATGTTTTCACCCTATGTAAAGGGCTGCCCCAGGGTGGAAAATCATGAGTGACATGACCCTGGTCAGGCTGGGGCACTAAGCCTCCATGGCTGGAGAGCCATCCTGCCGGCCGCACGGCCTGGGTGTACAACGTACGTGTGGGTGGTCAGTGTCCCCTACCCTTCCACGACAGGTAGTCATTGTGGTCAGGGAGGCGCACCCATGGCTGCGGGCCATGGAGGTCCCCAGCCTGGGTTGGATTGGCTGCACGGGAACAGATGTGCACTGTGGCCTAGACAGGCAGACCTTAGCCCAGGTTGCGACCTTGGAGATGTTCCAGCGTCACAGCCAGCGCTAGCCACCAACACAACCCAGGGCAATCCCGGCCAACATCTGGCGGTGCCTGCACACACGTGCAGATGGATCCGAGGCTACGTCAGGTCAAAGCATGCCAAGTTCATGTTTGTTTTTACCCAGTGTTAAAGCTACGACAATGGAGTGTGTGTAGAGTACTTTCTACATATGGGCATTGCAATGAAAGCTTTTAGTCCAGAATAAAAAGTAATGTCAATTTTTAATTTATGGACCGTATTCCCTTTGAAGCTGTGTTCTATAGCAAAAAAATATTTAAATTTATATCCTACTCATCCTGCAGGCTCAGGGCCTCATAAGCCAACTGATTCGCTGCTCTTCAGCAGCAAGATACCAATAAGTGTGATCCTGAATCTGTTTGATGTCAGTGTTAACCCTTCGCGCTGGTGCCATTTGGCTTCAGGGTCATGATGTAATGAGTACTGATGAGGAACTCTATCCAGAGTGCAGGAAGCTGTTAATGCAAAATTATTTTGCATGCTAATGTTCATGAGAGTATGCCTTGAGGAGAGGAGCAGTAAAGGGATCCATAGTCATCAGCTGAGAGTAAGGAATCAATTTCACTGATCAGAAAGCAAAACAGCAGCCGTTACTCTGTCACCAAGAGCCCTGTCAGGCTGAAATTCAGTAAGGGGCAATGTATTTAGAGCAAGGCAGCGAGGGAGGTTTCTATTATCTTTATTTAAAAAAATCAACTTCCATGCACGCAAGCTAGCCTCCCCCATGACACCATTTTTACTGATTATATATGCTAATTAAGTGCTTGAAAAATGCTTAACACTACAAGAGAATCATAATAAGAATCTAAGACAATATATTATTTCATTAACTTCCTGGCAGACATCTGCCCATATCTTAAGACCACCACAAGAACACTCTAAGGGACAAATTCTGTTTTAAACAGAATCCTTGAAATGTAACGGGTATGGGATATACCGTAAAGTGACTGCTGTGAAAATTTACTAGCCCAGCTGTAAATACTCAGATTTTTTTATCATAATTACTGATTAAGAAAGCAGTTTTATTAATTTAAGAATATAATATTTCTGTCAGTGAGTTGAAGAATCTTGCAGAGCTGTTTTAAGTTACATTGTCAGAAATGTGCAGGGGGAAAAAACGGCATGCATTTTATTATTATTATTATTATTATNGGAGGGATGGGATGGAGAGGGGTGAAGGAGGGAGATGGGAAGATGGGGGGATTTTATATTATGTTATATTTTAATTGAATTTTAATTGAATTATTATTGTTATTTTGGTTTTATTGTAAGCAGCCATGAGCCACCTGTGGTCAGAGAGGGCGGGGTATAAGAGTTTTAAATAAATAAATTAATTAATTAAATGAAAGCAATGGGCTTTGCACTGAGTTCAGAACATGATAAAAGTGGCCAGCTTTGGGGTTTTTTTAAAGTATATTCCATAGGCTTTATTCAACAGCTGGGATAACGTTATCCTCTGCCGATATTAATTTTCCTCTGTTTGTTGTTATTATTATTATTATTATTATAATAAAACATTTATATAGCGCCAGCAGTGTACCTGGCACTTTACAAAGTAATAAAATAGATACGGTCCCTGCCCCTAGGGCTTACAATCTGAGAGGCAGGAGCTGGGGGAGAGACTTAGGAAGGGGAACAGAGGGAGAGACAAGGGGTCTAACATTCATTTCATATCTTGCTGTAGCCCAAAGTATTAGTCTTAATTTTAAAGTACTTGGGAGATAACTGACACAATTTAAAGGCATTTACAAATGGGACGACAGCCCACTGCAGTCCAGGTTTGGCCCATGCAGCCCACACTCACATGTATAGCGTGTCCAGCCTAATAAGCGGGCAGTCCCCTGTATTTCATGTGCTCATGGGCAGCTCCCACTTGAGGTGCTAGCAAAAGCGAAGGAAGGGGCAGGAAGCAGTTGCTCCTCAAATGCTCTAGGATTTCTGCCTGCAACTCTATGGTGTTGGTGGACCTGTACACGTGGAGGTGCTGCACGCACCTGACGAGACAAGGACACGTGGGCGCATGTTAACCCGTATTCGCCCGCATGGCAGGTTCCATATTCTCAGAAACCATGCCATGAGTGAGGGCTCTGGGTCTGGTGGGTGGAGGCCACGTGGCCGGTGGGGGTGAACATCTAATAAACAGGCAGGCGGACACCCACCTCGTGTGGCCTAACGTCTCATTTGTTAACACCCTAAGTTACAGTTATACACTTTGGCCTACTTACTTGCTCCTTTACAGTCATACCAGACATTATCCTTCTCCCTGCTCATCTTCAGCTGAGCTCTCAGGCTAAGACAGGCAGCTGCTACTGTTTGCAGAAACACTACGGGTAATTTTCGGACACTACACCATTCACACTTTGTAAGTTCAGAAGTTTTTAAATTTATCTCTCGAATATCATTTTCTGAATCTAGAAAACAAAAAGCCCACAGAATTGTCCTCCTTTGATCAACAAAATTGTATTAAAATAAATCTAAAATAAGAACCTTTATAAAAACTTTTTAATCAGCATAAATTTGGAATCAGCTATTCTTGCTTGAGCATAAATCTATTAAGTCAGAAAGGAAAAAGTTACGCATTACTCTGTTACACCACTTCAGGTTCAAACCTAAATATATTCATTCCTTCTCCTCAAAAATCAGGGCATTTTGTTAAGTTTCAGCTTGCCCCAAGCTATCACACTTAAAGGAACCATACTCAATCTAGAAATATGAGGGGGAATACAATTTTCAGGCTCTAGTCTATCAGGTTTTGTTAACAATTGTGTAATAGCTTGAGTGAGCTTTTTGTATTATATTTGTTTTTGTAAATATTGTATTATATTTATTTATTGTGCAGCCAATTGGCTATTACAATTTACACATATATAAAATCCAAAACAAGCTAAGAGTAAATTGCATATTAACACACACAATTTAACAAAAGAACAACATTTCCTCAAGCTTAAATTAATAAAAACAGGTTGTCTTAGAATATAGAACAAGACAGGACGACAGATTAATATACAAATTACATCAAGAGGATTGACCCATTTCCCACAAGGGGAAAAATAACAAAGATCACCTCAGAGGTCCACCAGACTGAAAACAATAAATAACTTAGGATAGCCTGGAGTACGTCATTTTGACTGACTGGGATGCAGACTCCTAAAATAAATAGCAAGTTGACAAAAGATAGCCACTGATCTTGTAATTCCCAAGTCTACCATGCTCAGGAGTTTAGGAAGCAGCAGGGCGGGGCACATTGGGGAGACAAAAACTCTCAAATATTTAGATCTAAGGGCAGAATATGCTGGGCATATAAAAAAAGATGTGCTCGACTGTTTCGACAGCCAAAAGATCGCAGAGGGGACATAACCAGGCTTCCCTAGGAATGCCCAAGAAGCGACCATCCAGCAACGCTGAGGGAAAAACATTGCATCGAAATTTTGTGAAGGCTCGTCTACGAGCAGGGTCAAGTCAGGTCTCAAGATAGCTCGGCCCATTATAAGGAAAACTAATCTGAAGATAAGCTGGTGCAACTCTGAGTGACCATAAGGGAACTTTCATATTGAATCTCTTGATCCGGAATTCTCTGTTTGAGAACAGTGTAGGCTCCCTTCGGCCCAAAGGTTGCAGAGCGGCCTTTGAAAATCCCAGCGTCGCTACCACTGCCTCAACTGCAATATCCCATTCACGAAAAGCCCCACTATTGAGTACCAAAGAGGTAAGGGAACTTCCTTGAGAAGCATCAGAATGGATTTTTAACCAAAATTTCATCAAAGCTGGGAGTGCACAGGATCTAATTGAAGGGCATGACAACTCATGTCACAGAATTACCTGAGGAGTACCCTCTGGGACTCCCAGGATGGATCGTAAGAAGCAATTCTGGATGACTTCGAGTTTATCAATAAACCCCAGACAGAAAAGGCGTATAACATTTAGGTAATCACTTTTTCCCTGAAGAGTCTAATAGCAGGGAGAACCAATTTACCACTTCCTTTAAAAAAGAAATTTAAAATAGCAGCAGAGGTCTTCTTTGCCATGGATATCGCTGCCTCATAGTGGGGCTTCCACCAACTTAGCGACGATGCTATAATTACCCCCAGATATTTGTATCGGGAGACCTGTTTGATCTGGTTTTGTCCCATAAACCAACTATGTGATTTGCCACAGCCCCGCGCTCCAACTACCATAACCTTGGTTTTGTCATAATTGATAGACAGGGTTTCAATGGAACAATACTCCTTAAACTTCTGCATAACTCTCCTCAGTCCAACTGAGGTTTGGGAGAGCAAAACCGTATCATTGGCATATAGGAGCGCGATGATTTTCTTATCGCCAAACTTTGGGGCATGAGTATCCTCCCTGTTCAAGAAGTCAATCACATCATTAAGGAAAAAGTTAAAAAGGGCGGGGGCAAGTATACACCCCTGCCTAACCCCACAAGTAACTTGCACTTTTTTTGTAGGAGGTTTTGTAGACGCATACCTGACTTGTAAGGTATTATTAGAATAAAGTTTAATCATCAGATAGAGCAGTCTACGATCGATTGAAGTGGCACAAAATTTGGCCCATAGACAATCCCTATTAACAGAATCAAAGGCCATACGTAAGTCGACAAAACAGAGAAACAATTTACCTTGTCGGCCAACATACTGGTTCAATAGCTGGTTCAAAACTAAAATATGATCCACAGTAAACTTCCCTTTACAGAACCCTGCTTGTTCCATGGCTATAATATTAATGTCATCCAACCATGCCTGGAGTCTACCAAGCAGGTATTTCGCATAAACCTTGCCCACTACATTGAGCAGGCTAATTGGACGATAGTTTACAGGGAGCAGGGGATCACCTTTTTTATAAAAGGGGAAAACTATGCTGTTTAGCCAGGATGGCGGGATTTCCCCATAGGCATTTATTTGCGTGAAAAGAGCGGCCAACAGTTTGGCCCACCCTTCAGGGGCACACTTCAAATGCTCTGGGGTGATGTAATCATCACCTGGGGCTTTCCCCGATTTCAATTGAGAAATGAGGGTTAGGATTTCTGTCTCGGTTACTGAAGGCCATGGTGGCAACCTATCTATGGGCACAAGAATAAGGCAGCATTCAAGGCTTGGGGCAGTTGAAAAAAAACACTCTTATAGAAGTCAACCCATTCCTCTGGGGGGATGCCAGTCTCGGCCACATCCCTTTTTCCGAAGGTTGAATGCCGCATAAGGTCCCAGAAATGTCTAGTATTCTTCTGGGTGGCAGCTGCCAGCAAATCGGACCAGCTTTTCTTTTGATGGACCAGTTTTTTCTCAATAAGTAAACTACGATAACATTTGCTCTTATATTGAAGAAGCTTTCTAAGTTCATTGGTGGGCGATCGCCTAAGTTGCCTTGAGATTCTCCTAAGGAGAGATCTTGCACTAACGCAATCCTTATCAAACCAGGCAGGAGCCCTAGGTTTCCAGGAATTGCTAGCCTTCCCTTTTTTTTTTATTTAACAGAGGAGAAAGAAGGGCCAGCAGCTTAGCAAAATTAGCTAAATAATCAAAGGCCTGGGTGAGGATCTTATTACACAACTCAGATGCTACATTACCCTGAAGTAACTGCAGAAAGGTCTGTTTCAATTCTTCAGTCCATTTCACACGAACAAAAAGGAAAGCCATTTTCAATATAGTGACAATGTAAGAGCTACTATTATTGGAAGAAGAACAGAGGAAATATGACTGAAGTGGTTTTTGTAATACTGACAGAAGAAAAGGAGAGTTTTCCATGGCAGGTATAGAAGCAAAAGCAAAACAAAACTAATATGGATAGACACACTATTAAAAGACTATAGTTTTTCACTACGCAGATCTCACGTGTGCTAATTTCTGTATCACAGTGCAGAAAACCTTAAAGATTGGAGGATCTAGGGGAAGCTAAACCAAGAAAATACTAACCTTCTAGTTGTATCTTGATATAATCTAGGCAGAACTAGAAGAAGAAGAAAAAGATCACATTATACTGAAACTCTCAAGTCCCTGCTCAAATAGCCCCCCCGCACCCCCCTAATAATTAAAAACTTCATGCCTTCAGAAAGAGATTTTAAAAATGAGATTTTAACTACACATGAAAATTTTAAATGCATCTAGTCCTAAACTATTTTCAATGGTTCTTTATTAATGTTTACTGCAGAAAATATGTATTTTGCCACTCCCACCATCCCATGTCTAGCTTTTGCTTTTGATTAAACCATTTCAAATAGCTTAAAAATCTACTACTGCTAAAAGAAATAGCTTAATTCCCAATAACATCAAAGACCCTCATTTTTAAATGAGCTAAACAAGGCCATCTTCCCTGGACATAAGAACCTCAAGACACCCAATAGTTTGGAGGAGGCACAAGGCAATTCCGTTTCAGTAGAGAATTGAAATATTAGTTTTGCATTTTGTTTTAATTTTAACTGTAAAATTTTACTCTAATAGTGGAAAATTTACTAAACAAAGTTGCTATCTGCCAAGCATCATCATTCGATTTACTTGAAAGTGGTCGCCAGCTCTTCCAGCATTGTCATACAGCAGGAAACCAAAAGACATTTTCCTCAAAGTTTTATTAATTTCTACTGATAAATAAATAAATTCTATTTATACCCCACCCTGTCCCAAGAAGGTTTCCAAGTTGCTTACAACAAACACATCAGTTCAAAAATACATATAAAATATATTCTCCACCTCACAATCCCTCACCAATCCAACCCTTCCACTTCCACTCCTCCAACTCTCACTTGGAGAACTCCCTCTCATAGCCTAGGACGCCCACCGTGTCTCACAGAGGGCCATAGTAGAGCTATACTAGCTGCTCAATCTGCCACCCCCACTCACTTATCTCTCACCCAAGGGAGACTGCCCAAACTACCCCATGTACCTATCCCTCTCACTCCCTACCCATGACATATCCCCATAAGATACAAACCTATCCCCATAAAAACAATTCAATGCAAAAAACCGAGATGATAATTTAAGGGAGGGCTAAAAGCCACAGCAATGATGGTGGCAAATCTTTCAGGACAGCACAACTTTGTGGACACGGCCATATGGTCCACGAACGGTTAAGTATGGTCAGTGCCCTTTCGCACTGCCCTTTGCCCACGGCATAAGGTTGATTAATGCCATGATTAATTCTTTAACTACAGCCTCTCCCCCCACAAAAAGAAGGTGCAACTCTTTCAAGTGTTACACCTGCTTGTACCAAAGTGGAATTTCCCCCTCATTCCTTCCCTAGCCTGCAGGCAGATGTTAAAAGAAAGACTCATCATCATGAAGTTATAGAGGAACATTTAAGCTTACGTACAAACTTAGTGTGAAATCTTATAGCTGTTTGGCACTGGTGCTAGCCCTAGGCTCTGCCCTGCTAAGACCTTGCCTCTCTCTAGCGACTCCTCATTGGAAACTTTGGTCAGCCTTTTACACTTGGTGTTCCTCTGCTGCTTTTCAGTTTCCTGCAACGCCCAGCTGGGAGCACTTGGGTCTCCCTAACTGGCCCAGCTGACTTATGGGTTTCTCTGTTTTCTCACTGCCTACTTAGGAGGAAGGCATTCCTGCAAACACTCACCTGCCACACCCCACTTAGGGCCTAGTCCTAAAAGTCCCACTGACCACAAGGCTTGTCTCTAATAGTTCCCCAACGTTATCCCTACAACAAAAATCCCCCACATTTTACTTACTATTACTGGCTCAGCCACCATCCTTTGCAGGGTTCCTATTCGTATATTTCGACAGTTCAGAATGACACTTTCGTATGAATTGTGATAATTTAAGGATACCGCATCAGCTACAGTTTCTTGAGAGGTAACTTTACGACGTTTTAGTGGAGTCTTAGGTACATTGTTGCCAAACTGCAAAGTAATTTTAATTTGTCAGAATGCTTCTGAACATACCTTCTACACCACAATAAATATTTTACACTTGACACTGGTTAAAAAAAACTTAACCCTGTTCTCAAATCAATGAATTAATATTATATGCAACAACCACCATGGCAAGCGCAGTTAAGGTTAGTTGTAGAAACTGAAAAGCAAGAAAGCAAGCTCAAATGTTTTGCTAATGTACTCAGACTGTAAAGATTTACAGTTTATGTACATTTTGAAAATATTATGAATTGATGTACTTTGCCAAAACACAGATTAACATTATGTCTGAAATCACTGAAATACAATGCTGGTTCGGAAAAGCTAAATGGCTTCTTCCCATCCCCCAAATTCTGTTTTACTTTTATGGTTAAGGAAGGAAGTGCTCAGATTCTCTCGAGACGCAGGATACTGCAATGTTACTAGGCACACAAAATTCCAGAAGAAAGATCAAGCATAACCATGGAAACACTGAGAAGAACTCTGGGAGTTTGATTGGTCAGTTGGTTTGGTTTTTAGGGCAGGTTTGGAAATGATAGAAGGCATTTGAATGTGGCCCCAGTCTCCCCCACCCACCCCCCTAAAAAAAAAAAAAAAATCTGACAGTTGATGTGAGGTTCTGGCTTAACGGAGAGCTCTGCTTAGGACTGGCAAATAGAACAGCCACAGGCCAAACACACAAAACAAAACAAAACCTTTTGGAGCAAAACCCATAAACATTAGTTTTTTTGACCTCTGTTTTCTGTGTTTGTTTGTTTCATCAGTGATTAATGTCCACACTTCAACAGGCTGAATGAAATGAGTTCTTACACCCATCTGCACAGCATGCCTCTGCGATGCTATCACTTTTGAAAAATTCATCCAATCAATGTAAACATTCAGGGTATGTCTGTGGCATAAACAGGCAGAATCCTATTAATCTGGTAAAAATCAAGACTGAAACGACACCACCCACAAGAAATCTCCATGTATCTGCCTGGCCTCTTTTATATCCCTATAAAGAATACCACTTGATTAAATCCAGTAGAATTTTGGCATGAAAGTTAAGAAAAGGGTGATGATTAGTTCACTTGTCTGTACACTTCTCCCTTCCCTGCACATTGAACTTTTAGGAGTCTCCCTAGCTAGCAGTCCTTATGCTGGGTGTGGTTCCTTCTCTCAACTCATCAAGAGAAGGAAGGAACTACAGACAGTGTGAGGACTGGCAGGTAAGGAGATGAGAGGAGAGCGCCCCATTTAACATAGGAAGGAGGAATTTATTTGGCGGTAAGGAGGATGCAGAAGGCTCAATGACACAGCTGGCAGTGGGGTGTAAGACTAACAAATGATTGCTAGGATGAGTGGCTGAATTGTACTATTGGAATGGGCAACTCTAGAAGCCAAATCTCAGCTTGAAATTGCAAATTTACAAGTTGCAAACTTGGTTCATATAGGTGACATGGACTTTTAAATAACCTTTTTTAACATCAGATGTATTGCTGAATTCTTTTACACAGACTACTGAAAGCTTGAAAAAGAAAGTATGCTCTGGAAATTAAAATATTTGTTTAAAGGGTGTGGAATAGCAAATTGCAAAAAATGTGGTATGTGCTGCATAACCTGACAATATTATCTCCCTGTTCCTTGTGTTAGTGCGAGTGTCAGTTAGCTGTGTCAGTTTGCTGTACTTCAAATGGAGACACAAGTTTAGTATTGGCCAAATTTTACCATATTAAACTCAAAAAAGTATTGATAACTTTCATTCACAGGATGAATAAAATCTTGTAGGATAAACAGTCTCAATAAAGAAATGAAAATCAGCAGCAGCAGAGAAGCAGTCTAACTCGGGGAAGTTAAGACAAATAATTTATTAGAACCTATTAATACAGTGTAACTTTGCTGCTTGTCAAAATCTAATCAATGCTAGTGACAGATGCCTGTAACAGATTTCAATTTGGACCAGAAAAATATTACCAACAAAAAACCTCTGGTTTAAGTGAATAGTTAAGGCTTGTACAAATTTACTGACCAAAAACCTCCAGATATAGAAAACAATTGAGGCACACACAAATTTACAAACCAAAAGCCACCGGAACAAGAAAACAGTAGAGGCTCTGAAAAATACAACTGCTCCAAAAACAAGCAAATTGATAATGAAGGCTCACATAAGAGATTAAAAAAATAAGGCTGTCACCTTAACTTGCGCTTCCTGAAAATAAAGTGAAGGTTTTATGTGGACCCTCATTTTGTTTTGGGGGAGTGTTTTGGGGGAGGGGACAGGTAAGCAGGGGATAGCGCGAGTGTGTCTGTGTGTGGAGGGGGATAGTAAAGGATTGTGTGTGTGTGTCTGTCTATTTGGAGAGGGGGAACTTTTGTAAGAGATTGTGTGTGCATGTGTATCTGTGTGTGGAGGGGTGTTAAAATGATTCACAATTCCAGAGAAAGAGAGAGAGAGAGAATGAACACCCCTGCTTACCTGCCCCTCCCCCAAAACACTCACCCCTGTTTTCCTTCCCTTTTGTGCACTCGCCCGTTTTCCTTTCCCCCCTTCCCAAAGCACTCGCCCCTGCTCCCTCCACCTAAGCACTCACCCTTACTTTCTGGAGTTGCTATGAGCTTTCAAATGCGTCATGCCTGAGTTCCCAGAACTGACTACAGTTGAGTGCAAGTGTGTGAGAGAGAGAAGCATGTGATTGAATGTGTGCGAGAGAAACAGAATTAGTGTGTGTGTGTCTGCCTGCCTGTCTATGATTTGGGCTATGGATTCGGGATTGGCAAGAGCAGACTAGTTTACCCTTGAGCGCAACAAAATAAATCATAGGGGGGCTGAAAAGGCCAGAGATGGGCTAAAGCATTCCCTTGCTTGGGCTAACCTGATGCTTGCATGGGAGTTAAGGCACTATTTCAGTGCGAAAGCAAAACAAAACAAAAAACCCCACATTCTATGGCACTTGTCAAAAATCAGGGAAAATGTATCAGTTTAAGAAAACAGTTAAGGCTCGAAAAATGTTTTCCAACTAATTGTTTCCTATGTCTGGAGGTTTTTGGCTAGTAAATTTGTGCGAGCCTAAACTATTCACTTAAACTAGAGAGTTTTCGTTGGCAAATTTCCTCCCCCCCCTCCCTTTTTGGCAACAGATTTGATTTCTGTTTTTGCTTATTGTAGTGCTCTACAGAGAATGCAATCTTCTGGGTTTTTTCTCTACTGCCTACAACATTACAACGTATGTGTGCCTCAACTATTTTCTAAATACGGATGGTTTTGGTCGGTAAATTTTTGCAAGCCTTAACTGTTGTCTGAAACCAGAGGTTTTTTGTTGATTAATTTTCTTGGTTTTTGTTAGGTCTTTCCCGCTCCTTCCTGAGACACACACTTCCCACGGTCTAGGGAGCTGGAGGGAGGAAGATGGTTAAAATTTACTCCCCTCTTGAACTCTAGGGAAAAGAGAACTTGACATGGCTGCTTTTGTAAAGGGGACATTACAGCCACCTATAAATGGCACTGGATAAGTCACTTTTTCCACACACTATCGCTGCAGCAAAGTTCTACCCCAGACACTGCAAAGCCCTTTGTGTTTGTTGGGTGGACGGTCGCTTCTCAACTACATGCTTGAAGTGAAACACCCAGGCTGTCTAAATAGATAAGGAAGCAGACTGTGCACTAACAGGATCCCCTTCATTGGCAGCTGCTATTAACCTCCCTCAGCTTTGCAAACCCATTCAAACAAGCATCGCTCATTTTTGCACCTCCCATTTCCCCATCTCAATACAGCACCCCTTCCCCATGTCCTCCTCCTCCCTTCAGACCAGCCTGCTTGCAAGTACCCAACCCTGCAATCATGCTGTTTGCCTGCACTAAGGATTTCCAGAATTAATATCTAGTGTCCTCTATGCAGCTCACTGAGGCTGTCATAGGCGAGAGGTGAGCTCCTTAAGCACATGCATTAGATCCGTGGTGCCAGAGTCTAGAGATCACTTTTGAAGCTACACTTCCTCCTCCTTCCCATGGCCTCATGGCCCCCATCAGGCTTGTAATCCTTTTAAGTGCTTGCTCCCTTCAGGTTTTACCGCGGAACTGATAAAGAGGGAGAGAGTGGGCCTTTTTTTGCATGCCAATGACCCCTGCCATCCACCTAAGTGTAACACAAGCTCTGGGGATTCCAAGACAATGCAATAATATTTAGCAGCATCCAGCGGCTGCACGGGTCTCAGAAGAAACGGGCAGCCTTGGAGCTCTTGGTTCAACTAGAGAACAGTACCTGAATCAGAGAAGAGAAAGGAGGAAGTCCTGGCTCTGTCATCGTCCTCTGCTGAGCTAAGCAGCAGCAGGGAAGATCACCCTCCTCACTGAGCAGCCCTGATTTCTGGAGTCACAG
>QEPC01001041.1:10457474-10474235 GCA_003113815.1 Sphenodon punctatus | reverse complement strand
TGAATGTTACACCCCTTGTCTCTCCCTCTGTTCCCCTTCCCCTCTGTCTCTCAGATTGTAAGCCTTAGGGCAGTGACCGTGTTTATTCCATTACTTTTTAAGTCACCAGGTACACTGCTGGTGCTAATATAAATGCTTGATAATAATAATAATAATTTTGTATATTGTTTTATTTGAAATTGTCAGAGCCTGTCGGCTAGTACAATAAACTTTAACCCTTAAACCTCTCTCCCAACCTGGCATTCCACACTGGCGGGAGCTCCTGGTAGGAGAGGATTGTATCTTGCTTGCCACAGCTGGTGGTTTGGCTGGCCTCTTGTGCTTAGGTGGATGGATCTCTTTCCCCCTTCCTCCACCTGGTTACCTGCAGTGGGTGCACCTCCCCAGTTGTGAAAACAGATGGTATGGACAGTCCCTCCCACGTGGTGTCATTTGGTGCTGCAATCTTGGTGATTCATATGGTCGTGCTGCCATCGTGGCTGGAGCACATCGGGATTCCCGGCAGCAGGCCTTATTCCCATGAGCACACTGGGTGTCCCGGGGTCACGTGATCGCACTGCCCAGTGGCTAGACACAAAAGGCTCCCAGGCACCAGGCTTCATTTCCCGTTATGGGTGCGAGTGTCCTTACGTGGGCAGCTGCCTCCGACTTGGAGGAAGAGGGTTGATTTATGTATTTTCTGCAATCTCCCTTACTCAGGCAGTCCCCCTGAGAGCAGGGGGTAGTTTGTGGGGGCAACCCACGCGAAGTAGAACTTTGGGCAATGTACTATGGACCAGGTGCTCTCAACATGCATTATAATAATATTTTTTTTAAAGCCTGCTAGGGTTCCCCGCCCCTGCAAAGGACGAAGGTTGGGGTGGTAACAGTACATAGAGCAACTAGGGCATGGGTGGGGTGGGGTGCTACCTACCATGAAGGTGTACTGCCAGGTGAATTAGCTATGTAGCAAGAAACAATGGCATGTTATCCAAATCAAGCTGTTGTAGTAACTTAGGTCAAATTCCAGGGATTTAATTATATATAGTTGAATAAATTAGCAGGGGTTTAATTAAGGTAATTAACAAGGGTTTAATGGTTACCTGTTGAATTAACTGGGTTTAATGAGGGTTTTGTAGACATTACTCATGCCTTATTATTTAGGACATTATTACCGTTGAATTAGCTGGGATTGCTAACGAAGTTAACAAATGTAATGGAGGATAATCAATTTAACTTGGAATTTTAATGAAATTAATTCATTTTAAAGGATTAGAGTGAATTAACTGAAGTGAATTAGCTGGTTTCCCAGGAGGACTTTCACACCTGACCTCCTGTCTCATGCAGCTATTTTTATGGTTTAGTTACAGGCATGCCCAAGAAGCTAAGAACGTAAGACTGTTAGTATTGTCATATTGAGTCAGACCGATGGTCCATCAAGCGCAGAATCCTGTCCTCCGACAGTGGCCAATCTCGACTGCATGGGAGAAGAACCAACAGTCACAATGGGCAATTCATTTCCTGTTTTTCACCCCCAGCTCCCGACAGTAAGAAGTTCATCCTGTAAGCTACTTGGTTAANATTCATTTCCTGGTATTCACCCCCAGCTCCCGACAGTAAGAAGTTCATCCTGTAAGCTACTTGGTTAACAGCCATTAATGGACCTACTCTCCAAGAACTTATCCAGACCTTTTTTAAACCCAGCTATACTACTGGCCTTGACAACGTCATCTGGTAACAAATTCCATAGGTTAACTATGCATTGAGTGAAAAAGCACTTCCTTTTATTTGTTTTAAATCTGCCGGCAACTAGTTTCATGGAGTGTCCCCTAGTTCTAGTACTATTTGACGGGTAAATAACCATTCCCTATCTACTCGTTCCACACCACTCAAAATTTTATAAACCTCTATCAGTCTTCTCTTCTCTAAGCTGAAGAGTTTCAGCTTGTCGAGCCTCTCTTTGTACATAAGCCATTCCATACCCTTTATCATTCTCATTGCCCTTCTCTGTACCTTTTCTACTTCAGCTATGTCTTTTTTGAGATGGGGAGACCAGAACCGCACACATTATTCCAGGTTCAGTCACACTATCAATTTCTATAGAGGCATTATGACATCCTGTTTTATTCTCTATCCCTTTGCAATTAACTCCTAACATTCTGTTTGCTTTTTTGACTGCTGCTGCACACTGGGTGAGGATTTCAGTGTACTGTCCACAATCACTCCCAGATCCTTTTCCTAAGTGCTAATTCCTAGGTTAGTACCCAGCATTGTGTACTCATAGTTTGAGCTATTTTTCCCTAAGTGCATCTCTTTGCACTTGTCCACGTTAAAACTTATCTGCCATTTAGATGCCCACATAACCAGTCTCATAAGATCCTGGTGCAGTTCTTCACAGTCTGTGTTTTAACTACCTTGAATAACTTGGTGTCACCTGCAAATTTGATCACCTCACTCTTAATGCCCTTTTCTAAACCATGAATGAGCTAATGAGGAGGCAGCGCCCTTCCAAGGGTGTTCATTCCGGAGGGATATCCCTTTGTGTAACTCAACCCCCTCAATTTAGCGGTGCTAGCGAGGCTATCCTGCGTTCACTGCAGGGCAAGTTGGATGCCCTCGAACACCAGCACCATGAGGGGATGGAGAGCGGGGCAACAGCCCATGCCACACACAACACAGGAGTGCCCTCATGCAGGAGACAGATTTGGTGCAGTCCCTACAATGCAGGATCAAGGCGTTGGAGAATGGCAGGGCTGGTGAAACAGAGCAGTTCACCACCAGCAGCACCAAGCATGGACGCGCAGATGATTAATACACTGCAGACTCACCGGGGGGTGGGGGTGGGGAATGGGATTGGGAATGGACTGGCTTTGCCCACTACTGCCCCTCAAACCGCACAGCTCGGGTGGATAGAGCCAGAGGATTTGCTGGAATGGCTCTTTGGTGCCATGTCCCAGCATTGCCTCCCTGGGAACAGTGGATGGACATCCCTCATTGTCTTCAGGGCATGTGGCCCAGGAAACAGAAGGTGGGTGTCCCCCATCGGGTCCCTTCCCGCCAGTTGGGTCTGGCTTGCCTACGACTGGCCATGCAGCACAGGTGTGGCAGGGCCCAGTGGCAGCTGGGCAGGGTCTGGGCACCACCCACCCCCAGAAACCCCCTCCCATAAAAGGGAGCTATGCTGATGTTGGTGCTCCAATAGAAGAGCACTTACTTCAGTTCACAAGGGAGAAGATTTGGCATTGGGAATACATTGACATGTTTGCCCACCTTTTTAGCAATCCCATCCCCCGAATCCCAAATAGCAGGAAGAGTGGAAAGAGAAGGAGTGCTTTCTGCATCTGAAGGTGGACAGGAACGGAACAAACTGGACAGCTGCCTACACTATTTTCTAGGGGGTTGTACTGCAGACATTTTCTGAGAAAGTCACAGAACTGACATGCATCATTTGACTCTGTGGTCACAATGGTATGGAGCTTCAGAAAGGGTGCCCTTCTGGCCAAAAGTGACATTAAGTCCACCTTCTGGCTGCTGCTAGTCCACCCTGATAAGTTTTAGGTTGCTTGGCTTCAAGTTTCAGGGGCACTGATACTTGGATAAAGCCATGCTGATCGGGTGTTCCATCTCATGCACAGTTTTCTAGTTTAGCTCATTGCTTGAACAGATACTGCGCCACCGCACTGGGACACATCAGGTCACCCACTATCTGGGTAATTTCCTATTTGCGGGGCAGGCAGGCTCCAGGGAATGCACTCATCTGTTGCAGACATTTCAGGCAATAGCAGGTGAATTGGGCATCCCACTAGCGCCTGAAAAAAACAAAGGTCCCAGTACTACTTTGACATACCTGGGAATAGAGAGTGACACCATTCATTCCGTGTCTAAACTCCAACAGAGAAGCTTTCTGCCTTGAAGGAAATGGTCAATTGGTGCCTGGCAACATCCAAGGTGATGGTCCGTTACTTACAATCTTTATTGGGCAGTCTGAATTTTGCTTGCTGGTAGTGGCTGGTGAGCATTTCTTTCTAGGTTATATACCCCGGATGGCAGAAACCTTCCACCACATATGGGTGACCAGTGAGATGAAGAATCTCCAGACCTGGGAAACTTTCTTGCAGGACTACAACTGTGTCAGTCTCTGGCAACAACAGCTCTTGCTCGAAGCTGAACTGCAGGTCCATTCTGCCGTAGCTGGGGGGTTGGGTTTTGGAGTCTACTTAAGGGTTTGGTGGTGTGCCACACCATGGCCTGACAATTGGGCTAGGGAGAGGACCTAACCTAATTTCCTCACTAGGAAGAGGACCTAATTTCATCAGTGAGACTTATCTCTGAGATGGCGGGATACCCCCAATCAATCAGGGATCTCTACTGAAGTATTTGTTTGAGGTCTGGAGCAGGGGATGGGAGCCATGTAGGGATAGTAAGACCTCTATAACACTGGGGTTACTGGGTAGGATCCTGGTGGCCCCTACGCCATGTGTGTGAGTACCAGCATGAGATAGCATTGTTCAGCACTGCAATCACACTAGCTTTCTATGGAGCCCTTAGGGTTACTAAGGCTCTTTTTACGCAGGCGCTCTAACACCCATAAAATGGGTGTTACGTTTTATTATATATGTTGCAGGGCACCACTACAGCCAATCACCATGGGCCCTGTGCACACATGATGGACATGGGTGTTGGCCGGTGGGTGGGGAGCATTTCCCTGGGTGGAGGCATCTGCGTAAACACCACTTTCGGTGGGTGTTGGTGAGTGTTTGCTCCCGGCCAACACCCATCTCCACCCACACCCACCCACGGAGCAACGGGCCAGTTGCTCCGTGGGTGGGTGTGGGTGGAGATGGGTGTTGGCTGGGAGCAAACACTCACCAACACCCACCGAAAGTGGCGTTTGCACAGACGCCCCCACCCATCTCCACCCAGGGAAATGCTCCCCACCCACCGGCCAACACCCATCTTCATCATGCGTGCACAGGGCCCATGGTGATTGGCTGCAGTGGTGCCCTGCAACATATATAATAAAACGTAACACCCATTTTATGGGTGTTAGAGTGTCTGTGTAAAAAGGGCCTAAGTTACTCCCAAGCTCCAAATGGGAGGCCAGGCACTGTCAATCGAGGACGTTGCCTTGTCTGCAGCCCAGTTAACCATTATGATCTGCATGTCCAAAACCAACCAAAAGGGTAGGCGAATCACACCGTAGCAGGCAAGTGACCACTGCCAGTGCACTTGCCCAGTGGGCATGCTTACGGCCTACTTAGCAGTTCAGCCCCCACTGGCAGACATGTTGTTTTGGCATTTCTCACTCGTTTACAATTTTCAGCTGTCTTAAAGAAATGCCTCAAATTCCTTCAGATTCCCACAAACCACTTCAGGTCCCACTAATTTAGGATCGGTGCAGCCAACTGCTGCCATGGGGTTCAGTGATTCTGAAATAAAAGCCATTGGCGGTTGGAGTTCGGATGTGTTCCGATCCTATGTTTGCCTGCCCATTGAGCACATACCGGGTATGAACCTTTCTCCCTCCCCCAACTACTAACTAGGGTCTCTCATCTTGCACTATGAGTTTTAGGTCCTCGAACTACTCATGGCCGGTTTGTCATCTGGATCGTGGGTCACAATGTTGTGCACTGGGCGGCCAGGACTGTCAGGCAGATACGTTTGGGGCACCCAGCTGGGATTGAGTGAATTTGCAGAGATCATCTGGAAAGGCAGAAGGGGTATGCGATGGAAACAGCTCCTACCCATGTTTCTCAGGGATCAAGCTCAGTCTTATCTGGACTTAATAATGATTCACCTGGATGAGAACTACCACGATGTGCTAAGAGCCTAGAACGGATACTGAACGTAAAGAGATACCACCAAGAAGCACGGAGTCTCTTCCCCAGAGCATTATTAATATGGACATACATGCTGCAGAGGACGGTTTGGTGGGATGCCGCCAATCTGGGGAGAGTTGACAGGGCAAAGGCGAAAGTAAATCGGGAGGTCCGGAAGCGGTTGGAGGCTAACAGAGCCTCCATGGGGAGACCTCCATGGGGAGATCCAGCACAAGTGCCATGAGCTTTACTGGGTGGATGACATTCACCTGTCTGACCTTGGCACAGAAATGTACCTTGAAGTTAAGAATAAAACTGTGGACCTAATCAAGCATTATCTCTGTAGGGTGAGCTAACCAGCCAAGCAAGGCTGGTGGTTCTTGTGGCAGGGTCCAGCAGGGTGATAGGGGCTTTAGGGAAGCTCTAAGTAAGAACTCGGGGCCGCCTTGAAAAGAGGCGGGGAATGGGGACTTGCATATGAGCCTGATGCAACTTGATGTGGACCTACATCCCGGGGAGGCAGGGGGCAGCACATGAACCGGATGAGGTCAGATGCGGTCCCAGGTGGCCTGAAGTCCTCTTATCCTTGCTCAAGGAGCACCAGAAGGGGTCCCCCCTACCCAAGGCGTGCGGTTTGGATGGGGATGACAAAGGGGAAAGGGAGAGGGGGCATGGGTTAGCTTTGTGGGAACGGGCCAGTACCTGTGTGCGCGTGCAACAGGCCGCCCTCACAGACACACAGTGTGTCTTGGCTGGACCCAGGTAGAGTTGGGGGGGGGGGGAACAGTTCCCTTAGTTATTGTATAAAGTTCAATAAAGAATGTAGCCTGTTTAAACCTAATATGGTCTCCCTGTCTTCTTCAAGGGTGCACAGTCAAATAGATTGTGTCTGTCCATAAACTGGTAAAAAGCTATTTTGATTTGCCAAAGTGAAAACTTTAAGCTTGCAAATATGCCAATTAAAACACGAGCACTTGAATAAGCATCTCAGTCTTCTTCAGGGAAGAAGGATCAAGATTATGCATGCATGCAGGTCACTTTTTGGTGCACATTAAGTAAAATCCTGATACGGGACTGGATACGGCATACTTGTTACCACTACTATTACTGCTGCTTTCTAGCATATTTCTTTTAAAACCATAAACACATATGAAGGGAAATACATTTGCATGCATAACCCTAACATGATGTCTGATTATTTTCCCCAACAAAACCCAAGAAGATAAATTTTGCGAGTTCTTCCTATTCTATGCTTTAAGCAGATGTCTCTGCAATAGACAGAGTATATTTTCATACGCGACAGCTCGAGGAGCTGCTATGCTTTGATCCTGTCCGAGATGAGAGTTCTTAACCAGGCAGGATCTGGCCCGCTGCTTATCAAACGTGACAGTGGCCGGGGCTGGCAGGGGATGTGTGGACATGGTTGGCAGGGCACCCGCCCACCCAGCGCTGCTCAGTGCAACCCAGCACCCACTCGGAAAGCCTCCAGCCACCGCCCAGAGTTAGGTAGAGCGGGCTGTCAGACATGACAGCCTGCTCTACCACTATCCGGGGTTGCCTTCCCAGGACCATGGCAGGGCTAACTCCAGGAGGTGCGCTGGTAGGGAGCACAGCGCACAACCCAGTTACCCTGCCTCTGTCCGGGGAGTACTCTGCTTCCACCCGCAGCAAACATCTGGCAGACGGGAGCCGATATAACACCATCATGTGTGGCCACCCATGGTAGCGTCACATTTGAAAATACCCAGAGACATAAGAAATAGAAAAATAGAAGAAGGAGATGGCTTTCAAGAGCTCAGCTGATGTTAACTGTATAGTACATCACTACTAAAAGTCTGGAGTAGAGCTGCATTGGATAAAACTTTAACTACTTGTGGGTAATACCCCCATTTTGGGGAACCCCCGGTGGGCACCCGATGAGGTACCCAACCCCTCATTGGATACCAGGTGCCCAAAAATGTAGGTATTACAGGGGCAGCCTATGGCTCCCTCGGCTTACTCACCTCACCAGCCAGGCTGCTGCTCCTCTAGGCTCCTGGCTGCTCCCTGGCCTGTGTGGTGCTCAGTTGAGTGGGTAACTTCACCGCTCAGCTTTTTCTGAGTGGAGGGGAGAGGGCAGAACGAGGATGTCTCTTCTCATCTGCGTGTGCCCCCTAATAAAAATGGGGCAGTATGCTGTGTTCCCCTGATATGGATCCCCCTCGGAACAGGGGCCCCATTAGGAGGGTGAACACAGATAGGAAGGGACCTCCCCCCCTCAGAAAAAGCCACTAAGTGGTGCACAGGCCAAGGAGAAGCAAGGAACAGCCACGGGTTTGGAGCAGGGGAGCTGCAGCCTAGTCTGTGAATTGAGTCAGTTTGGAGCCTGGGGAGTTGGATAGCCTGTCGGGTCACATTCAGGTACCAGTTGGGGTGAGTCACGCACCCCAAATTCAACGGAGTGCCCGACTGACTGAGTACCTAGTTGCAGCTCTAGTCTGAAGAGGTTTCTGGCAGCTGATGTGAGAAGCAAACATATTGGTGTGTTTCTAACAACTCTCACCGTTTCCATCTTTTTATTGCTGATGGTATTGACAATGCCAGAGCACTTATCTTCACCGCAACCACACAAAACAGCCACAACTAACAATGTCAGGAGTGGTAATGTACGTAAGGGAAGGCTGGGAGAAGGTTGGTAAGTGGGAAAGGATGGTAGAAAACTGTCCGTGTCCTCTTTTCCTGAAGTTGAGGCACCTAGCGATAGCATTTAATAGGCTCTGATTGATTGAAAATTGATTTAATAGGCTCATTTTAGGCAAATAAAGAATAGGGAGAAACGGCCCAAATGATTAGTTTTTCCTTCCCCAAATACTATGGTCAGTCAGTTCTGCCTGTCTATTATTAAACTATGACAAAAGAGATGAGAAAGAATGCAGTACTGAATGTTACAGAGAGCAAACAATCTTTGCACAATATCAATGACATTCTTCAGAATAATTGTTCCTAAATTTCTATCCTCCCTCAGAGGAGCTAGAAAAAAAATAAAAATAGAATAAAATATTCTAGTATCACTGAACTGCCTTTCTACATTCATTTTATACAATTTGTCACTGATTTTATTTTATTTGGAAGTTTAAGTGCTGAGGTTTTACTCTAGAAAAACGTGCACGCGAGTTCTCCAGGAAATAGATGGCATACGAAGTTGAATATAATAATGTATTTCAACTTTATACTTCACATTTGATGTTCAAGTAATTATCAAACATTCAAATGATGCGAAATTTTCTCTCTTCTGTTCATCTTTATGTGTTCCACATGATGACACCATTACATTTTGCTCCCCTCCAATGGGAGCCTTAAAGGAAGGGCAGGGTAGAAATTTGAATGAATAGATAGGTAGAGGTTTGAGTCTCTTTGGGGAGCTACTAAAGTAGTTTCTTTATCTCAGGGATTCAAGACTCATGCTCTCAAGATTCAGTAATCCTGGGTCCAAACCCCATCCTCATGTTCTCACCTATCATCATCATGATGCAACCTTTGCAGGATTAAGCAGCATTATATTGAAGCTTAAGGACGACATCAACATATACGTGTAAAATCAGAATTTAGTGTTTGGGCATAAAGAGTACTGTCATTACAGTTTAGATGGGGTGGGTGATGGGGTTTTGTGGGTTATTTTTGTCCTCCTTTTATGAATGGTTTTAATGGATTACTGTTTTAATATGGTTTAGTTTTATTGTGGTTTTATCTGGTTGTTAACTTAAGCTGCCCTGAGCTGCCTGTGGCAGGAGGGGCGGGGTAGTAAAACCATTAAAATAAATAAACAACTCATCTTCATTTATTACCCCAAGTCAGGTTGTATGTCCACATCTGTATAGCCCTACAGAAAGTTTTAAAACTTCATACTCTTCAGTTTGCATAACATGCAAGTCACTGAGTTCAGTGATATGGACTCCAGTCCAATGATGCTCGATTTTGTTTAAAACAATTCATTAATCATTTCCTTCTTCTAGGAAAGCAATTAATTAAGCATTTCCTTCTTCCCTCCTGTCTTCCCCTGATGTTAAGATTCTCTTAAGATTATTGCTGATGTGTCAAGATTTGAGAAGCTCCCCAATCATGTCTGAAACATGCAGTATCTTAAGAACAGTAGAAGAAACTGCCCAGACAAGAAGCTTCATCTTTATCACAGTCAACCAATATACACAGGGTGCAGCCACAGGAGCTGGGAAAGACGGATCCCCCACACGCCCTAGGACAGGCAATTCCAGCACCACACTTTGGAGCCAGTATGGAGAGCAGAGCACATAGTGTTCCCCCCGTGGGGAAACCAGGTGAGCAGGCATCTCACTATGCCTTGGATGGACAGAGGAACCGGCCACAAATGTTGGCATCCAGTACGTCCCTCCAATTACCCCACCCCCAGCCATGATGTGAAGATACGAGAATGAAGATTGTGCCTGCTGCTCACCAGTGTCGGTAGGCCTCACTGCGGGGTGAGGAAACCGGACCAACAAGTCACACCTACGAAACCCGATTTGGTCAGCCTTGCCCAAAGTTGGGCAAGCTTATAATGCGCTGCATTCCTGGCCTTTTTCGGAGGGCGCAGCACGTAGCAGCCAGCTGTCCGCTGTGCTGTGAGACAGGGTGTATATCTGGCAGCCACTGGGCATACAAGCCTCTGCATTGCATGGCAATGGTACTCAAAATGAGGTAAGGGTGCCCTAATTGGGTTACCAAATCATGTGCTGTACCCACAATATCAAACCGTAATTATATAACTAATAGCTATGTGGGAAGTCTCTACTACATAAGAAAACATTTTAAATATTTGGTATAATTTGTGATGTAAATCAAATAGTCATTAAAGGATACCCAACCTTCAAAAGGAAGCAATTTAGAATAGTCACCTTATAGTTTATCTAAGCTAATAGTCCTAAACTATAAAGAAACCATTTAAAAGCTGGCTTTGATACAAACTTCCCCACTGTTGCTAATAAATCCAGCTTATAAATCTTAAATTAATGGAAGTCAATCTAAAATTAGTATCAACAGCAGTAACAGCAGAAAGAGACACCCCTAAAAAAATCTTTGCTTCAATTTCCATCTGGTCCCCCACAATGCAGACAAAGGAACTGTAATAAAAATGTCTGCAATATACCCAAGTCTTCTCTTAGTCGGCTCCCTAAATATAATTCGATGCAGTCTAGAACTTCCTAACCTAACTCCATTGGAAGATCTGATTACTTGAATCCAGCGTTGGATGGATTTGGAGTAGAGGTGCCATCAGTACAAGGGGAAGGAACTCCTCCTACAATATTTAAGGTTTGTTTTTTAAAGAAAGAAAGAAATCACGGCCGATATACTTAAAACGTGCTTAAAATGAGATCTAGGATGCTACCACTTTAAAATATAACACTGCTTAAATCCGCCCCACCCCACCCCCAGCCCTAAGAAATAGTCTTACTCTTTTTTTACTGAAAGAACACTATTAACTTAGGGTATTTTCAGACGTTACGTTACCACACTCAACCACGGTGAATCCCCCGTGGTGGTGGATGGTCCCGTAACGTCTGGTTGCTCACCGCCAGATGTTCACCACGGTGAACCACCGGCGGTGAGCAAAATAACCACACTTTCGAGGATAGTCCAGGCACCATCTCCGAAAGCGTGGTTAATTGAATCACGGGCCAGAATCGGTGGACGGTAACGTCTGTTACCGCCGCCAATTCCGGACCGTGGCCCAGACCCCGGGTTGGAATCGGGCATAGCGGCCGAATTGGCCGCCGCACCCGCCCGTCTCCAGGAGGGCGGGCGGCTGGGGGAGCATGGAAGGGCGGGGCTGTGCGGCCACGCGTTGCGCCACGCAGCCCTGCCGCCCCCCGATTCCCCGCCGGAATTGGCCGGCACGTCTGTTAGACGTGACGTTTTGATTCCGGCGGGGAATCAAAAGGTAATTCCGTGACAGGGCCAATAGGTGCCCTTTCACATCTGAAATCACCCTTACTTACAGTCCTCTCGTCTCACCCACAAAACCGTTGTATATAGCACTTTCCTTTATTATAGAAATATCAGTGTGTATATTAAAATGTAAGAAAAAGGCACCCAGAGTCTTGACCATCTAAAATAGCATTCCCTGTAGTTGCATATTGAATTACTCTTTGTATTCCAGGCTCCTTTAACAGAATAATTCACAGGCAGCAAAAATGGCTATTGATTTTACTGATTCTTTAACTAGCATTGATAAGTCATTTTGTTAACTCATTACCATACTGATTTCATCAAGATTGAACTTACCTTTCCTTTCGGTCCAGATTGCTTAAAATGTGAAAAAGAAAAAAGCATAAGATGCAAACCCCCACATTTGTTGCATATCACTACACTTTAAATAGTGATAAACAGATTTCCATACCAATTAGACACTTTTTGGTTCATGTTGTAATAACTTTCAACATAAGAAATGAACATGTATTTACAATGTGCACAGTTCTGAATAGATATACGCTTGAACTATTATTCAAACTAATAAGACAAGGGGCCAACTGTTCAGTTTAATTATCTACTAATAGAATCTGCCAACACACTTTTGCTTGGCCCACTGAGAAGAAGGCACGACCAAATAAAACCTTGTTGCAATCTCACCGAAACACCATGGAAAAAAGCAGCAGATAAGTAATGCATGTAGAAATTATCCTGCAACAATCCAAACTGGACTATTAGAAAGGGCAAAGATACGGGAGCTACAGAGTTACCTCGGAGATCAATCCTACCTCTTGAAAATGAACACAGAGGGAAAACCCGGAAAGGGAGAATGCCATAAAACATTCATAGGATGAAGTATTGTATGGGGCATGGTAGTAAGTAAAAATACAGGTAAAGTATTAGAGTTCCGACTATAAAAAAAACACAGAGTACAGAAAAATGTCTTAAAGCACTTATTTTTCTTATTCTTATTATTCTCAGATATTTCTTCACAATTCAATGAAAATAGAACAAAAAAAATCAGAATATAAAATAAAAACAGTATTTGTGGCAATTACACAAATGCTGTGTACTGTTTGGCTAGTTAGATCTACTTGTTGATATATATATTTGTTTTATGACAAATAGGCACCAAAATATTTAATAGATTTTAAATACATTACAGAAATAAATCTATAAGACAAAGTAAAACCATTTCCCACTGTTTACTGATTCAGCATTTACTAGTTTTCTACATTTACTAGATTTTCATTTTGTTATTTCTTTTCATACCCAAGTAATTATTTCTATAATGGAGATTTCCCTTCCCCCTGCCCCCCCATTTATTTTCCTCTGGGGCCAAGAGAAATGCAGCTATTTTCCTCTTTACATGTAAGGAAGTACAGTAATCACTTCACTTTTTAAGACATGCAAGTTGAATAGTTTCTCTTGTGTATACTGTGGCTCAAAAATGAACAGTACTTTCCAGTTCCTACTTTGTAACAGGTACAAAACAGCAGCAACCATGAGGACTATTATGTGAGGCTTTGACAGATGCAGCCAAAAACGTATTGCTTGGTGCATTTTACCGTGTAGCAAAAATTCATGTTATTTGCTGACAGGAATCGATATTAGCATTATTTCTTTTCCAGATTGCTACCTTCTATTTTAAGTCAGTTTAATATTTTTCTTTAAACTAATTCAAAAGATTTTCCTTAACATTCATTATTTTTCCTCATGCTTGCCAATCTTTTGAAGCTACTTGCTTAATCAAAGGTGATTGCAATTTTTCCCAATTTGCTACCGATGAGTTTTCTTTGAATCTGTTCTTTTTTACTATAACTCTTCCAGATATTAATACCCCCAGTTCTTTCCTTAGATATCTCCTTCCTCATGCAAAATCCTTAGTGATCAGTATAACAAATTTGTGTGTGTGTTTTTTAAAAAGTACAAGAGGAAAAATAGACAGAGGAAGATACAGATTAGAAATGTATTTAGTTCATTAATGTGCTACTTTAAACAAGGTTCTAGGGGACTAGAAGCTAGCATGACAAGGGGATGCTCCTATAAACATACACAAACATGTACACACACAGTACAAGATGAATTTTGTAGGCTACTTAAATGCCTTGCTAAAACCCTGGTCTAAATCTATTGCTTTCCCTTCTCTTCAACCTCATCATTTTCTTATAGGTTAGTGCTGCACTCACGCCACAAAACCTTTAGGCACTGTAGGAAGAGATACGAGGGGGTGTTCAGATGCTGCTGCTCCAAGGGAGGGTTTCACTGCTCCCTCCTATACCCTGTTACATGTGTGCTACTGCTGAACCCTATAAAGGGGCAAGGCCAGGTGATGCAGCAGCACTGGGCACCGGTGCAACTACAGTCTGTATCCATAATTACTACGCCCCTGCATCAGGGATCATATTTGTTCGTGATCTGTGCAAATGTTACAGTAAGATTTATATAACTACCCACAGTTGAGCTTACTGCTTTCATTTTTACAAGACACAAAGCCTGAATAGAAAATGTTACAGCATTTGGTATTGGATCTTTATGGAGGCATTATTAATTGACATGTTTTAGTGAGCTTAGTACTAAGTGTCTTAGTCCCAAAGTTCTACTCTACAAAGCTTATAAATGTTTTGCTACTACTATCACCAACCATTCCACTAATAACTGCTACTGTAGTTGGAAGGTTATATACAAGTATGCAGGGATTTTTATTTTTTTTCCTTGAAGTTCATCCTCCTCCCCCACCCCCAAAACAAATGTTAACATTTAGAAACTCTCCAAAATCCTTTATAGATGATATGAAAATAACTGGACTTTTAAATTTTTTCAGCTTTTTAAAGATTATAGCTGTTGCCAAATATGGAACAAGAAAACAAATCAATCTGAAAATTCAGCAATTAAAAAAGGCAAAAACAAGAAATCATTTGACTCCAGTCTTACCTTTGGGCTGCTGTTTTTACTGCTGATGTTTGTGCATGAGCATGGTGAAAACGTCTACCATGCACCATAGTTCCAGGAGAAGATATATTCTGGGCATTTTCACTGAAAGCACCATAAAAAGGGGGGAGTGGTGTAAGAAACCTTCAGTACTAACAGAACTGCAGAATTTAGAGAGAATAAAAATCCACATAGCTAATAACAACAAATAAAATAAATGCTCAAATTATTAACTGGATCTCAATGAAAAGGCAGCCTGGTTCTGAGACAGACTTTGCCATCTGTGGCCTCCGTATCAGCCACTGTTTCATGCTGTGACCTATTCTCATGGCCTGTGCAGTCTCATCCCACAATTCTTTATTATGGTTGGTTTATTCGAGTGCCAACACTGATCGAGCTGAGGATCTCAATGAATTCTTTACAGTCATGTCTAGGTCTTTTTTCAAGTGATTACATTTACATTACAAGCCAGTGTGGTGTAATGGCTAAAGTGTACAGTACTTGGACCAGGAGGGGTGGGCAGTTCATGTCCCACGTTAGCCAGAAACTCACTAGGTGACCTTGGGCCAGTCACAATATTCTCTAAGCCTAACCTACCGCACAGGGTTGTTGTGAGGATTAAAATTTGTGTATATGTAAAGCGCTCTGAGTGCCATGGTGGGTGGGTGGGTGGGGGCTATATAAAAATAATTATTTATTATTATTTATTATTAACTTAGAACCTAGCAATCTGGTCCGGTAATCAAAATTATTCCTTCCATCAGTCAATGAAGCTTGGTAAATTTCTGCATTAGTGCCACCAATTTCCTAGGTTTGGTAAATTTCTCAGTGTCCTATGTCCTACAGATTCATCTGTGTGTTTTATAACGGTTTCAATTATTAGTTTCAAACCATCTATTAGCCGTGAAGACAGACTACAGGTTTGCAGTTCTAGGATTACCACCAATCTAAGGTAGGTACAGTATTTGCTACTCTCCAGTGAAGTGTGGCAGCTTGTTTTAATCAGATACTGAAAACTTTAAGCCACTTCTGTACCCAGCCATGTCTGTACCCTGTTCCTTCAATACTAGTGAATACACATCAAGTGTTCTAGGCAACTTAAAATATAATAATTCTCTATTTCTTTCAGCACTGTCACAATATCAGATGATCTTTACAAATAATAAATTAAGAAGGATACAGTAGGTCTGGGGTAGGAATTCCTTCAGTATCTTTCTAACAGCATAGGGCTTTGTAGACGTAAGTATTTGCTGGCTCTAGCTCCAAAGACTAGACATGGGAAGACATGGGAATTAGCTTCCAAGTCTTTATTTCCAGTGCTCAACACCAACACCATTCCAGATACAAAGTCCATACCTTCCTAACAACAGGGCTTCCCACTCAGACCCCCACTGGCTCCTGAAGCCAGTGCTCTCTCTCAGGAGCAGCCCTCACTCCTTGGCTGCCCAATACCTCAAGCAGAGCTTCCCCTGAGCTCCTGCTTCCCTCGAGGCCTCTCCCAGACTGAGCCTAACTCAGGCTTCTTAGGCGCTACCCAGTTCTCCCCAGGTGTGAGGCATCCAGGCGCTATCATGCTTTCCTCAAGCACCTGGGCCTCAGTAGTACCTGCACCTCACATGCCAGTGCTACTCCCCCTTAAAGGGCCAAGCACCCCAGCCGCCTGCTCTCTACCACAATCATCTTTGGTAAAGATCTCAGCTACTCTACAATGTTATTCTGTGACAGTCCGACGGGTGCACTTTTAATATTCTGTGACAGTCCGACAGGTGCACTGATTCTCTAAAAAATTGCTTGCTTGTAAAATATTTAAATAATTTATTTTTATTTATAATCTTTGTCATCCTAGTCTTCATCATACATTTTATGGGTCACAGCGTATACCCCTCTCTGTTGGCTTCTCTTAGCCTGGTGTTTCATATTCTAATTATAACTATATGACTGAAATAACCTCCTACACCTAGCTATTTATTTGCTTTTTATTCTACCTCTTTGGTATTATGGGATATCCATGCCTTCTATGGCTGTGGTGGCAAGTTTAAGTGCAATGCTGCAGCTAAATATTTTAATTTCA
>QEPC01001041.1:10437331-10455229 GCA_003113815.1 Sphenodon punctatus | reverse complement strand
GACAGGTGCACTGATTCTCTAAAAAATTGCTTGCTTGTAAAATATTTAAATAATTTATTTTTATTTATAATCTTTGTCATCCTAGTCTTCATCATACATTTTATGGGTCACAGCATATACCCCTCTCTGTTGGCTTCTCTTAGCCTGGTGTTTCATATTCTAATTATAACTATATGACTGAAATAACCTCCTACACCTAGCTATTTATTTGCTTTTTATTCTACCTCTTTGGTATTATGGGATATCCATGCCTTCTATGGCTGTGGTGGCAAGTTTAAGTGCAATGCTGCAGCTAAATATTTTAATTTCACTTAATTCTTTTTTAAAAATTGTTTTACATTTAGCTATCATAAAACTTGGTTTTAGGATATCATTGTATCATTGGTACAACCCTTCAAACTTAGCTATATCATGGGCACTATTAACACATGGCTCTCAAAGTTATTTGTTGAACGCACACATGATGTAGAGCAGAAGTTCTGAAATCTTGGCCACTTTCAGTCCTCCCCACCCCCCACGCGCATATTCTGGCTGCAGGAGGGAATGCACAGCCAGGATATGCACGGGGTGCTGCCGGTCTGAAAGCCCCCCCCCCCGCACAGCTTTGCCGGCAAACACCCACAGAGATACAGAGCAGGAAATCCGAACCCTGCGCATTTCCTGACTGTGCATTCCCTCCTGCAGCCAGAATATGCACGCGAGGGGTGTGTGTGTGTGTCTGAAAGTGGTCTTTGTGTAGGTAGTCCAACTGGTGGGGTCGTCATCTGTGGATGAGGCCATGATCCTGTTTGATTCTCATATAGATCATATTTCTTTTTTGCTCCCATGGCTCAGTCTCAAAATAGGGTCACAGGCATGAAATTTGGTAACCACTGTTGTGAAAACTTCTTTGCAAGCACGGAGAACTTCTATATCCAAAAGAATCTACCGGCTTCATGAAGATGTGAGCAGTTTTCTATAGAAAGGGACCTGCGTTCACTGTGTTTTACCGATCGGTAGCAATGGCAAAAATTCAGCTAACAAAAGGTCTCTACCTATAGTTCTAAGAGATACATAAAGCTGATTTTGTTGTTAACATCCATCACTCCTTAAATCAGCGGAGACTGGGAAAGAACATGTTGAGTCTACGGTACAATTGCTCTTACCAAAGCAAGTCAATAATCGACTCCTAGAGACCAAATTCTTCCTGACTAATTAGAAGCAAATGCAATTATTCTCAAACTTTTGTAAGCTGATCCCTTAAGGAAAATTAAACAAACTACATTCCCTTTCAGACATGCCCCAAATGAGCTGCCATTCCCGGTTTTGAAATTGAGAGGGGCAAATTAGTATTCTTCCAAATGCACCCAGAAAATAAGCTTTTCCACACAAGTTGCCAAATGAATCTCTGCTTACAATACATATGTGGATATTCAATAGATATACATAGGCCCTTTGGTGAGGCCTGAATATTAATATACCCCCGGACTTTGATAAGCTCCTTGAGCTTAGCTTCTTCCTGAATAGGGGCACAGAGAGAATAAGGGCTTGTTCAGTTACAACAGAAGACTAATCAGTAGCTGTCCACATTGTAGTTTAACATGATGCAAGGGATAGTACCACGCTGTAGCTGCCCTCACTATACCAAGAGATAGTCACGGATAAGGACTACGAATTAGGGCTACTATGCACTAGCTATTACATCTGGATACTATTTGGGAAAGATTCCATTCCATTCTCTCTCCTGTAGCTGAGCACTATCTTCAACTGAGAATCTGCTTTTGCTTGTTTTAAGTGGACATGCACTTCAGTCATCCCCAAGCAGCAGCATCACATATGAACACTGCAAGTGAGAGGTAAGCAACTATGTAAAAGTTTACACCCCCACATCACAGCTGAACACAGCCAAATTAATGGTGTCTCCCAAATGCGACTCACTTTTGGCACAAACGAAACAGTAAATTAAGAAGTTCTCTGAACCCCACTGTTCTTGCTTACATGAGGAATGAAATGGTTAATGCTGACACTTAAATCATCAATAGGCATACAAGTCAACACTTCACCAAGATAAATGCAACAGATCACGCTTCTCAGCTCCAGGCTCTCTGCTGATTCAAAGACAACTGTGCATCCCCAACCCCCCCTGCCACTCTCCCACCCCCTACAGCAAGAAAAGTTGGTAGCTTCACAAATATGTTAGGATGCAACTGGGAGTATAACAATTATTTCTGAGCAATGAGTCACTCAGGGTAGATTGAGCAGATGTGAGGTCATGGAGCTCCATGGGGGCAAGGTTACATCTGGGCCAAGTTGAGGCTGCTTTCTGACATTACATGGGAAGGGTGGAAACTTTCATAATTGCTACCACGGCTTTCTAATTGCGAGGATTAGCACTCGTTGGAATCCCCTTTAAGCGCGAGAACACCCGTCCTTGTAAAGGCTACATTTGGGGTTCCGGTCACGTGCAAGTGTTCTTGAGTGCTAGAATGGGATGAGTGCGTTCTGATGGGTGCTAATCATCGCAATTAAAGAGCCAGTGGTGACTACTAAAGTTCCCACCCTTCCCATGTAATGTTGGAAAGCAGCCTCAGTTTCAAGAGCTCAGACTCATAATAGAAAGTCTGGCCTGAGCAGGCCCTCTATGGTGGAGTAAGGTTACAACAGTAAGAATGGGCAGGGTTGCTTATACCTCAACTCTTCCATTTCCTGGTTTTGTGGGTTCAAGGTTTGGAAGGGGAATGACTGACGAGTGGGACACCTTAACTCTACAGTAAAAACAAAGGTGTTTGGGTTGTTTTTTTTGCTAAACAATATGCAATTTTAAATGACAAGTCAAAGTTTGCTGACTTGCCTTCTTGATAATGGTTTCTGTTGAAACTGAACAAAACAGAAAAAAACTTAAGTCAACAACGTATGGAAGAAATCACATTTGCATTGTCTCAAATAACTAAGGTATCATTCCACTTTGTTTATACAAATTGTGTGAATAAATTAAATAAAAACTCAACCATGACCAATTCATAATTGGGGGATTAAGAAAAAAATAATAGTAGAAAGTAACAGAACACAGTTATGCAACAAGTGCTGATTTATTGCTAAATTCTACAGTTACAGAAGGAAAATCTCTGCTTCTTCCTGGACCCCCAAAAGAATGAGTAGAAGGTTATGTGATGGCACAAGAGCAGTGTCTCAATACGCTGTGACAGGAAGGAATAATTGCACTAAAAAGGGCAATTGGGGGTATCTTACCTTATTAATTGCCGTTCTATTGTAGACTTTCCAGGCTAGGTATTTGAGACACTTGGGAGTGATCTCCAGTATCATCACTAGGAGGTAGTCCCAGTCACACCTTTTGACTGGGTATGCTCAGAGGAAAATCACCCCCTCTTTTCCCAGTAGGTTACTCAGCTATGAACTAAAATATATGACTTTGAAAGAAATGTATTATTTGAATGTCACCTGTACGATGGTTTGAGAGGAAAATATCGGTGTACCTTCTTAAAAGAGTATCCGGGTAGGTCTTCCCATGGCCTACTGATTCATGCGCTCACTAACTACTTATTTATACTCAGTGGAAAAATTCTTTGTACAAGCAATTGTTATGAGGCAGTAATTTATTGAATTCCGAATTAAGTAATTTTTGGATGATGCAGGGTGGGTCATTAGATATATGGAAACCCTGTATATATGTCTGTATTAGGGTAATGGATATGCCTGTTTTCATTCTGTTGTTGGGAAAGTATTTGGGGTTTTTGTGGATTTGTATGTTTGTAAGTTTATTTGTGCTATAGCCTTTGGCTTGGCTTAATAAAATTTGATTTGATTTGAGTATCTATCTAAATAGGTTTATCTAAATATCTTAAATTTTGAACAAAAAACCCGGTTATATCATCTTATCGGACTGAAGGAAAAGGAACTCCCTAACTACAGTAGAGACACTAAGGAAAAACTACTACAAAAACCTGATCTAACACTAAAAAACTACATAGCTGTAGTTGCTGTAGTCTACGCTTTCCCTCCCTTTCCCCTGATTCAAAGAACAGTGGCAAAGATCCGCAGAGAGCGGGCACAAGTGATCCTCATTGCGCCATGGTGGCCCAGGAGACCATGGTTCTCAGATCTCATCGTGCTGAGTCATTCGCAGTTCAGGACCTTACCCCAAATTCCAGACCTGCTCTCTCAGGGACCCATTCTCTGCGACAACCTGGAAGTTCTAAAACTGACAGTCTGAAGATTGAACACAGAGCACCGAGTAAAAGAGGATATTCAGAAGCGGTTCTTTCAACGTTGCAGTTGTCCAGAAGACCAGCTACTAAGTGAGCGTATAGGAACACGTGGAAGACCTTCGCGCAGTGGTCCATTACGAAGAGACAGAATCCCTGCAAGGCAGGAGTACCAGAAGTCCTAGAATTTCTGCAGCAGGGATTGGACAAGGATCTGAAACCCAATACTCTAGTCAGACAGGCGGCGGCTTTGGATGACGTCCTTAGGACAGTTGCCAATAAATCCATTGTCCATCTCCTCTCACAGGCATGTTAAAAGGTTTGAGAGCGGCAAGGATTCTGTCCCCGCTGGTAGTCCACAGATGTCCCTCATGGAACTTGAACCTGGTCCTCAAAGCCCTGACAAAGGCCCCCTTCGAACCTCTGAAGCAAGTCTCTCTTTATTTTCTATCAATAAAGGTAGTTTTTCTGGTGGCCGTTACATTGGCCAGGAGGATCTCAGAGTTAGGGGCTCTTTCAGTAGAGGAAAATGTTTGTATTTTTCAGGAGAGTTCAGTCTTATTGAGGTTGGATCACATGTTCATCCCAAAGGTCAACTCTCTTGTTCATAGGGCTCAGGAAATAGTTCTCCCGTCGTTTTGTCCTAATCCTAAACACCCTAGGGAAAAGCTCCGTCACGCCTTAGACGTACGCAGAGCAGTGAAGATTTATCTAAAAAGACAGAGGGGTTCAGGAGGTCTACAGCTACGTTCATTAACATAAGATTAGGGTATAAGGGGACTAAAGCTTCCAAGACTTTAATCTCAAAGTTGGTCAAACAGGCCATAGTGGAGGCTTATAAGGCAAAGGGGAAGGTTCCTCCCTTGCAGATCCGGGCTCACTTGGTTAGGTGTGCGACTGCATCTTATGCTTTCAAGGCCAGAGCCTCCTACGAGGAAATTTGTAGGACGGCTACGTGGTCGTCCCTGCACACGTTTGTTAAGCATTGTAAGTTAGATGTGTATAATTCTGCCGAGGCGGCTTTTGGTAGAAGGGTGCTACAGGTGGTACTGGATCCTTCTAGTGCTGTTTGTTCCCACCCTTAGGGCCAGTGGTTGTTCTGCTTGGGTATGTCCCGCTAGGAGGATTAGCTGGAAGCAGGGGAAGAAAGGAGAATTGGTCACCTACCTTCGGTGAATTCCTTTCTCCTCTGCTATCCGGATAATCCTCCGGCCCTCCCTACCAAACAGCACTGGGGGGGGGGGGGGAGGACAAAGGACAGAATTCAGGGCAACTATTCTCAGGGGGCTGAGCAACACAAAAGAGGTTTATTCCCCGTTGCGGAGTTAAGTACATGGCAAGCTTCCCGGGGTTGGGGAGCACGCCCGTTAATTTCTGGTTTTAGTTTTCTTTTTGGTTGGACAAGGCATACTATCAAATGGTCAAAGATTCTGGCCCTCGGCTTTGGGACAGACTGGAGACTATCAGCTGGGTAGCTGGGATGCACATGCGCAGCAACAAGTTTGAAGTCCTCTGCCTCCTGGCGGTCAGAGTGGAAGCTACCCGCTAGGAGGATTATCCGGATAGCAGAGGAGAAAGGAATTCATCTAAGGTAGGTGACCAATTCTCCTTTTCCCCTGCCGAGCAGGACCATCAGCAGGTGGGAACAAGCCATGATAATCTTAGTCTCCCCACACTAGCCTCGCAGCCCATGGTTTGTGGACCTGATCAGTTTACAGAAGGCAAAACCATTAACCCTGCCTCCAGCACCTGACCTGCTGCAGTAGGAATCATTTGTCTATCAAAATCCATCATTTTTTCAGTTGACAGCATGGCTGTTGAACACTCCACTGCGGGATACAAATTAAAAATGAAATGAACAAAAAAATGAAAAAAGAGTCTAGGCTATTCTGACGCAGTGTTGGGCACCCTTCTGTCCTCTAAGTCGACCATCAACAAAGAGAATCTACCAAAGCACGTAGAAAACCTTTGCGTATTGGTGTGATTCCAAAGGGATGAACCCCTTAAGGGTTAAATTCCAGGCCATATTATAATTTCTTCAGGTGGGATTGGACAAAGAGTTAAGGCCAAATAGGCTGTCAAAACAGGTGGCAGCTATCAAAAAAATACTCTGGAAACTCAGAAACAAAAGAATTTGGACCCATCCTCATATTAAAAAGTTCTTGCAGGGAGCCAGATTTATCTTGCCTCCAGTTGCCCACAGGCTTCCAACCTGAAGCCTGAACACAGTCTTGCTGTGTAGAGGGAAAGCGTAGAGGAGTTCCTGAGGCCACGATTGTTCAGTGCATTGCATGTCACCGCCTGCTGGCAAGCTGTCTGAGCCATAAGCCTCAGAACCTGTGCATTCTGTTGGTTTGCGAATAAGTCCATCTGCGGGAGCCCAAAGGTTTCCACTATCTCCCTGAAGACCAACCGGTTCAACGTCATTCGTGCGGATCCAATATATGTCAACTGAGCCAGTCTACCTGGACATTGTCCTGACCTTTTATGTGTAAAGCCTTTAGAGACTCTAGCTGTTGCTGGGCCCACAAGAAGAGTTTGACCACCTCCTCGTGGAGCGACTTCGACCTGGAGCCTCTTTGGTGATTTACGTAGGCCTTGGCCATTGTGTTGTCCATGCAGACTAGGACATGTCGGTTGGAGAGGAACAGGAGAAGCTTTACCAGCGCTAGCCGGATCGCCCTGAGCTCCAGGAAATTGATTCCCTGCGCTATTTCCCTCGTGTTCCACAGGCCCTGGACCGACCGAGTGTTGGAATGGGCTCCCCAGCCCTTGCGTCTGACGTCTGTAGTGACTACTGTCCTTGTTGGTTCTGCCAGCTGTGTTCCTGCCGCGAATGTCTCTGGTCTTGACCACACTGAGCGTACATTGAGCACATTGAGCGTAAAAGCTCTGTTGGTATCCTGACCCACGGATTGCTCCCTAGCGTCAGCTCTCTTTGCATAAGTCACAGCAGCTGTTGCAAGGGTCTGATGTGAGAACAACCCCATTGCACCTGTTGGGTACATGAGACCAGAAGCCCCAGGAGTTGCGCCCGCACCCTCAGTCGTAGTCACCTCCGATGTTTCAGGAGTCGTATTAGCGCCCGAACTTTCTGCTGCCTGGCTGGAGGGATCAATGTGACTTCTAAAGAGGTATCTAGTATTACCCCCAGATGCTCCAACCTGCGTGTTGGCTCGAAGTGACTCTTGTCGTTGTTTACTAGGAACCCATGTCTGTTTAGGTAGCATAGGGTCCTGTTCAGATCTTCTCTCGTTTGTGCCTGGAACTGAGCCCTGATTAGCAGATTGTCCAAATAGGGGTAGATGTGTATCCCCTCTTTCCTGAGATTCGCCACCAGCGCCACCAGAATCTTTGTAAATGTTCTCGGAGCTGAGGCCAAGCCGAAAGGGAGGGCTCTGAACTGCCAGTGTGACTCCTGGTATGCGAATCTGAGCCACTTCCTGTGGGGAGACCAGATCAGTACATGGAGATACGCCTGTCTCAGGTCGAGGGATACCAGCCAGTCCCCTGCTCTCAGGCTCCGGCAAATGTTAAGCGATTTCAGGTCGAGTACTGTTCGCCATTTCCCCTGCTTTTTGGCTACCAGAAACATAATCAAGTAAAGGCCCTGCTGGATGGATTGCGGGGGAGGGGGGGGAGACTTTCTCTATGGCTCAAATTGCCTCGAGCCTGTGGATTTCCCCTAGCATGGCTGGATGCTTGGCCCGATTGTGGGAGACGGGGGATGGGAGGAATCTGCACCCAGGATTGCCCTGGAGCTCTATCTTGTACCCCTGCCTTACACAGGAGAGAACCCAGGTGACTGAGACCAACTCCTCCCATCTCCTGTAGCCGCCCTCCCACTTCCCTCTCATCCAAATAGTAATGCGTTTTGTTTGGCAAGGGGTGCTGAAGAGGGGGATGGCCTCGTTCTCTGGTTGCCAAAGCTTCCCTGTCTCTGCCCTGGAAGCTAAAGGAGGGGTTGTAGGAGGGGTTGTAATCCCTGTTACTCTGGGGATAAAAACGTCTGTGGACGTTCGAGGCTCCCCTGAATCTAAAAGGTTGGCCTCGAAAAATCTTTTTCTTCAGCGCTACCTGCTGTAGGGTCTTTGCTTTATCCTTTTCACTAGTGTCCTCAAGGACCTTATCTAGAAATGTGCCAAAAACTTTCAACCCCTTATATGGACCTGCCACCAGGTTCTTTGCCGTGTTATCCCCCTGCCATGACCTCAGCCACACTCCCCTCCTGGCCACTACCATGTTTGCCACTGATTGAGCCACCCACACCAAAGCGTCCGTGGAGGAGTCTGCCATTAGGGCCGTAGCCAGCATAATGCGTGAAGTCAGCTTTTGGGCTCTCCGCTCCGAGGTATCTGGGGCCTGGGCCTCCTGCATCCAAGCCAGTACTGCCCTGGCTGCCTAAGAGGTTACAATATTGACCCTCAAAGTGGCAGATGCCAAATCTAGGGACTGCCTAAGGGAAGCATCGAGAGCCTTATCTGTGGTGTCTTTCGGATAGCAATTCCCCTCAGTGGGAAACACAGTCTGCCTTGCCAGAGAGGCAGCTGTTGCATCCACTTTTGTAATTCTAAAGAGAGGAGCCTTCCTTCTAGAAAACGTATACAGGGCATCCTGTGCCTTATTCATCTTATAGGTCTTGTTTGGATGTTTCCACTCCTCCAAAACCAGCCTCTCGAAGGCCTTGTCCAAAGGCAGCCCTGAGTTCCTTGCATGCACTGTGGGGATGTACTCCCTGAGATCCTCTGCTTGGGAGTCAGAGGAGTCCCTTTTCACAGACCTTTCCTTTAGCTGTAAGGTCCTCACTAACTGGCCCATCAGTTCCCCCCTATGGATGAGAGGGAATTGCCTGTCTTTCTCCTGGGGACCGCCCTGCTCTAAGCACTCTCCCTCCTCTGACCCTGAATCCTCTGATCCAGAGCCGGAGCTCGAGCTAAACTGTGCGGCTTCTTGTCCCCTCTTGCCCTGTTCCTGGGACAAGTTTTCCTCCGAGGAATGGGAGGACTCCAGGAGGTGTGCCACTGCGCCCCCTCGCTGGTCCATACTCCGGGTTTTTCCCACCTTTTTTTCTAACCACCCGGGAAGGCCCCTTGCGGACCCTACTCCCCGGGGAAGGCCGTTTCCTTTTTCTTTGCCCCTGGAGCTCGTATAGCTTCTCTAGCGAGTCCTGAATCTTTCCCATGGACTCCGAGAGGGATGCCAGGGATACCTGCGTGTCCTGATTAGGCGCCACCAGTTCTGGCTCGGTCTCCATGATGCTGGGGCTTATCCCGGCTTTCAGGCTCTTATACCAGCTCTTGGGCTCCTGCCGGCTTGAACTGATCACCAGCTGAGCTGGCTCTGATCTGAAGGCGGGAGGAATACCGGCGTGGGCAAGATTTTTTTTTTTTTTTTGTGCAGGGGTTCCCAAGACCTCGTCTGGTAAATCCGCTGCCCCCTTTGGCCCTGATCTCCACGCTCCCTGACGGAGCCATCCGATGAGCGTCCTGACGGTCCTGAGGCAGAAGACGGACTGGAGTCTACCAGCTGGGTAGCTGGGATGCGCATGCGCAGCAACAAGTTTGAAGTCATCTGCCTCCTGGCAGTCAGAGTGGAAGCTACCCACTAAGAGGATTAGCCGGAAGCAGGGGGAGAAAGGAGGGAATGCATAGAGCAGTCCCAGAGGCCATGGATGATTCAAGGCATCGAATGCCTTTGCCCTTGAGTGGTAGTGTCTGGAAATAAACCACTTTGTCTTTGTGTTGTGGTTGGATGCGAAGAGGTTCATGAGCGACTGGCCAAACGTTCTCACTATCAATTTGAAGAATTCTTTGCTGAGAGATCAATCCCCCAAATCTAGATCTCTCCGGCTGAGCCAATCCGCCTTCTCATTGTGTTCACCCTTTATGTGCTGAAAGAATGGACACAGCCTCTTTGTGAAGAACCCTGGATCTTGATTCTCCCTGATTTTTTTTTGTATGCAAGTGCTGTGGTGTTTTTTGTGTACACTCTCACATGATGGCCCTTTATGGTCAGAGCAAATTGCAGAAGAGCTAAGTGAATAGCCCTCAGCTCTGTCCAGTTCATGCTGTGTGCACCGTTGGATTGAGCCCAGGTTCCTTGGACACATGCCTGGTTCATGTGTGCTCCCCATCCGTGAAGACTGGCATCTGTTATGTTCACTGAACCTGTCCAGTTCCATAAGTGGGCACCCCCGGACAAATCTGTCTGACTGAGTCCACCAATCGAGGGACCTCTGAATGTGAGAAGGAAGCTTGAGATGCATTTGGACATTCTGCATTATCTGGCTCTGCTAAGTATGAAGAAAGAGTTATAGTGAGTGGAGGTGGAAATGCACCCTCTGCAGAAGCTGAATGCAGAGGCCAGAAGGCCCAAGAGAGAGGCCAAATATTTCAGGTATACCAAGGGTTGTTCCTGAATCTGATGGATTAACCACCTGATCTTGGACTGTCTCTGAGCTGAGATGAATACACGTGCCAGCCTGGTGTTGATTCTGACACCTAGATAGGAAAATTGGGCACTTACCTCCTGAATTTTCCTTCTACTGTGGTTCCTCCTGGACGGCCAGCTAGCACAGTAGGGTATATCCCCGTCACTACCAGTAGGAGGCAGACATACAATTTTTGTATTCCTACTCCGGGGGTCCTCTTTCCATCCCCAGTATCTTAAGCATTCCTTCTTCGCTGTTGGAAAACTTGAACATATGAACAACGTTAATTCAAACTTGAAACGTTCCTTAACAACCTGTCCCATAGGACCAACCAACTCAGAGTTCTGGTAATTTTGGCTCTCTGGTTACTATAGGACCAGTTCAGCTTTCTATGCCCTTATCGTCCTACGAGAGATTCCAGAGTACCCCCAGATTACACTGCACCCCTCCAGAGATTGATCACTCCGGGTGGGTCTGGCCGTCCAGGAGGAACCACAGTAGAAGGAAAATTCAGGAGCTAAGTGTCCAATTTTCCTTTCTTCCTGTGGTTCCTCCTGGACGGCCAGCTAGCACAGTAGGGACCTTCCCAAGCAGTGTCCCCCATCTAAGAGAGAAGACTTGCTGAAGGGTGGGATGTGATCAGCTTAACAGAAAGCTTCCTAGAGAGCTCACGCCTCTCCTAAAACTCCCTGCAGAACCCTTCTACCGAATGCTGCTTCAGCTGATTCCTGAAGAGGTATGTTGTAATGCCTCGTGAAGGAATAAACCGAGGACCAAGCAGCTGCCCTACATATTTCCCCGTACGGTGCAGCTTGCCTAAATGCTTGTGAAGTGGCCGCTCCTCTTAAGGAATGAGAGAAAATTCCACTTGGTGGGTTCTGTCTTGAGCTTTATAGGCCTCCTTAATGCATAATACGATCCATTTTGCTATCATGGATTTTGAAGCCCTTGAGCCTCTATTTAGTGGGCTATATACCAGTAGGAGAGCCGAAGATTTCCTGACTCGGGCTGTACGATCCAAATAGATCTTCAAGGCTCTTTTGACGTCGGGAGTGTGCCATACCTGCTCCTGTGGATGAGACGGGTGTGGGTAGAAAGATGGCAGATTTATTCCCAAGATTAACTCTCCTTTCCATGGAGATCAGGAAATCAAACTAGGGTCTAGCCTTAGGGTCACAGAGTCTTTATTGAATATACATAAGCTTTGCTTTGCCGACAGGGCACTTAGTTCTGATACCCGCCTTGCCGATATGATCCCTATCAAACAGGCTGCCTTTAAAGTCAGATAGTACGATGACACCTCCCCCAGGGGCTCAAAAGGGATGGTTGTCAGGGCTTTAAGGAGGAGATTCAGGTCACACGAAGGGAAATGGTGAGCTATGGGTGGAGAGAGGACTCTGGCCACTTTAATAAATCTACGAATGTGAGGGTGTTGCGAGATATTTCTCCCTGATCTAGAGGAGAGAACGCTATTCAACGCTGCCACTTGTCTCTGCAACGTATTCGGTTTTAAGCCCCCGCTTAGGCCCTCTTGTAAGAAGTCTAAGACTATTCTGACTGATGCCTTGACCGGATTCAGGTCCTTCTTATCACACCACCCCGCAAATTTTGCCCAGGTACTCTGGTAAATCCGCCTGGTTGCTGGGCGTCTGGACTGGAGCATAGTCCCCAGGACCTGTTAGAGAGTACCCTAGCTTTGAAAGAGCTCTCCTCTCAATCTCCAGGCTGTCAGAGGGAGGGACTCTGGATTTTCATGACAGATTGGGCCCTGCATTAACATGTCCGTTCTGAATGGAAGAGTGAGTTGGGGAGTCGCTGCCATTGTTAGAATGTCTGCGAACCACGGTCGACGTCGCCAATATGGCGCCCCCAGGATCACCTCCGCTCGCTTCCTCTTGATCTTTGCTACTGTTCGTTGTATCAAAGGGAATGGAGGGAATGCAAAGAGTAGCCCCTGCGGTCATGGCAGGTTGAGTGTGTCGAAACCCGCTGCTTGTTTGTTCAGGAATCTGGTGAAGAATGTCCCTGTCTTTGCATTGGTTGGACTGACGAACAGATCTATTTCTGGGACCCCGAAGGTCTCCGTTATTGTTTTGAATGTCTGTGGGTGCAGGGACCATTCCCCTGGATCTATTGTCTCCCGACTGAGCCAGTCCGCTTGTGTGTTCTGTTGACCCGGGATGTGTATTGCCCTGACAGGCTTTAGGTTTTTCTCTCCCCAATTTAGCAGGGATGATACTTGTTGGTGGAGGTTTTCTGATCGTGAGCCCCCTTGATGATTTATGTAGGCTCTCGTCACCACATGGTCTGTATATATCAGGACATGATGGTCTTGAATCGATGGGGTCAGTCTCCTCATCGCCAGGTATACTGCTCTGAGCTCTAACCAGTTTATGTGGTGTCTCTTTTCCCAAGGTAGCCATTTCCCTTGACGACCTTGTTTAAGGTGTGGGCCCTCCATCCGGATAGGCTTGCGTCCATGGTTATTGCTAACCTGTCGGGATCTATGATGGGTATCCCGACTTCGAGCCTTCCTTTCTCTTTCCACCATCTGAAGGATTTCTTGATCTTTTGGGGTATTGCTATCCATGGGTTTCCCCCTTGGGTAAGCTGGTCTTGCCACGGTCTTAGGAATCATTGAAGTGGTCTTGTGTGGAGTCTTGCTCACCTTACTATGCTTATGCATGATAGCATGCTTCCCAGGAGGCTGGCTAGGTCCTTCAGCCTGCTTCTTTGACTGTGGTTGATCTGCTCGATCAGGGATAGTAGGGTTTGTCGCCTCTGTTGGCTCAGGTACAGCCTGAATAATCTCATGTTCAGGAGTACTCCCAGATGCTCCAGGGATTGCGAGGGTTCCAGGTGGCTCTTTTTGAAGTTCACTATGAACCCGTGCTCCTGGAGGAATTGAATCATCTGCTACCGCCTGCTGGAAGCTTGGAGATCGTATTAGCAGATCGTCCAAGTAGGGGTGCACCTTGATCCCCTCTCTCCCGAGGGCTGCTATGAGCAGACTCAATACCTTCGTGAAGGTTCTGGGTGATGTGGCTAGGCCAAATGGGAGGGCCGTGTACTGCCAGTGTTCTTTTGTGTAGCGGAACCTCAACCATTTCCTGCGAGCAGGTAAAATCGGGACGTGGAGGTATGCCTCCTTTAGGTCCAGTGAGGTTAGCCATTCGTTTGGGGACAGGGCGGTTCGAATGGATTCGAATGAATGAGGAGGCCCTCTACCGGCGCACCAAAAACCTTTGCGGCTTGGATTTCGTCCCCCCCGCGGGCTGAGCCGGGACCCGGAGCCGGCTACGCTGCACTCCTTGAGGTTTTACTGGTCCCGCTCGTTCTTCTGCCCCCTCTTGCCTGTGCGGCGGGCGGGGTGGAGGGAGGGGAGCGGAAGGCGGAACAAGGAGGAAGCAGGATGGGAGTCTCCGCTTACTTCTCCTCAGCCCTGTCTGGGCAGAGCCTCGGGACCGGCTGTAGTTGGGTCCTGGGGTTGTATCTTTTTTCCCCCGCAGCAAGCTTACAGTTATTTGACGGCTATGCTGCACCCAACGGGGTCTTTTCCCCTTCCCCCCAGCGGATGTAATTGGTCTCTATGGACCTTGCAGCTAGCCCCCCTCGGATGCTGCGCCCGCTCCTCGGGATCTCCCTGCCCAGTGAGGCGGGGAGACTGCCCGGCCTTGCTCCTGCCCCCCCCCTTCCTAGCGCGGAGGGGGGTGGTGAACAGTGGGAGGAATTGCTCCTCCCCTGGCACCTGGAGCTATCTTTTAATGCTGCCTGTCAGTTGTTTTCCCAGGTTCTTCCTGGAGGCAGCTAGCCTGCATCCTACCTATGTGAAGGCAGACAATCAACTGGGGATGGAAAGAGGACCCCCTGAGTAGGAATACAAAAATTGTATGTCTGTCTCCTACTGGTAGTGGCGGGGATATACCCTACTGTGCTAGCTGGCCGTCCAGGAGGAACCACAGGGAGAAGCTCCGTCTCTTGAGTCAGTATCATCTGGCTCTTTTCTTTGTTGATCAGAAGCCCATGCCTTTCCAGGTACTGAACAGTTCAGTTGAGTTCCTTCCAGATCTGATTGAGGTTGGGAGAGCATATAAGGAGGTCGTCTAAATACGGGTGAACAAGTACCCCCTGCAGATGAAGGTTGGCTATCAGGGGAACCTATACCTTTGTGAAGGTTATGGGTGATGTCCCCAGACTGAATGAGAGAGCTGAGTATTGGGTCCAGGGAAGTAAACCATTCTCCTGGCGAAGCTACAACACAAATGGTGGCAAGGGTCTCCATTTTGAATTTTCGGATGAACATGTACTTGTTAAACCTTTTCAGATCTAACACAGTCCTCCAATCTCCTGATTTTTTGATGACTAAGAAGAGAATGGAGTACATGCCTTGACCCTGTTGTTCTGTGGGTACAGGTTCTGTAACACCCATGTGAACTAGACTGCTTATTTCTTGGATCATGGCGTGGTGTTTTTCTTCCCTCTTGGAATGGGGCAAAGTTTAGAAAAATTCTCGTGGGTCTCTTTCCCTTCGGGGAGCAGTCATGAGAGAGTTCCTAAGACCCATATATCTGTACCTGTTTCCCATTTGTTGGAGAAATTGAGAAGCCTCCCACCAACGTGGGCCTCATTGATGAAGGGAAGCTGTAGAGAGTCAGGAGTCTTGCTTATGGGCCTGTCCACCCGAACTGGGCATGGAACGTTGTGTTTTGGAAAATCGGTCCTGTCTGTTCCATCGGGGTCTACTCCCTCTTCCTCAGTGATAGTTCTGTCTGGCACCTTGTCTGTGAAAAGAGCTGGAAAAAGTACTGGTGACGGAATTTCTGCTGAATGGACAAAAAAAATGTAGATTGTTGAACTGTAGTAAGGTCTGTAGTAAGGTCTGTGCTTATTGGATGCGTTAGCTACTACTTGGTCTAGAAAGGTTCCAAGTAAGTTATCTCCATGAAAAGGGTCATTAGCTAGCAGGCTCTGTGCATGGGTGTCTGCTTTCCAGGAGCGAAGCCATAGCCAGCGACGTGCTACTATCTTTGCAGCCATGCCCATGGCAGCCCATACTAAAGAATCCACTGACACATCTGCTAGGAAGGCTATAGCCATGGCAATATTTTTTGCCAGCTTCTTAGAAACCCCTTCAGATATCTGAGGGATGTTGCTAGCTTTATCCATTTCGTAACTGTGCGTGCACAATATGAAGACGCTGTAGAAGTCCTGTGGATAGTAGACAGAGATTCACAGTTTCTTCTCAACCCTGCTTCCACGCCCCTATCTGTGGCAACTTTGGGGTATAGATCTCCCTCTGTGAGGAACACAGACTGATGGGTCAGGGAGGCTGCTGCAGCATCAATCTTGGGGGTACAAAAAAAATGCAGCTTTTGTTTTTTGAAAACAGGTATAGGACTCCTGTATCTCAGAGAGTCTGAGAGTCCTACCAGGCTGCTTCCACTCAGACTTTATCATTTTTTTCCCCCAAAGGCCCCATCCAATATTAGTCCTTTTCCTTTGGGGTACAATTTGGGAATGTATTCACGGTCTGACTCAGTGACTCAGTTTTCTTTGTGCCCTTAAGGCAGAGCGCCCTGTTAGCTCACCTAAAAACTTTTTCACCAAAGGAAGCTGAGAATTCATGGCCTTGTTCCTTTGGGGATTCAGGCATTTGTGACTCAGGGTCAGGAGGATCATTGTCAGACACCTCATTTTGCATAGTCATGACAGTAGAATAGTCCAGAGATCCTTCAAAATCCTCCTCTTCCCCTCCAACGTATTGGGGGTAGGGGGGGGTAGGGGGGAAGCTCCCTACTGTGAGGGCCTGGGCCTTAGGATTTGCAGGGAGGAAGAGTCCTCCTCATCTGAGGAAAAAATCTCCCCCTCTTCACCGGGAGACAAAATCTCATCTATGGGCATGTCCTCTCCCGCAGAGGAAGATCCCAACAGCTCCCTGAGGCTGGGTTTATTCTTAGCCTCCTATCTGGGCTTTTTGGGATCGGGTTGCTTTCCCTTCCCAACTGCTTTAGACTTGCCCTTAAATCCATGCCTCCCTCCCAAAGAGCTTGTGGGAATGTGGGTGGCTGGGACCTGCGTGAGAGGCTGCTCTACTGCCTGTCTGCTTTCAATGAGGTCGAGGGAGACAATTATTTTAGAGAAGGCCTCTATTTACATCCTCTCGAGGGGAGTAAGGGAGGGGAGGGTCGTTTACTGCCTCCTCGTTGCTAGGACCATCAGGCTCCTCCATTCTATAGGTCTCTCTCACCACTCTGGGGCTTTTGGGCACCACTGTGGTTTTGTTGTTGTGGGCTTCTGTACTTGCCGTTTGCGCTGAGGTGTGGCTTTTGTGCCAGTGGCTGAGAGGGATGCTGGCCGGGCTTTTCAAGCAGAAAAGGAGCACCCGCAGGGACTCCTCCGTGCCTGTCCCTCTTTCCGACTGAGCCCGCAGGGACAGACAGGGGAGGAGGGCATTTAGTCCCGGAGTTTAAGCTCTCCCTGAGGGAAAGAGTCACGGGGCAAGTGGGTATACAAAAAGGGAAGGGAAGGGAAGGCGTCCGTTCCAACTCCCTGAAGGTTGTACCTGAGGGCAGAAACCTTGTGCCAAATTATAAAAGAAAAAGAATAAAAAATAAACTATTTCTTTAGCTGGGCACAGAGACATGACGATTCACCTCCTTCTGCGTGAGAGGCAAAGAAGCAACTGAGGAAGGAGGGGGTGATCTCCTCAGAGCATACCCAGTCAAAAAGTGTGATGCTGCCTCCTAGTGGTGATACCGGAGATTGCTCCCATGTGTCTCAAATACCTGGCCTGGAAAGTGTCAACAGAATGCAGTTTTAAGAAGTTGCTTAATTTGCCACTCCTTTAGTATTTAATAATAAATGATGTATAGCAAGTTTTGGAAAGAAATCTTAAAGAACTCACTATAACAAATTTTTACCAACATTTTTGATGAATTATTAGATGCAGCAGAGGGCAAATACGGCAAATCTTTGCTGTAATTTCTTCTAGGCAGTGTAAAAAAAAAAAAAAGGAAAATCAACTTAAGTCTCACAATATTCTGACATTCCTGAGTTTCTTTAAAGAAAGTGATTGACTAAGCAATTATGTAATAAGTCTAGTAGTGTTGTACCTCAATTTCTTGCTGTTTCCCAGCATGTTGAGTCCAATTGAATTCCCTTTTAAAGCTCTAAAAGTAGAAATTTTGCCTCGTCTTGCATATGTTTTTATGGGATCACCACTGGTGCCAACAGTTCCTGGTCGACCACGAAGTAACTGTAATTAAA
>QEPC01001041.1:10410678-10424917 GCA_003113815.1 Sphenodon punctatus | reverse complement strand
ATTTCTACCCCTTCTTGTACTTAGTTCTATACTGCAGGGGTGGTGTGTGTTCTGCCAGGCCACTGTGTACTAGAAAGCAAATCTGGGAATGTAAATTATACAGCAAACTTTGGCTGCCTTAGTTGCAGAATTTTTTTGGTACGGTAAACACAGGTCTCTGACCATGATGCAATACAAAATGCAGGCCAGTAGGCCACCACTTACACAAGGACATTCTTGGCATCATGGAATAAGTTGACTACAGCCAAATAATAGGCAGTCAATTGACCTGCTTTTGAACCCTACTTTGTTCCATTTCATATGTTACATGAAACAACATGTAAACTATGGGGTGTTCATTCAAAGAAAAAAATGGGAGTTCAGGCGTCAGAATGAATTTAGTGTGTACAAAGGAATGTGTAGTACTAGAGATAGGGACAAACATCTGTACATTTCAGCTACTTTACTCTCTTTTGGTAATGTATAGTAGCTGCCCACTCAGACTAGCAGGCCTAATTTATAGTAAATTTAGCTCTAAAATTTAAATTAGAAGTTGTGATTTAAGGTTGGAACTTCATACATTCAAATAATTAGAGATCTCAAGGGATAACAACCCCTCGAGTTTTTTCTTTGCTATGTAACCATGTTTAAAATTCTAAATAATAAAACAAGTTCCCAGGCATTATGATAGAGATAAGAATGTGAGCATGTCAGTACTTTAGAGAGCTTATACAACAGCTTTTTTATTGAGTACTTTAGAGTAAAACATTAAAACAGATATCATTATTTTCCCCCACCCCCTAATGCATTACAAATTTAGAAGATTCTATCTTCATTTTAAATTTAAGAGATAAAAACTTTTAAGATGCAGAATCACAAGTTAGGGCACCAATACGGGCTAGCTTTCCTCAGACGTAACACCATGAGAGTGAGGGGGGGAAAAAACATCTGTTTAATCTTGGAAGCTACACAGCCATAATCGTATTACTCAATAATGTCACTAAAAGAACAGAGTTAAGTTGCTGTGGTTTCCACTAGCTATGAACTTATGTAAATTTAAATGAAACTGATTATTATTTATGTAGCAGTCATATTGAGGGAAGCCTAATGCTTATATTTTTCCTGGGTTTGCCATGCTTACCGACTCTTAACTTTAGCTACATCTTAGTGTATTTTTGTGGGAAGAATAACTACTAAACAGCTCTAACAAAATTATATATTTCCTAATGTTAAACTGAAGGAAACTTAGTTTTCTATACCAACTACCGCATACTGCAATTAATAATTTGCAAGACAGAATGCTTGTTTAATTACTAAACACTTATTTTTAATAGCCTATATAAAAGTATCCTTACTCTTTCTCTGCATCTCCTTCACTTTCTTCTGCATGATCAAAGCTCCAATTATTTTTAAAACCTCCATCTCTCTTGGTTTGTGATCTATCCAAAGCTGAAATGAGAACAAGTTAGAGTAAGTCTTGGTTTCAACCAAAACTACATTCAATAGGTAATAGGAAGATAAATATATATTTCATATGTTTAGTTGATGCAACACATGAATTTGGAAGAACATTTGCCTGAATAAGATTGATGGCTTCAGTTTCAAAAATAAAAACGGACACCCTTTTGTACCTTACTCACAATTAGACTAACAGAATGCCTTTTCATATTAACAGAAATTCTCCTGTAATGTAAGTAAATCAGTTTATTCAGCACTAGCTTTCGCCATGGCCACAAAAAGAAAACAACTCTCCTGTAATGCTCTGCTGAGGGTCAGAGAGGAACACTTGAGCATCCGCAGGACTCTACAGTTCTGAGTGGTCACTAAAGGGTGGCTGTTCTCCACAGTTATCCTGGAAAGAGTATTTTATAGATAGATAAATAAATTTATTGCATAGCCATTGGCCTTAGCAAAAGAACATACTTACATATAAAGAACATAAAACATAAAATAACCTACACATACTGAATAAATAAATCTAATAAAAGATACCAGTAATCAAGGTAAAAAAGTAGTGATACATCATGAATTTCATAACACTGGCATAACATACTTTGGTTTTAATTAAATAATAAAAATTTTAAAAAGACTTAAAGTTCTCATTAAGGAGTAAAGAAGTTCTCATTAAAGAATAATAAAGGGACCTACTAGAACGGTCCAACAGGGACCTTGCCTATCAAAGAACACCTAAAAGGTAGGGGGAAAAAAACCACCCCTACAACCATCCATTATAATGAGGCATAAACATTTAATTTAGATGTTTCTTTTTCAAAACCTGGTTAAGAAACTTAGTGATCCTACGGCATCTGAGAATGTTCCTATCTCGGAGGGAAAAAACCTCCTTCTGAGCATGCCACTGGGTTATTGCTCCTTTAAACGGATCTATGTACGTCTGGCACCAAGTGGTATAAGCAGGGCAGTCCGTTATTATTAGGGATGGGCGAACAGATCGCGGTTCGGGTTCGGCCGCATTCGGTTCATCGGTTCAGTTGCGTTCGGTTTGGCAGTTCGGTTAGTTTGCCGGGTTCGGCCGTTCGGTTAGTATAAATATAAACTACTTCTAGCCCCTCTCTCCACTCTCACTGGCATGCATGTAACATCTGTCTTAAAAGCCCACCACACCATTTTCAAACATGTATTCTCTCAGCTCAGCCTGGTATGCAGCATCTGTCCGAAGCTTGCTCTCTCTCAACCGTTGTATTTTCATGAATGACTTGTGGAGGACAATGGATTACCATTGTCGTGGCTATGTCTAACACTGACAGTCAGGCAACAATCGGCACCACTACACCTCCATCACGCAATCACAGTCAGTCTCCACCCACCAATACTGCATTCCCTGGACCAAAGAAGAGACCAAGGCTTTCACTGCTCTATGGGGGGAGCAGAAGGTCCAATATGCACCGGTGACGTGCTATAGGAATGACGCTGTCTTCCGGGAGATCTCAGTCCAAATGGTGCAGCAGGGCTACACCCAGGATACGAACCAGTACCTGGACCAGGCCAAGAACTTGAGTCATGCCTACAAAGAAATCCAGGACAAACAACTTCACTTTCAGCCATGGGAGACAAACATCTCCCCTAATACGGTCTCCTGGACCAATTCCTAAACATCAATAGAGATGTAAAGGTCTGTGGACAAAACAGAAACTTTCTGGGAAAAAACTCTTTCCCCCCCTATGATCTCATACAGAAAAGTTGGAACTTTGGGGGAGGGGAAACTTAAAATTCGTTAAAATATTTTCTCTTGCAATGAAGAGTAAAAAAAGAATTATAAAAATATTTTAAATGATATTGTTACTGCTGCCCTTACGTTTTTAATAAGACTGTCTACAGTATTAAATACAGTATTTAAACACAGGTTGCTGTTTAAGATTGACAGGAGTAGGAATTCAGGCAATTAGGATATAATACAGGTCCTTTGCTTCTTAATGATTGTATGAAGCCGATCTATAAGAGAGTAAATCAAGTTATAAAATATGTAAAAGCTACTCATATTGTAGCCACAGTCTTTAAGAAGCAGCAGGAAGAAAAGAATGGTAAAAATAAATCTAACAGAAACTTCCTACCAAAACAAGATGGGGTGGTGGTGTTACCTCATTTGAAAGTCTATTAACACACAAAGAAGTGAATTTTAAAGTAGATAAAAGTATGATTGACTGTACTTTTGGGTTCAAGTACAAAACTCTCAAACAACACTACACCAATTGCTTCTGTAATAACCATAGCTGGGTCAAACAGCATATTATTGTCAGATGTTCCTCAACTAATATCCAAGATAAAGTCAACTGTTTTTGAAAGCCTGAGTCTCTATTAACAAGTCAAGAGAAGATAAAAGTGAAGAATTTTATCCAAAAACAGTAGGATCAAAAACAGGAGAAATGTTGTCAACCTATGCATGTTGCTACAATCCTTTTAGATTCCCATTTTAAAGTTGGTAGTATTCGTAGTGAGAATATTTCAACTGCATTTGACAGGATTACTAAACAAGCAACACACTTAGGATAATGTTTGAAAAGTGCCTTCAAATGTTACAGAATACAGAACGTGTTCAGTCTTTTGTCAAGTGATGCAGTCTGGAATCTGCTAAGCATACTGACCCTGCAACATCGTGGCATGGCCTTTGTACAACACAGCATTTGACTCCTGTTACTTCTCTTCCGATTCCTTTATATTCTGTAGCAGTGTGTGAAAAAAACAGGTCCATGTTTTGAAATATACACACAGAATAAAGAAACAGACTAACACGTGAAAGAGTTGAGAAGCTCGTTATGATTCGTGAAAGTTTTCTTAAGTAAATGAAAAGCACAGCAGAAATTCTGAATTGCATTTTTCAGGTAAGGAAAACTCAAGTTTTTCAAGTTCTTAAAATCTTTCAAAGCTGTAATAGTAAAAGTAATATTGATTCACAACTGTAATGTTAATTTTGATGACAGTGCACACAACCTTCTAAAAATAAAGTCTCCTGGCAATGTAAATATTTTGGATATGCATGGACTATATTAATTTCCCAAAAGCATCTCTACAAGCATGAGTTTGACTCTGCTTGATACTTAGGGAATCAAGCAAAAGAATAACATGGTTTATGTTGTATATTATTTCAGTCTAAAGGATAACACAAAACGTGGGTTTGATCATAAGTAAAAACTATAGCTATTTCAATTTTTCCTAAAATTTCTACCCCCACCCCAGAAATGTCTCTACTGCATGCTATCAACATTTCCAGAAATTTTACATCTCTACTCCTGTGCAGTGATTGTGGAACGAGCAACCACTCCAGCAGCCGCATAGGCCAGGTACTCAGTCCAGCTTCCCTTCAGGTGGATGGAGTACTGAAAACAGGGTGGGCAGGAGCTCAAACACAGGGTGGGAAGGGGAGTGGCTGAGCTGCTGCCTACCTACAGGTCTGCTAGCACAACGGGCGCAAATGGAACCACCAGCCACAGGCACCTGCGAAACCCAGACTTGCCGGTACGCAACCAGTGGCGCAGGGAGGATTTGGCAAGGGAGCCAAATGCTGTGGGAGACCAGGTGGCATCCATGATGCCATTGTTGGCATGGCCAGGGAGCATAGGCGGCTGGTGCAGCAGAACACCACAGAAGGCTAGGCCTTTACTGTAAAGGCCCACCTAGACCTCAGGCGGGAGGACAGGCGCTGGACCTGCCTCTGGCAGAAGTTGGAGCAGTTGGAAAGCATGATCAAGCAGGCAAGGAAGATGTCCAAGATGTGGGCACAGACTCAACTCAGCATGTCCCAATCTATTCATCTCCAGACATCCCTGTTCGAGCACGTTGCTGCCACAACCAAAAGCACTGTTGCTCTTGGGCAAGCACCGTATCTCAACCCCCCCCCCCCACGGAATCCAATGCCTACCCTGGAATTCACCCCCCAAGGTAAGCACACGAGCTCTCTCCATGATGTGCTCATTTCAGTGAATAATTTCTGGACCAGTCACTCCTCCGCCCTCACCAATAATTCCCATACTCGTCCCACAAACACTCCTCCAGAGGCAGATCTGTAAAAGGAGGATGGGGAAAGCATCCCACCAGCCAAGCAAACATGCCCAACTGCCCCCAAAAGGGGCAAGTGTAAGAAGTAGTACAGACCTCTTGCTAATAAAATTCTTTATTTGTTAAAGTTCTCTACTTTTTCATAATCCATGATTTCCATGCTTCTTCTGGGGAAGCAATGGAGTTTGCGGGAGGGGTTGCCTTCAAGAATGGCAGTATTATGTAGTGATAAGCAACTTTGGGGACTGGGGGGTTGGAAGCACTTGCGCTTGGGTGTAGGGAGGTCCATAATAGCTCACAGCATGCCTGTGCCTCTGCACTTCTTATTGCCATTCCCAGACCCAGTTAGCCTGTGAATGCCAATGGGGAACACGCAGGGAAAGGAAAGAGCAGGAAGTAGCATGAGAGAGGGGTTGGGGCACAAAGAAGGAAAGTATGCTGGCCCAATGCTGGAGTGGGAGGCTGAATAGGCCAGAGGAAAACAAACCAACCCAAAAAGGTTTCCTGTGTGTCATCAACAAAACTTTTAAAAATATCATTCGAAACAGATCATCAATGCTCATTAAACGGTCACTAAAATGGTGGGTATTTGTGCTAACACTGCGGTTGATGTGCTGGCACAAGGTGTCCCTCTCTGTCCAGTTATACACTACACTCTATTCAACTGGTCCCAGAATAGGGGCATTGGTTCTCCAACACGGCCCAGCTGGTCTCACAGATGATGTGGAGAACACAGGTGGTGGTAGTTAACAGTGGAACAGTCTTCAGCTGGAAATCAGTTCCAGCTGCAGCTGATCTCCAGCACGGCTTTAAAGGACCGAAAACTCTCTCTACAACTAAGCATGTAGCACTGAGCAGTCAGTTAAAAGTAACATTGTTTCAGTGTGCGGGCAACTCTGGAGGCCTTCATAAGCCATAGGTTCAGTGGGTATGCAGGGTCCCCCCCAGAACAACAGGCATGAGCACCACCTCAATGCATGTTTCAGTGAGCATCATGAAAAAGAGTGGGATACGGGGAAGAGGCTGAGGGTGATGGGCAGACCACACCAAGGAAGTGCTCATGCCTTATTAGGTTTGTCACACTAAACATGTGAGTGGGGCTGCACAAACCAACGCAGAGTCTAGGGAATTACTCTCATTTGTCAATACTTTAGGTCTGCAAAGAGAGGCTTTAGTAGTTTAAGAGTATCGTCAATGCATGTTTCCATTACCTCATCCCCAGCCTGAGACTTGCTTCCAACAAGTTTTCTTGAATGGTGTTTGGTTTCCTCTTAATAGTCATGGCACACCCTTGGAAAGTGTCCATAAGAGAGAGCGAGTCCTAAATGGCTTTCGCTCCCCAATTATGTAGTTTTGCTCTTAAGATACCTTCATATACAGCATGGTGTACTATTTTTTAAAAGTTACTCATGTTAGTCCCAAATATAGGCAATAGAGAAAATGGTAAAATTATATCTTTTATTGGACTAATTTTACTACTTTGTCTTTATTGTAGTAATTAGAGTTGTTCCAAGTAGGGGAAAAATAAACTGACAAATATTCTGTGAATGTTTGGGCAGCTCCTCGAATACTCGTGGGTTTCTGAGGCCGGGAAGATGGCCGTGTGTGTGTGTGTCCAGGAGTGGGGTGCTTAAGGGGAAGCAGGGGAGCTATCAGGGGGGTTTGGGGGGGGGGGGGGGGTTACTTACCTTCTGGAGAGGTTCCATGCTATGCGTGGCCTCTTCCCAGCTTGTAAATCTGAAAGTTAAAAAACCCCTGAGCATGCTTAGAAAGGGCCCTTTTTTGAGCATGCTTGGCCCCTTTCAAAGATGGTGCTGGCGTGCAGATGCTGCCACTGCCATCTTTGAAAAAGACTGAACTTGCTCAGATCCTTCTGAGCATGCCAAGTTTTGGTTTTTTAAACTTTCAGATTTATAAGCCAGGAAGAGGCCACACATTGCGTGGGACCTCTCCTGAAGGTAAGTAAGCTGAAAATGCCGAGATGTCCACCTTCAAGTTGTCAGATAACTTCTGCCATAATAGAAGATTACTTCAATTTCTTCAAGTGATTCCTGAAATAAAATATTTCCTGGTTTCCATAGTTTCTGTCATCTGCAGGGAGGAAATCATATTCATTTGTGAGGGGCTGTACAGCAAACCCTTTAGGAGGACTTTATAATAGCCCTCTGTTGGCTCCAAGGCCATCAGATCTCCACTGGATTTTGGTTTTATACATAATAAGTACTGGGTATTTGCAGGGCCAATGATGAAGATGAAATGTGGGGCCCCCTCACCCTTGGGGGCACCCCACTGGGCCCAAGCAGTGGTCATGTCTGAACCCTAGTGGAAGGGACTAGGGACCCTACACCTTACCCTGTGGAAAAGGGGCCACTGCCCTTTGTGGTAAAACGAGGGACGAGTGTTTATTTATTTACTTTCTTCAATTTTTTGGCTGCCCCCTCCTGCCACTGTGGCTCAGGGCAGTTCACAACATATTAAAAACATATAAAAACAAACAAGCACATTAGTAAATAATTACAAATACCAATATATAACATCAATATATGAAACAACAGTATAAAACATAACCCAAGGCAGAGATAAACTCACTCCCCTATCAACCCACCACCCGGCTTCCTCACCAAAAGCCTGGCAGAATAGCCAGGTCTTACATCGTCTTCAGAAAGAGGGGAGGTCTGGGGCCAGGCAGACCTCCGTCAGTAGGGAATTCCACAGCCACAGCGTGGCCACCGAGAACACCCCCCTCATCGCCGCCACCCAAAATACCCGGGGGACTCCAAGGAAGGAGCCCCTGGACGACTGCAGGGGCCGATCCAGGTCCCGGATGCGTGTGTGTGCGCATGTGAGGAGATCCTTCAAGATACATGGGACCCAGGCCTCTTAGGGCTTTATAGGTCAAAACCAACACCATGAATCGGGCACGGAAGACTATAGGCAGCCAGTGCAAAGAATGAAGCACTGGTGTAATGTGCTCATGGTGACCCGTCCCCATAAGAAAACAGGTTACTGTGTTCTACACCAGCTACAGTCTCTGGACCATCGGCTTCAGAACGAGAACGATGCCACTATCACTCCAACCACAACCTTCTCGTTTCATCCGCCACAGGTCCTCCGAGAACCAGGGGGACCTGCATTGTCGACAGTCAGGGAGCAGACACCTACAAGCCGTTCGGCTGATGGCCTCAGTCAGCAGAGTATTTCAGAAAGCCATGAGGTCATCAAGCGAACAGTCGTCAAGATCGGAGAGTAACTCCCCAAGAGCATTCCAGAACCTCTCTGGTTCTGTAAGTCTTCAGGTGCGAACCAACCAAACTGGTTCTGCACGTTTGCAGGGACAGACATGCACAAGGAGACTGGCCTGAAGGAGGTAATGATCCGCCCATGGCAAGGGCACAGCTGACACCTCCCCACCAACGGATCCCTCATCTGAAGGCCTGTGCAAAGAATCAGGTCCAGCGTATGCCCCAACCCCCTAAATGTGTCGGGCCAACAACCAACTGAGGCAGTCCCATGGTTGCCATGAACTCACGCTCTGCCCCCCCACCCCCCAAGGCTAGTTTCGGCATGAATGTTGAAGTTCCCCAGGACCACCATCCTTAGGGACTGCAAGAACACGTCCAACACCAGCTCCGCTAGAGCATGCAGAGATGCTGCTGTACAGATAGGTGCGTTGTATACTAGCAGCAGCTCTAATCCATCTCCCGCCAAACCAGTCACAAGATGGAGGCCCTCTATTCCAGACCCAATTTGCACAGGATACCTCCTCACAATCCAAGTATCCTTTAAAAATAATGGCTACACTGCCCCCAACGACACCCCAGAGTATTTGCCTTACGAGTTCGAATGTGGATAAAATATTAAGAAACAGAAAGTACAAGAAACAAAACTTTCACTCTTACATTTGAAATTTTAATGAGGAATGGAGAAGAGAACATTTGAGACAAATGGGACTGTTCCCCTATCACACAGTTATTGTTTTAGGGAGTCCAAGATGTCTTTTGGTTTAAATTCTGAAGTTATTAACAGAAGTATCTGCTAATCCTCCTTTGAATTTTGCTGACTATTTGGCCTGAAACAGTGATTTCTCTAGCAATTTCTATGCAACTGCTGAAAATATAGGATACTACAAATAATTACTTAAGAGTAAGTGACTGGCCTATCCATCTCAATGTTTTAAGGATATAATTTGGTTGACAGCAAGACATTTTACTGCAACTCTGATCCATAAATAAGGCAATTAGACCAATTTGTAAACATTTTTATGAACAAAGGTAGCAAGTTTAGCATGCTGTTACTTGTGAAATTACATCATTCATACACTTGGGATATTATCAGGCTTTTGGGGGGAAAGAAATTTTTTTTTTGCACATAATTAGCAAATATTTCAACGTATTCTTTAAAGCTAGCATCCAACCATGAACAGGAACCAAGCATAAATTGTGCAGATACTATTCACAATCAACCTTTTCTAATAATCAGCTACTTCAGGTTCTGTGTGATGCCTTGCTCCTACACACCTTCATAACTAAAAATAAGCAGCTTGATTACGTTGTCCCACAATACAGAATTGTAGTTTTCTTATGAGTTATTGATTTTTTTTAAAAATTATATGAAGCTCTCCCATTTATTCCCAAAGCAAAGAAGTACAAAATGATTTAAGGAAAAGCAGATTTACAAAGCTGTTCTTAACTCAGTGGCATGTCACCATTAGATTTTCTCTGTAATTTTCTGAAGCAGGAAAAACTTAATGAGATCTGCTCTGAAATTAGATTAAAATGAGGAACTTTAAGTTTTAGAGCTAATCCAGCCTCTAACTAGAGGACAAGATGTTGTACAATGAATATTCACATCTGAACTGCAGGACACATAGATTTGTAAAGCTACTTGCACTACAGGATCAATCACTGCTTGCCATGAAGAAAAAAATATATATATCAAACCTGAATAGTTCCATGGGGGAGTAACAATAATAACCCAAGACTTGATCTGTGTTTAGATTATCCTAAAAGGCAGTTCGCTACACAATAAAATAAGAGCCTAACTAAGTTATCAAAGCTAAGACTAAAGTGGTGCGTAGAGTTTTCCATTAGAAACAAAGTTTGCACAGCTTCCTTCTTGGGGACAAGAACAGTAAGGAGGCAAAGGGCTTTGGAGAGAGATCTTTTAAAGGAATCCTGGAGAAGTGTTAAAAGTACATGATCTGGGAAATGCTACAAACAGGTTCCTGCCCTTTTGGAGGAGAATGAAAGAGTGCCCAGAGAAGACAGAGAACTCAGGAGGCTGAGATGCAGGCAGAGGTAGCTGAGAGGAGCTCATTCTATTTAGGTTCCTTAATATAACCATACCAGACCCACCAGAAGATGGCAGAGGAAAGACTTGGGAAAAGGTCTGGCTAGGGTATCCCTGCCCATTGGGATAACATGGAAGGAAGGGCCTGCCAGAGCATTTTGCTGAAAGGCTTGAAATGAGCTAGTTCAAGTATCCCTGCAACCTCAGTTTGTCAGGGAAGGACCTGTCACTCGATACAATGGGTTGGAACAGAAGGAACCTGGTTCTCTTCCTATATCACTAAATGCTCCTTCAACATGTATTTTGCTGGTACATCCTCCACCTCACTTCTCCCCTCAGTCAGCATTCCCCAAGGCTCTATCCTTGGCCCTCTTCCTTTCTCCCTTTACACTCTGTCCCTGGACATACTCATTGCATCTCAAGGCTTTCAATATCACCTGTATGCTGATGGCACTTAACACAATCTCAATCCAGTCCCCACCCCACCCCCCACTTCATTTTCTCCCCCTCCATCCAGTGTCACATCCCTCTCTCTGGGTGTTTGAGACGATAGCCCACTGGAGTCCATGCAGCACCCACTCACATACTTTAGCGTGTAGAGTTAATGAACAGGTAGTCCCCCTGCATGTATTTATTTATGCAAATGCAGGCAGCCCCCACTCACAGATTTAGCGCGACAAACCTAATACACAGGCAAGCGCCATCTGCCCACCCCACCATGATGCGCAGTCAAGGTGAACTATGGGAAGAAGCAGCAGCCAGCCCAGCTGTTTGTTTCTTCTGGGCTATTCTCACCCCAGGAGACGGTCCAATGCCTACTATCAGGTTCATACCTGTCAGCACTTTGTAACTGGAAGCAACCTTTTGCTATGCACAGAATACCAAGTTTATTAGATCTGTATTAGTTGAAAATGTAGTCGATCTCAGTACAAACACTTCTTACTGGAAGCTAGCATACAACTGAAACGATGGACCTTGTGATACAAAAGACAAGATGGTGCATGTTCCCTGGGCTATTAATAAGCTGAAGATGGACCATTGACCTCAATGGAATATAGCCCCTGGCAGTGTCATACTAATGAGTATTTAGTACTAATAGTTATTTACACAATAAAATCAACAACCAGGCAGAATGTGGAAGTAACCTTTCGTTATGTACACAATGCTGAGTTTATGGAGCAAGCTGCATACTCGGAGTGCCTAAACTGGACACTAGAAGCAAAAATAAAAATTCAAAGCAAAAGCAATGAGTCTTCGCATGTTGTCAGCACTTGGTTTCTGATTTACAGCAATGTATGGGCAGCAGGGCTGGTGCAAGGATTTTTGCTGGAGTTTGAATGCCTGGGCTGCTCACAGTGCCCTGCGGCCCAAGCGGAGGGACCTGGAGAGATGCCTACTGGAAGTGTAGCGCCCCAGCCAGGGCTCGGTGCCTCCTTTGGGCTTTGCAGCCACTGGCCCAGAAGCAGAGGGGATCCCTGGGAACCACAACTGCTGAGCTGGCCAGGGCCAGTCCCCTAATATCCCCTGTTGGCTTGTATGTCCAGGAGAGGAGCCAAGTACCCACTTGGGTCAGCTCAGTGCTACTGGCAACCAGAGTGGCTCGAGCCTTGCACTCAGCACACTGGGTTCTCTGCTTGGCTCACGCCCCTATTCCATGTCAGGTTGAGTTATGCTGCTGCCCTGGGCCTGGAAATGGGGATGCTACAAATGGAGAGAGGAGCAGTTCCCTAGGCTGGAGAGACACTGGATTCCTTCCCTCCAAGGGCATGTCATGTCCCACGCTTCTGCTCGCGCTGCTCTCCTGGCTGGAAGCAGACCTGGTGCCACCACAGCGTGCCCATGACAGCTGGCTACCCACCCTCAAGCGCAAGGGCTTCCTACCCCCAGTCTTCAAAGTGTCTTAACATCTATGCCAGACCACCATTCCCCACAGCCCCCTTTCCTACACCCCCTTCCTTTTCCACCCACAGCCGCCAAAGCTGCTTATCACTATGCCAAACCAACGTTCTCCATAGGCCTCTCCCTTCCCGTCACCCATGCTTCTCACCCCTAGAGCGGCGTAACATTGGATTCATTTGTTCAAACTTCTGTTTTATATTTAATAATTATAATTTTATTATAAAATATAGGGAGGCGCAGGTCCTGGGCAATGGTTGCTGGGGGACTGGTCTGGGTCCTTTGCAGTGACAGTCCTGTAGCAAGGCAACAAGGAAAGCCATTAGTTCAGACACACACACACCATGCCTCACTCCCACTTTCCTGGCCTGGTGTTTCAGCCTCCCTACAGCGGCCTAAAGGTGGGGAGAGTGAGGCGTGGGGAGCTATGCTGGGGATGAGCTGCCTGTGGGGCACTATAGCAGCGCAGAGGCAGGGAGAGCAAGGTGAGGGCAGAGGCAGGGTGGTCTCCACCCACCACTCATCCCTACCAGCCACCCCTGCCCACCCTTCCCACCGGATCCAACGGCTGCCTTTCCCTGTGAAGCAGGAATGGTGCCTCACCTCTCCTCCAGCCTGCCGTGGTGCCCGCCCTGGTGCCTACCCCCACCATCTTCCCACGCTTACCATTCACATGCATTGCTTCTTTGTTCCAGGGAGCATCCCGCTGCTCCTCAGTGCTCTCCTGGCCAGCTGTGACCACAGTAAAAAAAAACAACACACCACCACATAATTATATAGTAGTAAATGGAAGCCGTTATCATACAGGCATGCAAATGCAGCCCCTCCAGCCCCCCACCTGGTGCATTAACTTACTGTTCTCCTCTGATGCTTCTATGAATGCTGCTGGCTCCAGAGTGGGGACTGGCACAGAGGAATCCCCACCAGCTGTCACAGCTTCCATAGGAGGACCAGGAGTGGTTGGAGCTGGGGGCTCCTTTCAGCCAGGTTGGAGACATCACTGGGTAAGAACAGGGCTTAGGCAGGGGGAAAGGAGGGTGCTGAGAGCTGGGGTGGCCAGGCCTGTCCCCTTGCCCCCTGGTTGCGTCAGCTCCTGGGGGAGGTTAGGAAAGCAGATCCCAGACTCGGGTCTCACACACCTAGGTCCTCCAACCACAGCTCTTTGTGTTGTTCACAGTCCCTGCCCAGGCAACTCTTCCAGGGCAAGGATGCCTGGCCACTAGGGATGGGCGAACGCGGTTCGGAAGTTCGGTCCAAACTCGGTCTGTTCAGACGACCGAACCCGAACCTACAGAACAGAACACCGAACGTCAAAATGGCCGAACAGTTTGGTCAGTTCGGATCGTAATCAGGTGGCAAAAAAAGGTTCACTGGAAGGTCGAATGTGACCGGGAGGGGTAGTACTAGTCACTGAGGAGCAGACTTCCAGGCACCAGGGGTGAAGAGGCTTGCAAGAAATGAAACTATCTGCCTCCCCCCTTCCCAACACCTTCTGAGCTAGTCACTGTTCCTGAACAGCAGGCGTTGAGTAGGATTATTAGATTGCTTTAAGTTTCATTTCAGT
>QEPC01001041.1:10399929-10410544 GCA_003113815.1 Sphenodon punctatus | reverse complement strand
TATATAGATATAGATATTGATATATATAGGGAGATATAGATACATAGATAAATAGGTTAGGGACAGTAGACAGTTGTAGGAGTTAGCTTAGTGATAGAGATAGCGTTAGTGATTTAGTTTTAGTGTTTGTAGGAGTAGGCCTGTATACTTATTAGATAATCCATTTAGTTCATAACATTTAGAATAGCTAGTAGCAGTTAGATTTAGTGTAGATAGATATAATATTAGATTTAAAAATTAAATTTAAAAAAACCATATAAACACAAACAAAAAAATAAAACACAAAAAAACCCATATGAAACCAAATAAAAAACCAAAAAACCATATAAAAAACAAAAAAAACCATAACAAAACATTTCCCGAACGGCCGAACCCGGCGAACTAACCGAACTGTCGAACAGAACGAACGAACCGAACGCAGCCGAACCCGAACCGCGATCTGTTCGCCCATCCCTACTGGCCACCCTCCTCCCTGCCCCTCTCCCCCCCTCAAGAGGGGAGCTGATTTGGCTTGGGCAGCAAACCTTGGGCAGGTGCTGCAAGCCAGGACAAGCTGGGACAACACGTTTGAATTTGGCGCTTTGGGCTTTTAAGGTGCCAATGAGACCTTAAGAGGGGCAGGAAGTGGTAGCTAATCGGAAGCTCTCAAAGCACTAGGCTTTTCATGTGACTATGCTGTCGGCGGACCTGGACGCTAAGAGGCTGTACACAACCTAACTGATGGAACATGGCCATGTGGGTGCACATTAGCCTAAATTCACCTGCAGTGTGGGCCTACATTAGCCTAAATTCACCTGCAGTGTGGGCCTACAAGGTCCCTGGACTATACCACAAGTGTAGGTGGGTGTTGGCCAAGGGATGGGGGGGGGCAGCTAACATCTGGTAGACACTTAAACAAGCAGTGAACACCTACTAAACACCCACCTGGTGTTGTTTGTTTTTACCCTCCGGCAACTATGGTTGGAGGTCTCACCGTCAACTCAAGCTAAATACATCCAGACTGAACTCCTCACTTCTAAACTTTCCTTTCTCTGCCCTCTCAGTTTCCACTGATGGTATTACCATCCAGCCTGTCCCTCAAGCATGTAGCCTGAGGTTCATTTTGGACTCCTCCTCCTCTGCTTCTCAGATCCAATCTGTTGCTGTTTGTTTGCTTCTCCCTGCACACTGCAAACATCCAGCCTTCCCTTACTGTTTCCACTGCCAAGACCCTAGTCCATGCTCTTATTGCCACCTCCTCCTTACTGGCCTTCCCTGTTCTTGTCTCGTTCCTCTCACCTCTGTTCAAAACTCTGCTGCCAATGTCATTCATCTCACTCACCACTTGGATCATGTTCAGCCCCTCTTCTGGCTCTCTCTACCTGAATGCATTTAGCATAAGCTCTTTGTCTTTACCCTAAAGACCCGTCATGGCCTTGCCCCTCTTTGTACTCATTTCCCACTATATTCCCACCCACGAGCTCAGGTCCTCCTCTGCCATTAGCCTCACCTGCCCCCATGGCTCTTGCTCCTAAAAATATTTTCTACCCTTCCCCCATGCTGCCCTTTATGCCTGGAATTCCCTCCCTGAATGCATTTGTTCTGCTTCCTCCCTCCCTCCCAACCTTCAACTCAAGCTCAACTTTAACCGTCAACTGAAGCTTAAAGACGACCAAGTTGTTTCTCTCCTTCTTTCCTTCCACCATCCAGACATGTAACCTGGTGTTCATCTTAGACTCTCCTCTCTCCTTTACATCTCAGATCCAGTCTGTTGCTAAATCCTATTGTTTGTTCACATAATATTGCTAAAATTTAGCCCTTCCCGACTGCTTCCACTGGTAAAACATCTCTCCCGTACTTGTTTCTTGTCACAATCCTGCTGCCCAGGAGCTTCACTCCTCTTCTGCCACCACTCTTCCCTAGTCACATTTTCCCTTGCTAACCCCAGGCCTGCAACTCCCTCCCTGAATACGTTCACTCTGCTGCTTCCCTCCCAACCTTCAAATCCCTCCTGAAAACCTACCTTTTCCATCAGGCTTTCCCTAGTTCCTCATCTCCACAGACTGATTACTGAAGCCTCTTCTCCCCCCTCCCATATAACACACCTGTGACTTCCCAACTTCATGAATGCAACCCTGATTACTTTTGTTCCCCTCTTCCTTGTCACCCCTTCCTTGCCTTTCCTAGACTGTAAGCCTCTTGGGGCAGGAGCCTGTCTCTAATTATTGTATAGTGCCAGGTCCATGGCTGGTGCTATAATAGATAGCAACTGGACTCATCCTATTCTCTGGTACCAAAGTGACAAACTGAAGCATAATGGGGGGAAAGGGGGCAGCGGCATCTCACTACTTTCAATAGTCTTCATCCATAATATTCAATAGTGATTACTTTCCAGAAAACAATATGTACTTTTAAAAAAAAAGAATTTCAAAGTCTAAAGCAAGTAAAAATCAGGACAACAATAGCTAATATAAAACAAATAAGTTTTCATCCCAGATATAAAATCCATCAGGCCATGGGATACTAATACTGAATATCTGAGTATTAAAGTAAAAGACAGTTTGATTTAAGCAAGGAGCTCCACATTTTATATAAAAGCTCATTCATCAGCAGACTCAGAACAATTACTCTTGGCAATTACATGCTCAAGTCAATGGAACTTGGGATTTAATTGTTTTTTGTACCTTGAACATCTCCCACTATGTACTTAAGACACCCGTCACCATAGAACTTAACCATCTACCCAGCTAACGTACAAATAATCAGAGAGCACATCTCACATTCAAGCAGTTTCTTGGTTTAGCAACATTTGGTAAAGTCTTCATTTTTATAATATACTACAAGTTTACTTTCCATTAGCTTTCCATCAAAATGCAGACTGTCTATGTTGCATATTTAAATAAAGTAAAAGCAAATGTTCTTGGTGTGGGGGGATTCTCTTAGTATTTACAGTCAACATTTTCCTCAGGAAATCATACAGCAGTTCTTATGGCTGTAAAGTTTAGTTCTCTGGGACCTTTGTAACAGTGTGACTTACCAGAAATTCAAGTTATGCAAAAGTTATATAAATGGAGCACTAAGTTTTTAATCAAATATTAGTCTACCCTCCCAGTTAAAAACATCAGTATGCCTTTGGGTGAATTAATGATTTCTTGGAAGAGTTAAGTCAAAATACCATGCAATGCAATGCACCACCCCCTCTGTTCCCCTGCTCATCTAAACAGCAGCAAACAGGAGTGTAACAGCTGCCTGCACTGCAAGCCACACATGGGGCTCCAAGACTGCAAATGCAATGTGAAGTGTTCCTGTTCCCAGCTGTGTGGGCAGGGGATTATTTTATCTATTGTGTTTCTACCAAGCGCACACACTTGTGGCATTGTACTATAAACAAATAAAATAAATAATTCCACTAACAGACAAACTGTCATTTTAAAACATCTTTTAAAAGCTTTAAAAAGAATGAAATGGTTAGGGATTTTAATACAAGGTAATGAATTTGTCTTTGGGTGCTTTTAGACAAACAGCAGCCTGCCTCTGTTCTGCCTCACCCCCAGGTGACCCATGCATCTTAAGGCAGGCTGCCAGATGTGAAAGACCACCTAAACCTAGGGCACCAGCCCGAGGCAGAGTTGCTGTCCGTCTGCCTGCAAACAGTCGCTGCAGCAATGCTGCTGACTAAGGATTGCCCCGGGCAACACCACAGAGTTGCAGGCAGCAGCCTAGAGCATCAGGCAATCCACCCACAACTCTATGGTGGGGGGTGCCGCACAGATGGACTGCAGCAGCCACCAGGTATGTTTAAGCCCAACTCAGGTGGGCTGCAAGCAGGTAGACGCAGGGGTACACTTCCAGAGCAGGTCCAGGGGCTGACAGCCCACGTCTGTCTGAAAACACCCATTGTGCATCCACCACTAAAAAGCATAACGTTTGTCAAACTCAGATGTCACAGTAGAAACTTTGAACAGTAGATGATGTGTGAGTACAAATATCCATCAGTACAAGAAGCATGTCACAAACGTAACCACAATCCACAGTTAAGAGCAATAAAACAGACTCTTTTTAGAGAACCACACATGTTTTATGATGAACATGAAGTAAATAGGAACAAACACAAGAATATTGCAATGGTATCTTCATAGCAACAAAGTTTTGAAAATGTTGTTTCCTTCTTTCTAGCAAGCCATGCACTACTGCTACACTTCCATACTGCTAAATGAGGAGAAAGTTGCAGCTTAAGACGCAAGGATTTCCTGCTGTAAGTATTCATGCTACTGAAAAACTAGTGCATCATCAGGGGGCACTATATAAATAAAATGTACTATGTACTATTACTATTTATTAGATGAAGAATGGCAAGAGGAACGGAAAGCATACATAACATACTTTTATCAATATGTATTCTCAAGCAGATTGCAGTTCAGAGTACCATTGCCATAATGCCCTCTTGATTACAGCAGACCTTTAGCTATAGAAGACATGGCATCTCCCTCACCAGCATTGTGCCATTTTAATCATCCTTTTGCCACCATTTAATAGAATAAACAAAAGACTTGGTTTCCAAGAGGTCAGTTACAGCAAGGGTGCACTGTAACTGAATCTTTCCCAGTTGAAGAGATTTTACCAATCGAGCTCTACCACTGCATGATGAATGTGTATGGAGACCTACACATTGCTATAAATACTACAAGATCCTGGACAAACCACGAGAAGTAGAGAAACTCAATGTCAAGTCAGCGTCATGGCAAGCCAGATTTATGATAAGTTTTGTTAACCATCTACTGGTACACAAAATTTCCCAGATAATCAGTGTCATGGATGCACCTTGGCTTCCGGAATTTCTATTATTTATAGAGCACCAGCAATGTGGTTGGTACTGAACACTTCGTACTGAGAAATTACACTCAACAAATTGCACACATACATTCTTCGCTAAATTACAAGGGGAGGAAGAGGAGCCTAAACAATAAGACAATATTAAAAAAAAGCACCAGTGGGCACTCTATGTGGATGAGGAGCTAGAGAAAGCTAACGGAAGAGGTAGGCTTTTAGGAGGGATCTGAAGGTTGGGAGAAAGCAGCAGAGCAAATGCTCCCCCTATCTTTTTGCACTTTTGTCCCACTCCATCCCTGTCTCGGAACTTTGCTGCTCCTCTTTCACCACCTTTTCATGCCCCACCATTCCCCATTCCTGGAAAGGTCTTTGGCCCTTCTCCCATGCTGCCCCTCATGCCTGGAACCCCATTCCCAAATGCATTTGATCTGCTTCTTCCCTCCCTCCCAACCTTCAAATCCCTCCTAAAAGTCTGACACTTCCGCCAGGCCTTCCATAGGGTGAAAACAGACATGACTAACCACCCTTGGTGGTTATTTATGCATGTTGCAGGGCTGTATTGGTGCCCTATGCAGCCCTGAAACATGCATAAATGATCACCAAGGGTGGTTAAAGGGTGGTTAGCGTCATGTCTGTTTTCACCCATAGCTACTCACATTCCTCCTTCCCACCAGACTGCTCTGAATGCTCAGCATCCCTTCCCCTTGTAACTAAGCTATGCACTTGCACCTATGACTTCAATCTCAACTTTATGAATGTATCCTCTCCCACTACATTCCCCTCCCTTGTCTTTCCTAGAATGTAAGCCCCTTGGGGTAAGGAGCTGTCTCTAATTCTAACTGTATGTCAGGTACACTGCTTGCATTATATAAATAATAACGATGTGCTTGGGGTGAGCGTTCCAGTCATAGGAAATGGTACAAGAGAAGGGATGGAGACATTTCAGGGAGCAAGAGACTCTTGGGTGGGTGAGGATGCTGGCAAAGGAGAAGAAAATTCTGTACTCCATTATAAATAAACCCATCTCCTATGCCACATCAACTTTGAGCTAAATGTGAATTTTAGAGATAAGCAGTAGTCACTCATAGTCCATGCTCTGAGCAACAGCTATGCTGAATAAATGTCGATAACAAAAACCTAAGTTCCTGCCCTCTTTAGTATCATGAAAATTAGCCCATCATTCTGAAACTTTGCATGTGACATTTCATCCCATTGATCAACTATGGATATGAGAAACCTTTTACAGGATGGAATAAATATGAATGTCTCCAAGACCCAAAACAATACCAACTGTACAAAGCCAGCATGCTTTGTTTGTACTGTATATTTTTTATCAATTAAAATGGATAAAAAGCCAGACAGGACTACATCGGCATATTACTTTGATCTAATGTATCGATTTCATTGACACCAAAATTAACATTCCGCCACTAAATATACCAGGTGTGGCCAAAGCGCGGCTTGGGAGTTTCACACAGTTCTTGGGCAGTTCAAGCGTGGCTCTCTCTTAGCCAGGGTTGGTTCTGGTCCCCGCACTGCCTTAATGTTCCTGTGTCTCACTTCCACCCAAGTCTCACCAGCTGAATTATAGCTACTCCTCAATTTTGGCAGAGAGAACAGCAAAGCACCAGCCAATCAGAAAGTTTGTGGAATGTATATGCATCTCGTGGCTCTTGGCCACATGAAGATTTCAGTATATGGTACCGGGGGGCCAGGTACGTTGGCCACCTCTGACATATACTTTCGTCGTCATTCCATTTTCCATAAACTTTGATGAAAGACAAGAAAGATGAGAGCAATTTCCAAAGTTTTACTACTCCACTTAAAATACAGTATTTAAAATTAAAGTTGTGTGAGAAAATAAGGGATTCAAATACAGTGACTAAGTTGTACCCTTTGCAACTGTTGGCTGTAGAATTGTTGGAAGTTTTCTTTTTTATTTGTTTTTTTTTTAAAAAACAACCAAAGTTCTTAACCTTTTTAACTGTATCCTTAAAATATCTTTAGGTTTTTATTCAGTAGAGTTACAATGTAGCCTCATATTCTAATCATGGTTCAGGTACATGTGGGGAGGTGTTGGGAGGGGGGAGTTGGTTTGTTTTTTGCTTGTCTACTTGTGGTAGCTTCTCTCCTACTTTTGTCTCTCTTACTATCCTCCCATCCAAGTGTTCGTGTAAGGTATCTAAAGTTGAAACTCAAGATAATGAGGATTCTGACACTACTAGCTGATTTAAGGTGCTCATTAACTCCAAAATTATAGAATACTAAAACAAAGCTATCTCCTCTGTGCTTCTACTTTTATTTATAGCAGGGCACTTAAGAAAATCCTCATGAACAAATTTTACAACAATACCCTTTAGCCTCACATTAAAACACACCAAAATCCAGTTATAAGACCATTAATATCATTCAGCTTCTTTTTGGGTCCATTCAAAAGGAGAAATGTAGATGCTCCATAGAGGCCAATTTTTCCTAGTGTCCCCACCTGTGCAAGACTACCTTTAAACAGAACTTAAGAATCCATTATTAAATATTTTGGAAGTCTATTACAATCAGCCTTTGAAATTAATTTGCTTTCGTGAATTACTTGAGATAACACAAATGCAACTTATGGTGCAGTTCTCACCCACTGAAGTCTAGGGGTTTTGCTATTGGCTTCAGTGGGTTCAGGACTGCAGCTTTAGAAATCCCATTCATCCAGTGATCAGAGAATACCACACATTCTAACAGGTGTGTGCTACTGAACGCTAGTGTTGTACTATCACTAAAAACCAACTCCCTAAAACAGAGAATGATCATCATCAGATAGTATGAAGGGAAAAGAAAAGTTTCAAAAGAAAGCATCCAAAATATAAGCAATATACCTTAAATTCTTATGCCACAAGATGGAAACAAAAATCTTACAGAAAGCCTATCCTGTACAATAGATACACAACAAAGTATGCAGTGATCAAAAAGAGAAGCTCACAAGACTTGCAGAGATCACTTACCCTGGAAGATATTTTTCAGTATCTTCAAGGGGGGAAAAAAAGCCAAGTGAGCAGACACTGTGCTCTTAACGGCAAATGTTCATTGAAATGTTTCATTAACTAATTTGGGGGGGGGGGGGGTCTGTACAACCAAACTGAAAAAGTGTCCAAGCTTTTAGATATTGCCTTTCTACATTATTTAACTGCCTAAATGAAAAAAAAAACAAGCAAAAACCACCACAACAGCAGCAGCTTACCATTCACTTGAGGCTTTTAAACAAAATGTTAAAGGGTCTCCTGACATGCACCACCGATGGCTATCCCCCAATACCCACCCCTCTAGCTAAAGGGCAGGATTATATAGAAGAGCAAAAACCAACCAACACAAGTCACCAACCTTTTTTGCATTGTTAGTTAGAAAACAAGAGACGCAAAACAAGAAACGCATTTCATGGCAAAATCGGCAGACTAGGCCGCCGGGGGGGCCTGGGCAGAGAGTATGCTGGTCGCATCAAGCAGCAATCCGGAGGCAGGAGACAAAAAGTCACCGCTCACTCCGCTTCAACCCTCACCTAAACATTAACCTTTCCCAGCCAGCGGCAAGATCCACCCCCCCGCCGTATTTCCTCCCAGCATACCAGGCCACCCTACACTGCCCCTCCAGATCTGACACCTCCCCTTCCCTTGCAGATATTCTCTTACATCAGCCCCCCTATCAGGCAGGCAGCCTCCCACAGAACTGAACTACCGTGCATCGTACTCCCCCCACCCCCGGCCTGTATCCCCCCACCCTCCCGTTTGGGGGCAGGGGAGAGGCTATATCCCTGGGCCACCTTTTCCCCTCAGACACACGCACCTTCCAGAAACAAGCTGTCCCTGCAGCCGCTGCCACCGGCCATCTTCCCCTTCCTGTGCACCTCTCACTCCATCGCCGCCCTGCTTGTCCAGAGCCCGGCGCCTCAGAGACGCAGCAGCAGCAGCAGCAGTAGAGGGGGGTGGTGGTGGCGGCGGCTCGGCTGGGCTAGGCCCTTCCCCCCAGCCTGAGCGCTGTCTTTCCCCAGTTGTCCGGAGGTGGCAGCAGCGCCAGCAACAACCCCGGGCTCCTCTACCACACAGAATGCCAGGCCGGTATACTGTGATAACCTGATACACAGGGTAAATGAGTACCTTGCTTACTACTGAGCATGCGCAATTCGTCTGAGCATGCCCAGTAGGAACTACTGAAGCCACCTTCCCTTATTTTGCATTGCCCTCAGTTACTGTGATCATCAATGAATACACCATGTGGGCAGGGGAGGGGGCGGGCTGTGGCAGGAAAAGAGTGGCTAGGATTATGAAGGGCGACCACCATGCAAATAGATTAGATTATGTGAGGGGGAAAGAGTGAATAGCTCCTTTGAGAAAAATCATGAAAAGAGTGTAAGAACTGCAGATATGCTCAGTGAGTATATCTCACTGAGTATGCTCAGTGTCTCCAACTGTAGCCAGCCACTGCCCTTGCCCTTGCCCTTGCCCTGTTCTCACTTGCTGTGAGATAATCCTACCCTGGCAACAAAAAAAACAACAACCCCACAACCGGACAGGATCTAAGTGGCTAATGATAAAGTGTGTCTGCTCATTGCTGCATGGAGGGGCTTAGCTAGGGCAATAAGGTTTATCTCGATGAAAGGACAAACAAATTTTTAATTGTCCTGAAAACTGTTGAGTTCATACTTGCTCAGCTTCTGAAACAATGGCTGATGCTGATTCTCAATTATAAAATTGAAACAATGCTAACTGCCACATTTCCCCTGTTGTGACAGCCTGTAAACTAGGGAGAGAGGAAGATCCAGGGGTAGTAAAATGTCACAGGGATTTTTAACAGGAGGAAGCTGTGTGGAAAATAGTACCAGTAAGAAAGTCATACCTGGTCCAGGATTCCCCTGACTCTTCCTCCCCTGCCCATCCCCCATCCCCCCAACACTCCCACCTTCAGCCATCCTACACAGCGGCATGCTGACAAGAAAAGGCCTGGATTGCCAACTGTTGGTTGGGGCTCAAAGCCCACATGGGATTATGTGTTCTGTATCCTGAATGCTGCTCCTGCTGTGTCGCCTCTTTCTCTCAGGATCAGGCAAAGACTAAGAGTTTCTTTGTTGATTTTTGATGTGAAGTTTGCACAAACTCTGATGATGTGAGGATAAATCCTTTCCCCATTTCCTAGTATATGGGACATTGGAACAGAAACTAATTTTCTGGATATGATCTCAATCTGTTAATGGCAATGGGAACTGAGCAATTGACTTTAACAGACAGAGATGGTGCCCTTTATTTCAGTCTCTCCTCTATCACAATTATTGTACATTCTCCCCTCCCTATGTTTGTGTTCCCTTTAATTCTGATCACTGACTCTATACTTGATGAGTCTGCCTTAGTTTTTCAGATTTCACTATGGTGTGGTAGTTTACTGTCATGTTCAGTTATGCTGTGTTGTTCAGTGTAGAGTTTAGCCCCAGCAACAGTGATCTATAGGAGTGGAGTGGGTTTTTATTTAGGTTTAGTTTTTGATCCTTCAGTGCTTTTCTGAACGTTGAGGTGCAGCAGGAAGTTCTTCTGTTCAGCTCGCTACCATAACTGGATTTCCTGTGCACCTGGAGAATTTGATTACAGGTTTGCCTTGTCAGGATCCTATTGGTGTTTTACTCTCACTAATGTAGAAAGTTGTTAGTGCTGGGCCCCATACTTCACTCTAGCCCATTTTATTTAAGATTAGGCTGTCAAAGTTTTAGTAGTAGCGTTAGTCATTGGGTTGTAACTACTATGTGACTTCTTTTCTGCACATCCTGTACTGACACCAC
>QEPC01001041.1:10374073-10398672 GCA_003113815.1 Sphenodon punctatus | reverse complement strand
ACCTGAGTTCTCGCATCCTCATGATTGTTGCATCCATTGTGTCTCCCTCTGTTCCCCCTTCCCTGTCTCCCTCCCCCTGTCTTTAGATTGTAAGCTCTCGGGCAGGGACCGTGTCTATCTTATTCTCTGTAAAGTGCCAGATACATTGTTGGCGCTATATGAATGCTTATAGTAATAATAATAATTATATAGATGCCGAAATAACAGGAGAGTGGGAGCCAACTGAGCCTCCTCCGGGAGCGAATTCCACAGCACAGGGGCAGCCACCAAAAAAGATCTAACATCGGTGGCCACCCACCTCGCCCGGGGAACCTCCAGAAAGGTTCCCACGGACGATCTCATGGGTCGCATGGGCACATGGGGAGTGAGACAGTCCCGCAGATAAGCAGGGCCCAGGCTGTGAAGGGCTTTAAAGGTTAGAACCAGCACCTTGAACCTGGCCCGGCACTTTATAGGCAACTAGCGCAGAGCCCAGAGCACTGGTATCATGTGCTCCCTGTGGCTCGCCCCCGTAAGGAGACGGGCCGCGGCATTCTGCACCAGCTGAATGCTGTTGTCCCGGCAACAGTTATAGTTCTGCAGGTGGCAACCTAGGGCAGCTGGTGATCTGTCCACAGCTCTGTGGGGTGCAGGAGGTGGCGCTGCACAGGCAGGCTATGGTACTTCCGTATGAACCCACTGCAGCTGGATCTCTGGGTCCACCTTAAAACACCCATAGATCTCACCTCCTACTGTTCCAAGCATTCTGTTTATTTAAGGTTACTGTATTTTTTCTTACATGCACCTTTTAGTGGGGAAGACCCTCCACAAATTACATATTAAAGAATAGTATTTATTTATTTTTTACCATTCCATATTTTTTGTTCCGAATTACCTAAGAGTGGAGCATATGGAAGGAGAGTGTGGCAGTCCTATTCCATCTCCTCTTCAAGCACTAAGAATATTACCTTTAATGATTTTTAGCTTTAGTAATTATTTATGTGAATAACAGCTGTCACAATGTGTAACTTTTGCCTCCTAGAAACATGACATGTATTACACAGAAGAATATAGGGTCATATCTCCAAGGAATGCAGCAGAGTAAATCTAGATTTTACCTCTCATCTGGTGTTACTCTTAACGTTGCCTAGTTAAAAGGGCCTGTTTCTCACAACTCCTCTCTAGCTTAACTAAAAAATCCTACTAGGCGGCACCTGTGTTCATTGTATTTTACCCATTGCCGCCAGTGGGGGAAACATAGTGAACAGGGTCTCTGCCTAAACCCACTTTTCCTTCTCCTGTGCCATCAGTAGGTAAGCCTCAACCCGCAACCTCGGATCAACTCCAGGAAAGGAGCAAAATGTGTCCCTTTTGTAGCCATTGGGCATTTTTACACAAGACACTATCCACCCACCCACTATACATATTACAGGGCACCCACAGGGCAAAACTGCAGCCCTGCAACAGTATAGTGGGTGGGTGGAGGGTGGGTAGTGGGTGGATATTGTCTTCTGTTAAAATGTCCATTGTCTTACATTGAGCATTGTCTTCCATTAGGAGACCTCACCAGGCTTCCTTAGTTAGGATCCTTGCTTCATGGAACGACTTGTTTTTATATAGGCCAACCCAGCTATTCAACCCGTGCCACCATTCTTTTTAGCACCTTCTGTTTAATTTTACATATTTTTATTGTTGTAGTATAGACTACTCCATTTTAAAGGCTTAAAATGGAGGATTTCCTGTTACTAGGAGGAACACACATTGCACTGTGTAGTGTTTGCTCAAGCAATATTAAACACTGCTTTTTGTTCCCACACCACAAGTGATTGGAGATAGTTTTGCCTCGTACCATTACAGTCTTTGGTAATATAATACAGTGAGCAACCTTGCATCAGTCTCCATTGTGTGCCAATGGAAAAGATGCTTTAATGGGTCTTTTGCTAGTCTGCTATTATTACGGTAATTAGCCTTTTTAGGGACATCGCCAACTACTGTTAGATCCAAAATCTAGAAGCAAAAGGAACGCTCAGTAAAACATCTTGATAGTAACAATTTGACCTGATCAAAGATTTGGAAAGATTTCATCCATTACAAACTGAAATGTTTTCTGGATTCCTAGGGGGTGGAGGGATAATTTTTTTTGATCTTACCAAATCAAGAAGAGATGCTAGCTTATTAGATATTTGTTGACTGACACATTGAGGTTGAATCCTGTAACATTTCCTAACTTTGTTTGTACTTGCACGTTCCTTATATAATACTGTTTCATTTTATTGCATCTTGTTTATGGTTCCACAATAACTTGTTGGAGAGAAAAAAGTGTTTTAATTTAAATATTCCCTTGAAGTTATGTGAGCTCTCCCCAAAATAATATGGTAATGCATTATAATTAAATTAGATACATTAGAACTAAGCTATTTAAACCCATACTTTAGAACTAAAACTGTATGAAAAACAGTATTTGCATAAAACTATTAGAACTAATGCTTTATGAAAACTTCCCAGGGGACATGGACAGTCTGACTCCCCGGGTTGACTCGTCACCCAGCTGCAGTGTTGGCTGCTCCTCCAAGTCTCAGCTGCTGCTGCTCCCCTACTCCTTCCTATAATTCCCACCCACTGCTCAAGCTGAGCCAGGTTCTTCCTGTGCTGGGGTTTTCTGAGGAGGGGGTAGAGCGAGGAGCTGACTTCCGGTACACAGGACCCATGTGCTATTATGCATGCAGGACCCATATAGGGGACGGGGGACAGAAGAGGCCTCCTTGCTCTCCCCCCTCAGAAAAGTCCAGCATGGAAAGGGGAGCAAGGAGGTCTCTTTCAGAATGCAGTATCCTATCCATGTGTACTCCCATTATGGGTCCCCATAGTGGGGATGAGCGCAGGTGCACAGGCCTCCTTGTCCCCCGCTCGGAAAAGCCCAGCACAGGAAGAATCTGGCTCAGCTTGAGTGGTGACGGGGAAGGATAAGGGGAGCAGCTGGGACTTGAAGGAGCAGCCAGCACTGCATCTATGGGGGGAGTTAGCCCGGGGAGTTGGGCTATCCATGTCCTTGCTGGCCAATTGCCATCCAAAACTGTATGGCAATCAGTCAGCAAAGCCCGTCTACCTGCCTCCGCCTCCCCCCTAAAGTTCATTGGAGCACTGCCAAGCCAATGCCATCCCTGTTGCACCACTCCAATGAGCTTTATGGAGATCCGTAGTTCTGTAATCATCGCAGGATTTATGGATTAATCTGTAACTGTCATTTTCAGGCAGTTACGGATTAATTTGAATCTGTAACGCCCATCCATAATCATTAAGGTGTGTGTGTGTGCAGTCTTGCCACTCTGCCATGGGTTTTGTTCTGTATCCCTGTGAATCATTTCACAGGAATACAAGCAATGAAGCTGTCCACCCATGTATAGTCCAGTCTTCAACGTGCTGCACCAGTGCAAGTCCCATTCATTAGAAGTGGGAAAAGGGGATCAGAGGCACTTAAAGTGGGAGAGTAGGAGCTGGAGCACAAATAGTGCTCAACTCATGCCAAAGCTGAAAAATTGTGGCACAGAGTTTTAAAGAGAGTATGCCATGGCTGTGGTGATGGCAAAGAAAGCTTTCTTCTTCTGCTGCCATAGCAGTGGCAAAGTTTAACCTAGCAGAGCTTTTCCAGGTGGCAGACAGCCTGGTGAATCGGGGTTGTCTCCACTTACAGAAGGCGAGGGCAGTTCTAAAGATGCCATGTTCCTTTCCTCTGCAGACAGGATTTCACTGGCTTCTGATTAACACAGCTGCAGAAGGGCCATTCAGGGAGCAGTCATATCAATGGGGAAAACACAGTGAACATGGGTCCATGGCCATAGTTTCAAGGGTTTATTCCTACTCTTCCTCCTACAGAAATATTCCATACAGGTGCTATTGCAGTATAGAGCTGCAGCGGGTTTCACATTTGCTACCTGTGGGTAATACCTACATTTTGGGGGCACCCCTAGGAGGCAGGTGACAGAGTACCCGGACCCCCATCGGGTACCCAGTGCCCCAAATACGGGTATTACTGGGGCATGATCCAGGAATGGCAGACTAGCATTTTACCTCTGATTAAATTAGCAATGTTTATTAAAGACTCCTGATCCTGGTACCCGGAAGACTCACCTCACTGCCGGGCCACTGCTCCTCCATTCCTGGTCACTGATCCCTGCTCCTTCCCAGCTTGCATGTGCTCAGCTGAACTGGGGATTTCTCCGCTTGACTTTTTTTAAGTGGGACAGGAGGGGAGCAAGGAGGCCTCTTTCTACACAGGTGGGAATAACAGCACTAATTTTTCTGAATGGGGAAGTGAGGAAGCTGCTTCCCACACAGGTGGGAAGAGCCTCCTTGCTGTGTCCTGCCACACACACACACACACACAGAAAAAGCCGAGTGGGGAAGTCCCCAGCTCAGCTGAGCAGTGCATGAGCCAGAGAAGAGCAGTGAGCAGCAACTGAACTGGAGGAGCAGCAGCCTGAAGGTGAGGTGAGTCAGTCTGGGGAGTCGGGTAGCCCATTGGGTCATGTTTGGGTACCAGTTGGTGGTAGATCGCAACCAGAGTGAGCTGGGTACCCCAGCTTCGATGGTGTGCCTGATTTGCTAGGTACCTGGTTGCAGCTCTCTAATTGTGTTTTAAATTGTATTGGGATGCAAAAGGAAGAATAAGGAGAAATCAAGGATTGCCATAGCTTGAGCTGAGAGATCAAAAAAGAAAAATTTAACCGGTAGTGGTTGGCTCCTGTATCCAGCCTCTCATCTGCTGCTGTGCAAGTCCCACTGTGTGGTTTATTCCAGAACTCCTGTGGCAATTAGCAAAGCAGCATTTTTCTTTGCTGCTGTGGAAGCACAATGCAAGCAGCATTCCCAGACTCTCCCCACCCAACATGAATAGGCTTTTCAATGGGTCATCACACTAAAACTGTAAACAGATTGTCTCACTGCTAATTTATCCAGGTTTCTTATAGACTTTCACTGTTATTGGATTAGTTTACTGGCAACACATAAAAGTTTCCCAGACTTTTTATGTTGTCATTGGATTGGCTCTTAAGTAATTTAGTGTGCTGCTGTAATTTATCAGTCTGTTGCCATACAAGCTTGGTATATAGTCAAGCAATTTACTGCATTCTTTCATAGTTTTTCAACCAAAAAGTTTACTAAAATTCATAACGATTGGCATGCTGTTGCATGTTGCATACTGTTCTTACAAATATAGCCCCTCCAAAGCATAAAATTGACAAGAAAATTGTAGAGGGAATGCCATAATCACAACTTCTGAGATTGCTCCTCAGTTGAAGGACTCCTGTTGTGAGCTCACAAAGTTATTTCAAATCCCCAAAGTATTAGAGAAATGTCCTGATTTAGTAACATTAAACAAAGACAAATACCGCTTTCGAATTTGTGCAGATCTAGCCATTATATGTATCTCATTGCTACAAACACATCCTGAATATACTTACTAGCAAGTGAAATGTTTATTCATATGAATAATCCCACAGACCTTTACAGGTCTACCTAAGAGTAAGCAATATATCCAGTAGTAAGTGTTGCAAGTTTGGGTTCAGTTGTAATAACCCACTGTATAAATGGGTTTATACTCCGGTTGTCCATGGGCAAAAACAGATATGTAGTCAGCCGGACCGCAAAATCATAGGCGACACGGCTCGGGTCAGGTCAGCACCCTGGTTCCACCCACGCCCTGCTCTCTCCATGATGGACAGGTATGGTGACAAATGAGGCACAGCCATGGCAGCCAGCCATGGTGGCCCTCGGCCCAGGACAGGTATGGCACGCCGCAACGGATCAGATGTGCTAATCTGTTTAGACCCCCGTGGCCCACTCTGGCCCAAATGGGTGGCCCTTAGCCCAGGCTGTGATCTTGGAGATTTGTCGAAGTCACAGCCGGGCTAGCCGCCAACACTCCGCGGGGCAATCCCGGACCTATATTTGGCAGTGTGTGTTTACACATGCTACCGGGTCCTGGGCCACAAAAATCACATCTGTTTTTACCTTAAGTGTCAGATTATGCATTGGCAAATGAAAAGACAGGGTAGAAGCAGTCTTTTCTAAGGGTGTGCAATTCATTTTAGTTTTTTTTAGTTACTAAAATGAATGGAGTCCCATTCATTTTTGTAACCAAGGATATGAAAATGAATGAATAAGCAAACAATCATTTGTTTTCATTTAAAAATTAAAAATAATATAAATAAAACTGTGCATATACAAAATGACCTCCAGGGCTATTGCTGCCATTTTGAAAAAGGGCAGACAGTCTGCACATGCGGAGTGGCCGTTTTGCACATGCACAGACTGGCTACCCTTTCCCAAAATAGCAGCATTGCTGCGGCAACCATTTTGGAAAACGATGCACATGCGTAGAATGGTCCAGCGGCCATTTGAGCATGCACAGTGATTTTTTTTTTAAAAAAAAACTTTAATAAAAAGGGAAAAAACAAACAAACAGGTTTTCCATGAAAAGGCCCCCATATGAATCATTTTTGTCAAATGAAAACAAATGTGGTGCCTTGTGCACACCCCTAGTGTTTTCATTTTTGTAACTCCTTGAAGCAGCAATCACACATATTTAGCAGGACAACCTCCCACCATTAAAGTCAATGCAAGTTGAACCTTGAATTCCCAACTTGCTGCTTATCCCTTTAGGGTGGGAGCCAGGGTGGTTTGGATACAGGTGATATAGCACACAGGGTCTCAGTGCTCAGAAACCTGAGCTGAAGACCTGGATTTGCCAGGTAATCTTGAGCAAGTTGCTCTCTCTTTGACTTTATTCAAATAGTAATAGTTTGGTGCAAGCCATTGTCATTGCAATCCCTTCTTCTGCATGCCATGTAGGCTGATTGGGTCATCTTCAAGATGTAAGAAAACCACCCTTGATGGACAAGTTACTCCAAATTAGGAAGGAAAGTCAAAGAACCAGCCTGACAGCATGCATGAATAATGGAAAGGCAGACTCCAACAGCACATCTTTAATGCTCTGAGGTAAACTTTCTCTATGAGCTGCCAAAAGGTGAAATGGCTCCACACACCTCTCCAAGGCCACATGGGCCAGCACTTACAAAACATCTGCTTATTTTAGGGTTTCTAGCAGCAGTGCATTCAACTGCCTCTCTGATATCTCCGCCTGGATATCCCGACGTCAACTCAAGCTCAACCTGGCCAAGACCGAACTCCTCATTTTTCCTCCCTCCTCTTCCTCTTCCTCTCCCTCTAACCTGCCCATCTGTATCAATGGAGTCACCATCCATCCTGTTCTCCAAGCCCGTAGCTTGGGCTTCATCTTTGACACGCACCTCTCTTTTAAACCTTACATTGACTCTGTTGCCAAATCCTGCCGATTCGCCCTCCATAACATTGCTCGGATCCGCCCCTTTCTCTCTACCTCCTCGGCCAAAACCCTTGTTCATGCCATGGTTATCTCTCGCCTCGATTACTGCAACCTCCTCCTTGCTGGCCTCCCTCGCTCTCACCTGTCCCCCCTTATCGCAATCCAAAACTCCGCTGCCAAGGTCATTCACTCTGCCCGTCGCTTCGACCATGTGCAGCCTCTCCTCTTCTCTCTTCACTGGCTCCCCCTTCCTGAACGTATCCTGTTTAAACTCCTGGTATTCACGTTCAAAACACTCCACAACCAAGCTCCCCCTTACCTCTCGGACCTAATCTCCCTACGCACTCCTGCACGCGCTCTCCGCTCTTCCTCTGTCCCCTCCCTCACTCTCCCTCGTTTCTCCTGCTCACCTAACCGCCTTCGACCCTTCTCCCTCGCTGCCCCCCATGCCTGGAACTCCCTCCCTACCCACATCCGCCTTGCCCCCTCCCTCCGCTCCTTCAAATCCCTCCTCAAGACCCACTTTTTCCTCGCCGCCTTTCCCAATGCCTGCTAGTCGTTCCCCATATACTTACTGTCTGCCCTCCTCTGCAGACTGCTGCAACCAACCTGATTGTAACCAAGCCAAGCACACGCACCTGAGACTTCGCATCCGCTTGAATGTTTGTTTGTCTTCTCCCCTGTCTCTCCCACTGTCCCCTCTCCCTGTCTCCCCCTCCTTGTCTTTTAGATTGTAAGCCACAGGCAGGGACCGCGTCTATTTCTATGTTCTGTACGGCACCAGGTCACACGACTGGCACTATATAAATGTTAATAATAATAATAATAATAATATCTAGACATTTTCCAGTTAATTAGATCTGTAAAGTAAGGTCAGTAGTAGAATTCATGGCAGTTATAAGAATGTAAGTGTCATACGAGGTCAGACCAATTGTCCATCAAGCCCAGCATCCTGTCTCTGAGAATGACCCCCTTTGGTATCTTCACAGGAATCCACAACAGGTCATAATGGAATGATCCAGTCCCTGCTATCTACTCTCAGCTCTGTTTACTCAGAATTTATGTCCCCTGACCAACTGGATTAATAGCTACTTATGGACCTATCCGCCAAAAACTTACCCAATCCCTGTTTAAACCTACCTTCTCACTTTCCTCTTTGGGGGGGTTTCAACATACAGTGTCTTGTTTTCGATTTTTCTTATCTCTGTCGTGGTTTTGATGGGAAAGCTTTCTCTGGTGGTAGTAGTATTGCTTTAAGTCAATCAAACTCGATTTCAGGAGTTTAATCCACAGCTGAGGACTTTCAGCCAAACTTGCTTTATCTTCAAGTCTCACACACCTCAGGCAGGGTTTTCTTTCTATGCTCAGTCCCAGTTTCAGCAAATTATAATAATCCTGTCTGAAGGTAGCAAATGCATGGATTACAGTGGCAAAATCTTCCCAGGGAAAGAAGTCCTTAGTAGGATGCAGTTGGAAAGAGGCTTCTTTTTCTTTCTTCCAATTTGGTCATCCAGGCCAGGGTGAATAAAGAGTTGACAAAAACCTCAAAGCTACATGGCAGGGGTGTAGCTAGGTTGGAATAGGCTGAGGTGCAAGAAATGGACCCCTCTCCCCTTCCCCTCACTCCTTCCTCCCCCCAGAAATTCTCCCTCCCTCCTCTGGCTGCACCTGAGCCTTGGAGGCTGCGCTGCGGTTGTGCTGCCTGCCTCGTGCTGCCTCCAGTACTTGCTCTGTCCTGTGCTGCCTGCCAGTGGCTCCCACACATGTGCTGCAGGTACTTCTGCTCAGTCTCCGCCTGACCATGCTGCAACAGGACAGGATTTGTCCCCCTCTTCCCCCCCCCCCCCAGTTTGGGCCCTGGGACAAATGTTCCTCCTGTCCCAAGGANACCCCCAGCTTGGGCCCTGGGACAAATGTTCCTCCTGTCCCAAGGATAGCTACATGAGCCCATGCTACACAGTTTTACAAATGTAGGTTAGACAACTTAGAATCATAGAATCTCAGGGTTGGAAGAGGGACCACAAGGAACATCTGTTCCAACATCCTGATTCATGGCAGAATATTTTATGCCATAAGTGGGCAACCTGTGGCTCTAGAGCCACATGCAGCTCTGTCTTTGGCCCCATTGTGGTAAATTGATGCTGCTCTTAGGATTAGGAAACTTTGCCCACCCCTGTCCTATGCCTACAGCATCACAGACAGATACTTGTCCAGCTGATTTTTGAAAACATCTGGGGACTTCACAGCCTTTCTAGGCATTCTATTTCATTGCCCAATCATTCTTACAGTTAGGAAATTTATCCTAATTAACGGAAATTTATCTTGCAGCAATTTAATTATTTATATACATTATTTTTATCCTGCCTCTCCTGCTCATGCAGCTCGAGGCGACTTACAAACATAATATAATTTAAAATAACAAAAAATCATTAAAATATCATATATAAAATCCATAAAGCAATCAAAAGGGGGATAGCATAAAATATAAAAAACCCTACCTCTCTACCCCACCCACCCTTCACCCATCTCCCTCAACAAAAGCCTGGTGGAACAGCCAGGTCTTGCACTGATGTCAAAACGAGGCATGGTAAGGGGCTACCTGGGCCTCCACTGGAAGAGAGTTCCACAGCCGAGGCACAGCTCCATCGTAGCCCCCTGGACCACCCGGGGGACATCAAGAAGGGTGCTCCCGGCAGACCACAGGGGGTGATCCAGGACACAGAGAGTGAGGCAATCCTGCAGATCAGCATGGCCTAGACCATATAGGGCTTTATAGGTAAGTACCAACACCTTGGGCATCTTTAGACATAACAAAGATCAGGCGTCAAGACCCCTAAGCATGTGTTTGTCTGTTGTGTATTCCAGCACCAATTTGGCCACCTGTTGAACATGCGATGTGAACACCATTGCATCACAAAGACAATTTGCGTTTTTCGGTCAATGTTGTGTCTAATAATATCACATGGCATGTTAGCAGGTACAACACAGAGAACAAGGCAGCAGCACGTATGTGCTGAGAAAAACACCGATTTGCCCCAAGATGGGCTGTGTGTCTAAGCAGCGCCACATGGTGAACACAAGACCAAACCGGTGTTCATATCAAGGTCAAAACACACATTCAGACAGCCATTGACGTTATGTCTAAAGACACCTCTTGAATCAGACCCGGAAGACTATAGGCAACCAGTGCAGAGAGCACAGAGCACTGGTGTAATGTGCTCACTGTGACCCATCCCATTCCCTCTTGTTCTGTCTTCTGTGACACTGGAGAACAAGTGTTCTCCATTTTTTTGTAGAGATTTTTTAGATATTTGAAAGAAAAAAAACCTGGTATCATGTCTCTGCTTAGTCTTCTTTTCTCTAGGCAAAGCATATTGGTTCCTTCGTCCTTTCATCAGATGGCTTGCATTCTAGCCTCTTTGCCATCTTTGTTGTTTTCTCCTGAGTCCTCTCCAGTTTGTTGATGTTGACCTCCTTCTTCAAGTGTGGCGTCCAAAACAGGACACAATACATACTCCAGGACGAGGTCTCACCAGTGTCAAGTAAAGTGACAACCTTATTTCTCCCATGCCTTGGACAAATTGCATGTGTTAATGCCCCAGAAATGGCATTTGCCTCCCCCCCACAACAATTTCACTTTGTTGGCTCATATTAATTTTTATGATACACCAGATTCTTCTCAGTGGAAGGACAGTATAATATCCTGGCATTCTTTCAAATACAAAGTATGAATTCAAAAGTGGAAAAATATCATGCATCAAATTATTTACTTTTTTGTGATTTACATTTTGTATTATGTATTTTTCTGTAAAAGGCACCTAGATTATCATTACAATGAAAAACTTAATAGTTATATAAATAAGCAATTAGTGTGGAGATGTATAGCCCTAATCTCCTTATGCATTCCTGCACACTCCTTCTGCTCCTCCTCTGTCCCCTCCCTCACCTCCCATGCTCCCCTAACTGCCTTCGTCCCTTCTCCCTCGCTGTCCTCCATGCCTGGAACTCCCTCCCTACCCACATCCGCCTCGCCTCCTCCCTCCACACCTTCAAATCCCTCCTCAAGACCCACTTCTTCTGTGCCGCCTTTCCCAATGCCTGCTAGTTGTTTTCCCCAAAATACTTATGGTCTGCCCTCCTCTGCAGACTCCTGCCAAACTGTAACCAAGCCAAGCACATGCATCTGAGACTTCGCAGCCGCTTGCACGTTTGTTTGCTTCTCCCTTGCCTTCCCTTCGTCCCCTCTCCTTGTCGTCCCTACTTGTCTTTTTAGATTGTAAACCATAGGCAGGGACCGCGTCTTTATCTTTGTTCTGTAAAGCACCAGGTACACAGTCTTGTGCTATAGAAATGTTAATAATAATAATAATCTCACTGAGGAAAAGATTCTTACGGTGCTAAAAGAGCTAGTGAAGTATTTTATTAAAAATACAGTACAGTATAAGGACTTGAACAATGAGGCTTCATTATGGAGCCCCATTAGTGCCTCTGCTGTATTTGCAACCCCGAAGAGCACAAACTCCCTCTATTTTTAGAGACAGGATTTTTTTTTTATGTCTTGTATCAGTTTTCCACATAAAACAAATCCAGACTTTACCACCCATAAAGATGAATGAAAAATGTGATTGCTCAAAAGCAAAATTCACCAGATGAAATAGAGACAGATATTACAGTTTAGAAAAAGGAACACCCACTATCGTAAGTGGCTTTCCAGGAAGAATTAAAAGATCAAATGCACATTCAGAAAACAGAGGATGTAGATCAGTTAGTTTTCTGGACAATATTGCTTTACCCATTAAAACAAATTCCGGAATCCAAAGCAATGGGAAAAGCTTTATATTTATTTATTTATTCTATAACGCCCCTCTCGCGTAGCGACTTTGGCTAGGTAGTGTATCAAGATACCTGACATTTAAAGGGAGCTAGAATATATTATGTCCAATCCCATTTCTAAAAGAGTAACCAAAGGAAGCTGATGTTATATGATGAATCCCCTGATCAAAAATAAGGCAGACATTCATTTAACTATTTAATTTCTACCATCTTTGACTCTAGGCATCAGGGCATGCCTAGAGCATTTTGCAGCTACTGTGTCTTTTGATTCTTTGTAGTTTTTATCCTTTAGCAACTATTCAGCTGTAGTTCAATTCCTGTCTCTCAAAGCTTAGTTGGCATTTTCTGCAAGTCTGGCTCCAAAGTCCCTCAATCGGCTCCTGCTTACTGCTTGACTTGTTGCCATAGCCCTGAAACTGGTTTCCCAGTTTACTATCTGTCACTGAAATTCTTCCTAGCGCTATTATCCCAATGTCCTTCTTCGTCGTTCCTTCTCTCTAGCCTGGTGGTTGTGCTCCCTCCCACTATCCATCTCACTAATGCAGATTTCTTCCGATACAACCTCTTACAAACCTTAGTCAATCCCTGGTTCTACAGGCTGTTCTCCAGTCCTGCTCTGTATCGGATTGTATTTTATTTAGATTTTTAACCATTCTGTCCTAGCTTCTACAAAGGCTCAGGCTGGGTATCAAAAAATATACATATACAAAATACATTGGCTGCGGTCCAGCTGTTGCTCACTGTGCTGCCCAGGTGCACAGGTGGGAGCCATGTACAGGGGAAATGTGCCAGGAAGGGAAGTGCACCGGATTCACGTAGAGGCCACAACTAGATGGCAATATAGCTCACACAAAGGGGTTAGGCAACTGCAAGAAAGCCTCCCTCTTCCACCACCCTCAGCGCCGTAAGGAGGGCATCCCCTGCCTCCTCTGCAGGGAGTAAAGAAACACACTGATTGATCCACCCGTGCACCAGCCTATGCCATGCAGGCCAAACCTGCCTGTTGGAGGACTATGCATTGCATTAGCTATGTGCTGCCAGCCCTGCCACAGAGGATCGTGGCCAATTAGCATGGTTCCAGCAGCACACGTTGCCACTCCTCACCATGATGAGGCTGCATGGGTATGCAAGGGGGACAGGGACTGGGGACGGAGCAGGGGTAAACAACTCATCATGCCCAATGAATAGGCACAGTGTAGGAGTTGTGTCTTGTCTCCCTAGTGAGAAGGGGGGGGGGGGGCGGCCATGGACACAGATGATCAAGGGTTGGGAGTGATGTCACAGCCCCCCAGTGAGAGGGGGGTATGGGCTGGGATGGGGAGGTGGTGGGTGATGCCATGGCCCCCCAATGAGGGCGGGGTACGTGCATGAGTGATTATGGGGGTGTGTGGTGGTTTCCCTGCCTGCCTTTTCTGTTTTGCCTCCAAGGATGCCGGGTTCAGGACACGATCTCCATCTCCCTAGAGAGCTGTTTGTCCTATGAGAACTATTACGTTTGGGGGTTGGGGAGTAATCATCAGGAGCTGGAGAAGGAGGCCTCTCTGTGGGAGGTAGAGAGCAGGGCAGCTTTTGGACCAATTGGGGTTGTGCTGGGCATGGGGAGATATGGGAGGGAGGGGAAGAGAAACTATCAGGGACATCCAGAGAGCACCTTGTGTCTATTCCCTGCCCTGTCCCGTTTCCCTCCTGCTTTGGGATATTGGGAGTTGAGGCCAGTGTGGCCCCTGATCTGAAGTTGTTGCTGTTTAGTGCAAAATCAGTGACAAATAAAACATCAACCATCTTTGACCTTATTCAGGATGAGGCCACTGACCTCATATGCATTACAGAGACTTGGCTGGATAAGGCATCTGGGCCTATCTTGTCCCAGATGTTGCCAGCTGGGTACTCAGTACAGCATCCGCCTAGGACTGGGGGCTGGATGAGCGGCGTGGTGGTGATCTGTAAAGACACCATGGCCTTTTGTAGGTATCTGGTTCATGACTTGTCCAAAATAGAGTGTGTCCACCTGGTGCTGGATTTGGCCAGGGTTAGTTTGGGGATTCTCTTGGTGTAAGAGACCACCCCACTGCACAGTTGATTCCCTGACTGCTCTAGCCAAGCTGGTCTCAGAGGTGCTGTTGAGGTCACCTAAACTTCTTGTTTTAGGTGATTTCAACATACATGCTGATGCTGGCCTTTTAGGGGCAGAGCAGGAGTTCATGGCTGCCGTGACAACCATGGGCCTATCCTACATACTATCTGGCCCCACACGAGGCAGGACATATGTTGGATTTGGTGTTTTGTACCGGCCTGGAAACAAGGGTTCCAATTATCAGGGGTGTGTTGTGTCTGGAGTGGGTGTTTTTGTTGAATTGTATTTTAATGTTTGAATTGTATTTTATATCTTTAAAAGCCACCCTGAGCCTTCAAGGAAGCATGGGGTAAAAATGCTAATAAATAAATAAATAAAATAAATAAAATCCACATCACTATTTTCAGGGAACATGAATGAATGAATTTATTTATTCACAGCATAAGCCAAAAAGTTTAACAAAATCAGAAATATAATACAAACAAGCATTATACCATATAAAAGTACATCAGGAAAATATACACATCATGCATTTTAAAATATGTACCTTACTTTTACCAGAGCAAGTGTTTTGGCGGGGCTTGGCTCCTAGGCAATTGGTTGAGTCTGTACTTCCCAACAGATACCTAACTTTTATCAGAATGTGACATGGCAAGGCCTAACTCCTGAACAATACATAACAATCATCTAGTTAAAAAATATACTTCCTCCAAATTCAATATTGTATTTATTAAATCCATGGAGCCGAAGGTCCTTTCGTTCTAGATTTTCCGGACAAGCTGAATGTCAAATTCTGGTTCATTGATCTCAAAAGATAATTACAAAGGGTGTCCCTCAACACCAGCAATAATCAAACCTTTTTCAGAAACTTGCTTGATTTTCGAGTTTCACAAAGGTATTTAGCCAATGCTGTAAGATCAGTAGCAGATTCATTCTGCAGTAACCAAATAGTTCTTTCAAATAAATTGAATACAGAGATTCTTTTTACAGTTGGCAAAAGAAACTTCTTCCTTGGGATCAGATGCAAGGGGCACTCCCATAAGTAGTGCATCATATCCTCCACCTTCCCCATGGACATGTGCATAATCTTAAGGCATAAGGGATTCTGTTCCATCTCCCTTCCTGAACTTTGGTATCTAGCTGATTTAACTGAAGTTTGGTCAGGACTTCTCTACGGGAGAATTGAGTAATAGCTGAGAGATATTTTGGTTGGATATTATCAAAACAAATATATTGGTAGAATGGTCTATATCCAAAGACCTTGCTAAAGCAAGATCATTCTGGGTAGAAATAGTTGTAAAATGCTCAATATAAGGGATTTTTCATTAGCCAGGATAATTGCTTGCTGTTCAGTCACAAGAAAACCCAGCACTGCACTCTTCAAGGATGTAACTGCACCCTGAATCCATATACCTGAATGGGTGCCTGAGGCAGTTATTTCAATTAAAGCCTTTTTGGGTAGTCTACTACAGCAAACAGAAGTGGTCTAAGCTTTAGCCAGTATAAAACTGTTCTTAGCTTAGCCCTGGTGATGATGTTTGTAGTAGTAACTGTTTCCACCCTGACCACTGAATGTGTACTTTTTTGTACTGCTAATATTCTCCTCAGGAGGAACATGAATGTATGGGCCTGTGATCACTTAACCAGTGTGGTGACATAACTCCAAAACATTTCACCAATGTCAATACATACCAGAGCCATGTTTTCATGTTTTCTCCATAGCCTTCCTGGCATAGCTTTCATGGCACAGCATATGATGTACAGTTGGTCATCATATAAATGGGGATGTGAAATTCATAGCAACTTGTTAACAACACAATGCAAGCATGCTCCTCAAGTTGTTGCTTAGGTCACAAGTATGGCCACCTAACAGTGGGAAAGGCCTCTTCTATCCCTAGGTTCCAGTTGCATGAACACATTTCCCTCTACCATCCCTCTGGCTAGCGTTTGGCCGTGTATGGTGTGAGTAGTAACCTAGCTTTCCGTGTTTGATCCCCCCCCCTCACACGACTGTTGTTGCTGTGGCTGGTGAGTTTAATCAGTCGCCGCCGAACCAATATACGGCCTCCCACATGTTCACACGTAGGCACCACCCTTTGAGCTGTTAGGAATATAGTTGCATAATCACATGATGACATCCGAGTCAGTCACTGCCTTGAGGTACCCATATGTGTATCTGTCCCAGTGCAAGTGCACTCTGACCCTTCAACAGCCCTTGAGTGCCCATGATGTCACATTATGAGGTTGGTAGGAAACATCGCGACACCCCCTTCATCACCTTGATGCATCCAAGCCCATTCTAATGGGCCAGGATCTAGTTTTGGTGTGATCTGCTGGTAACAAAAATGTGTTTGGGGTTGGGGAGAAAGTTAAGCACAAGTGGGTTTACTGCCAGCGCGAGACCTGGTGTGCACACCAGCTGCCAGCATGCCTGCTTACTAGCTGAATCACGGCCATTGTGTTTATGAGTATTGAGGATCCATAGTCAGTATCTGTTAGCATTGATTCCCACTACTTACTATCTGGAAGCAGCAAATGATTTACGGGTTTTCCATTCCATATTTATGAAGCATAAGCTTGCTTAAAATTGTAGAAGTTAGCAAAACACACATTTGCTCATTTCTTATTTGAGTCCTTATAATGTCATCTTTACAGATTCTGCAAGCATACGTAGCTATATAGAAAAGCCTAACAGCAAACAGAATATAATTATACATTCAGTACATAAAAAACTTCTAACAAAAACATGATTAATGCAATGTAACGTTTGAGATTTTAAGCCAACAAAAAGCAAGCATATTTAGAGCTAAGGTTCCCATAGCAACCTTAACTCGGTCTCCTCCTGTGACTCTGTGATAGAGTCTTTTCTTACATGACCACATATTGCTAGAAGCTGTGATATATTCAGTAAATAGAGAACTGATTTTTTTTATATATAGGTTAGGTACACAGAACAGGAATATAGAAAAGAATATATACTGGCATATACTCTGTATAATGTTAGAGATTTTGTGGTTTGTTGTGATACTGCATATGTGCAAATGTTAAGAAGTGTGTTTTCTTGTAGACATTAACTTTAAACATAGAGCATAATCTTAGAAACACGTCTTTCTTGTTACAGTAGGTGAATATTTAACGAAGGTGTTTATGATGAATGTTAATTATATTATCTCCCTAGCTAAACAGAAGGTATAAAGACTGTAATGAATTAGAGGAAGACTGCTGATGTTTCTTTACAAATTTTGGCCCTGACTCTTTCACCTTTTATTATAGGCAACGTCTTGCTGTTCAAGCAATTTAATTGATTTGGGGGTACTAATCTTGGTGTAAGTGTCTACACAATGCATGGAAAGGGGACAGAACTGGGTCATCTGTTCTCTAGTGGTAATTTATCAGTACCCTTTTTATGGTTATTTTGAGACTGGAAAAATTGGACGAAAAATAATTTGAAATGGATTTTTAAAAGTTTTTTTTTTTTTTGGGGGGGGGGGGAATAGAGTCCAAGGAATAGAGTATACAATATAGCCATTTTATAAATGGAATATTATATCACATTCCCCAACAAGTTTACAAAATACCCCATACCCTCAAATTCAGATTTCTATCTGAACAAGACTGGCAACAGAATCTGGGTGTAAGGGTAGGAGGGAGATGAGGGTCCGTAGGGACCACGGAAGGGGGAAGAGGGGGGAAATAACAAGGGGGAAACGACCCCTTGTCCGGGTTACAGCTAGGACCGGCAATCTCTCTCCCAGAGGTACGATAGGCTCCCGGTAGTCCCCTCAGGTTATAAGGTGGGCTTTCCTCGAAGTCTACGAGGCAGCCCGTGTCATCATAGGGGGGGAGAGAGGTATTGCCAACCAGAGTAGAGGAGGAGAGTGGGAGAGTCAGCCTTGCACACAGGCACTCTGAACAAGGCAGGGGGCTCCCAACCAAGGTGCAGGACGCGTGGAGGGCAGGGTGATCAAGGTGCAAGGGAGGCGGTAACAGGGGAGGGGTGCAGCACAGGGAATGGGGGGAAAAGGGACGGGAAGGAGAGTGCTGGGGGTTTTGGGGAAGGGGGATTCCCCAAAGGGGGGGGCTCGAGCGGTCCAGGAAGGGGGCACACGTGAAGGCAGGTCTATTCCTAGGGAAGGGGAGAGGGAAGGGCAACAGGAAGTGAGGGGCACACAATTCACACACAGTAATACTGAAGCAAAAGGGGGAAGCAGAACAACAGGGGGGGGAATCTCACAAGAGCACTCAAGGCAGGCAACAGAACACATACACTTCGCTTTAGTGGTAGGCAAGAATCAGGAGCCAGCTTCTCTCACAATTACTGGGGGGGAATGGCTACCCCGCTGGCGTTTTTAAAGCTCCCAGCTGGTCCCCGCCCGGAAGCCCCGCCCCCTACTCCGCCCACCGCGCCGCTATGCATGCGCTGCGTCAGAGGGGGGCGGGGCCATCACTCAGTGCCTTCTCCTGCTGCCGCGGAGAGGCTTCTGCCTGCAGCATGGAGGGAGACAGGGGCGGGGCTACCCCTCCTGACGGGGGCTCTCTATTGTGCAGCGGGGCTTGTGCCCGCTGCAACCTTGATGGTCGTGGGGATCGCCCCGCTTCTCCAGGTGGGGGTCTTACTCTCAGGGGCCTCTGGGGAATCCCCTTCTTACCTGCCCCTATCCCTCGTTGCTGGGGGTGGGGCCTGACACTGGGTAACACTTGTGGGTGGTTTTAGTGGACAAAAGTAAAATTGGTGCTTATTCATATCTACTAACTTTGGAAAATCAAAAAGTGGTTGATTTAATTAAATGCACTGCAAATTTATATCCATGAAAAAGAGCGCTCCTGCAGCCCCTCTCCCCACATCAACTGTTTGTCAGGGCAGTCGGGGACAGTGTGGCCAATATGGCGGTGATTTCACATGACTTGGCATTTAGACATGAATGCCGTGTCAGTCGCACAAGTCTCATGTGGGAAACTTGTGGATCTGCATCTCATGTAAAAAGTAGTTCAGATGAAAGTAGTTCCATCAGTATGGGTAGGCTCAATTTCCTTCTCTTTTTCCTTCTATCTTTATTTTTTTGTGTCTGTCTTTCTCTTTCTGTTCCCCCCCTCCTTTTATCTTTCCTTTTTTTCCTACATTTTTTCTCCTTATTTTTATTTCTTCCCCCCTCCACCTCTTTTCTACCATTCTCTCCTTTTTAAAAGTCTGTAAGGCAGAGTCTCAAGGAAGAAGAACATTAAAAATGCCATACTGGGTCAGACCAATGGTCCATCAAGACCAGCATCCTATATCTGACAGTGGATATTCTCGGTTGCTTCAGAGGAGTACCTGACAGGTCATAATGGAATGATCCATTTCCTGCTTTTCACTCCAAGCTCCTGATAAAGGTTACATCCCCCAACCTATTTGACTAAGGCCCTTTTTACACAGACAGGGATGGGTGGGGGGATAGGTGTTTTGGCACGGTGTGTGGAGATGGGTGTGTGTCCCTTTACACAGACACACATCCACCTCCACCCACGGAGCCTCCTCTGGTTTTCTGGACGTCCGTGTTCACACAGGCGAACAGGGCCATGCCAAGACATTTTGCCGCTCTAGGCGAATACAAAATTTTGCCCCCCCCACCTCCAAGTGGAGGTTTGTGAAGTAAGTGCGCCCGTGCAAAGCACGCGTGCGCGCTCCCAGAACCCAAAGTGGGCAGGGCTTAAGGGATGCGGCGGAAATATACTAATTCACACAACTGCTGTGAGTACATATACTAATTCACACAACTGCTAATTCACACAACAGCTCAGCTCAGAGCACATTCCCAGAAAAGCTGCCTTCCCGCTTCCCCGCTCCGGGAAAGGAGAGGAGCCCAGTCAGTGCTGGGAAAAGAGGGGCTGCAAATCAGCCCCTCTTTGCAGCGTGCCTGTCAGCTCCTGTGGGATTGTCTGCAATCTACAAGCTACAATGTAGTACAAGCTACAATGTAATAGAGGTGATATTGACTAAGCTAGTCAATATCATCTCTGTTACATGTAGCGTCTGTCGGTACTGACTCTCCCAGCTCTTGCAAAGGCGTTTGCACACAGGAGCTGACAGCCAGCTGAGCGCACCTAAAATCCTATGGTGGGAATGCGCATACAGGCATTCCCACCTCTGACTTACTTAAACAGGGAAGGGAGGGAAGTTTTTTTTTTAAAGTTCCCTGCTGCTCGCCGCCCCCCCAATCTACCGCTCTAGGCAGCCGCCTAGGTCTGCCTAGTGGCAGGGACGGCCCTGCAGACGAACACCAAGCAGACACCCCCCCCCCAGCTGTTTATACGGATGCCCCCCTGCCCATACACCCGCCCAAATACCAAGCATGGGGGGGGGGGGGGCATCCGTGTAAAAACAGCCCAACAGCCATTATTGGACCTATTCTGAAAGAAGTATCCAATCCTTTTTTAAACCCAGCAGTGCTACTGGTCTTAGCTAGTATATAATTAATGTTAAGGGAGCCCAAAGTACACTCTCAAGGCTCCTGCGCTGTTGCTGCGGGCTCCTCACTTTGCCTGGAAGAGGCAGTGGGAAAAGCCAGCAGCAGACCAAGCAGAAAGCAGCAGCAGCAGCAGCAGCAGCTGCTGGGGAGGCTCAGGTGTATTTGGGGTTTCCTCTCCACTAAGCATGTCTAAGTATTCCTGCATGCTCCTGGCCCCAGGGCCAAAGCAGGAAGCCTGAGGCCTGCTAGCTGCAGCCAAGGAAGCAAACTAGCAGGCCTGAAAGTGATAGTTTATCACCCAAACTTGGTAGCCTGTTTATTAACCAACTGTTAGTTTACAAGAAATCTGACACAGCACTAGCAATGTCACAGTGGTGGCTGGTAGTGGTGGTGTTAGCAGCAGGAATGACAAGACGACCACAGGGAGCATTTCTATCATTCCACTCAGTCACTTAAGTTGCCATGGCACCCAATCCCTGTAGCCTCTTTCCTGTCATTCCATTAAGGCTCTTGTCATTTCACCCAGTGCTCCCCATGGTCTTATCCCTGTTATTCCCCCCAGACCCTCTTCATTCCATCCACTCCCTGTATCTTTCTCCTTGTTGTTCCACCTCCTCTTGTCATTCCACATACCCTTACTCCTGTTTCCTACTGGAATTTGAGCTTAATTGTATTACTTTACAACCCATTAAATTAAAACCTATTATTTTTCACATGTCTCCTTTATTGCCAATTGGCATTTGTCTTTAGTCCATGGTTTCCAATGGGCATTCCATGTCATTCATTTTAGCGTGGCCCGGAATTCCAGCCTCTAATTTTCAAAGTGTCTGCTTGAATTCTACCTTAAGTAAGTTACTCTCCCTTTGTTTGGAGTTCTGCTGGCTTTCAGGACTGACCCACAATGCTGCATCCAGACCCTTTTATTCTGCTGACTGCAGAGTTGCCCATCATCCCAGCCTTTGCAGACAAGCAGCCCCGGAACAGAGTATGTGAAGAGACAGAGAAGCGAGGGAATGGTCTGTGTTCATAGGAGAAATAGATGTAACAGGAGGAGAGCAGGGATAGGAGGGGCTGGTCTGAGGTGAGCAGGGCACCATCAGTGTACCTCAGTAGCGAGGTTTTAAGTCTACTATACTGTTTGCTAAAGTATTTGGCCCTATGTCTCCTCCCAAGTGAACTCTTTCATTCATACCTTCTTCTCTCTCAACTGAAGCTGGGTCGGGATGGGAATGAGGGAATATTTAGATTCTTTCATGCATACTGAGACTGAGGTTCACATTGAAGCTTTCCCCACATTTAGGCATTTACAGGCCCTTTCTTCTGCATGGTGGATTCTTTAGTGTGTGCACTGAGTGCTGAGCTTGCCCTGTAGCATTTCCCAAGCAGGGTACATACAAGGTTTCTCTTCTGCATAAGATTCCCTGATGTATATTGAGCATCCCAACTTCTCCCAAAGCTTTCTTCTCACTCCTGGCCTATACAGGGTTTCTCTCCTGTGTAGGTTCTTATTTTTAAAAGGGTAAGAAATCCCTCCCCCACCCCCAAATGTCCCCTTACCTAAAACAGATTTGAAGCCTTGACATGCCAATTGTCTTTTCTAGCCTCTGACCTAGAGGAGCAACTGCTGCTCTTTTTGATTTCCTCACAGAGCTTTGCATTTTGCTCACTCCTGAATGTCAGCACGTTTGTGTCCAATTTAGATTTGTATTCACTGTAAGGTTTTTTATTCATTGTGTTTTTCATAGTAATGTGTTAAATTTTAATGGTGGCCTCACTGCCAGCAGCCTCACCCTTCCATCCCATCAAACTAAAAGGTGACCAGTTGCCATTGCAATGGCAAGCAAATCCCACAAATGTCTATAGTTGTCAGTGGGAGGGGGGTAGGAAGGGGACCACCCGTTCACACCTCTTACACACAAGGGAGCTCTGATTGCGAAGTGCGGAGAAAGGAGGCCCATCAGGATAGTGTTTGGGTCTGTTCGTGTGCTTACACACTCTGAACGTCGACCCCTATCATCATAGGGCACAGAGCTGGGGAAGGGAAAGGGGTCCAAACTCACTACTTGCACTTGCCAGGGAAATGGTAGGGCAGATAAGTGAGGGAGGTGCCAGGTCCACAGGGGAGGGGTCCCAGGGTTCACAATAGGGTTCACGGGCTCACACACTCCAGGGGGAAAGGGAAGGGATGGTCCCAGGACGGAAGGGAAGCCCAACCGGGCGAGCCCGCAGGCTCTCAAGCACTCACTCAGTAATCCGGGTCAGAGGGAAAAAGGAGGTCACACATACACAATTATATCAGGAAAGACAGAGACACACTCTAATACAAACAGCAGGAAGGGAGCAGGGTAAGGGAGGAACAGACAGCAATCCAAAAACAAGAGGGTAGTCAATTTCACCACTTAGCTCAGGGGTGGCCCAGTCTCTCCAGGGTTTGTAGCTCTGTTCACCGGCACTGCTACTCTTGCAGTGCCGGCCTTTGTAGTGCTGGCTCCACCCCCCCGTGCGGACCTGGAGGCGCGCGGAGCGCCGCAACGGGGGGCAGGGCTCCTCGGCGTCTCGCACCGTCCCGGAGCCATTTTCCTCACCGCTTTTTCCTTTGGCGCCTCCGGCTGGGGGCGCCTGTAACAGAGGCGGCGTTGCAATGCTGGTGAGTGGAGCGGGGTTCATGTGCCTTTGGGGGGGCTGCTGTGCCGGGCAGCGGCTGAGGCGGCTGACAATAGTTTTCTGATAGACCACAACCAACCAGTGGCACTAAATAAATCACTAAATAAAAACAGTTAAAAATCCGATACATGGAAGGATGCTCCAGAGAAGTGGCAATAACAAATGAATCATTGCATCCCTATAGAGGGAGGAGATTGTAAGAGGACCATTACATCTTCACTGGAGATTGGAATTGCAAAATCTTCCCCTGAATACAGAGGCTTTCTGCTGTCTTGATGGAATGTACTCAAGGACCCATGTTCACTGCATTTTCCATATATACTGTAGACTTTCATTACCTTATAATATGCTTTATCCTACAAGAGTCATCATTAAAAAATTGCCACGTCACTTTCTCCAGAACTGTGGCTATTTATCCTAATATGGAAATACTCTGGTATGGTATCCTGAATACTAATGCACGTTATTTTTTCAGTGGCAAGTTCTGTATATTAAAAAAACTGGACCAAAAGAAGATCGGATTAAAATAACAAATATGTTTTTCCCCCTTGTGCCCTGAAAACTTGTAGGGAAAAATGTTCCATTTACATGTGGTGTTTAAAAAAAGAGAAAGACAAAAGAAATCCCACTTTTATATGATACTTATATGACACTGAAGCTGGGGACAGGAGGATGTGAGCTGGTGCCATCTGAGAGCACATTCTGGGGCTAGAGAGGAGACAGGGACCTCTGACGTTTACCTCCCGGTAGCAGCTGGACTGAGGAAGCTTGCCTGCAGAGAAAGAGTCATGGCTTGGGTGTGCCCTGGGCCAGAGATGGGGAGCTTTGCGTCCATTGCACCTCTTCCCCTTCAATTCCCAAAGGGCTCAGAACAAGAGAAGATGCCAGCAATTATCCAACATGTTTGGTTTTTACTCCTTGGGGTCTGATCCTGTACTGGAGAATTTGCCCCTGGCTGCAGGATCGAGCCCAAGCTTGTATACCCTCCCCAAGAGAAGTTGGTATAATAAAAGAAAGAAATCCCCTGCAGGTGAGCGAGGCTCCACCCCCTTGGAGGGCTCAGCCGAAGGCACAGGCCAAAGCTGCCCGCCCGCCCCCAGAAGCCCCGCCCACCCCCTGAAGCCCCCAGAAGCCCTTGCGGCAGGGCTCCAGCCCCAGAAGCCCCCAGCCGCCATAGCAGCAGGGCTCATTCATCCCCTGCAGGTGAGCGAGGCTCCACCCCCTGGGAGGGCTCAGCCCAAGCCACAGGCCAAAGCTGCCC
>QEPC01001041.1:10339156-10372094 GCA_003113815.1 Sphenodon punctatus | reverse complement strand
CCTGAGACTTCGCATCCGCCTGAATGTTTGTTTGTCTTCTCCCATGTCTCTCCCGCTGTCCCCTCTCCTTGTCTCCCCCTCCTTGTCTTTTAGATTGTAAGCCACAGGTAGGGACCGCAGCTGATTGTATGTTCTGTACAGCGCCAGGTTGTTACTGGCGCTTTATAAATGTTTAATAATAATAATAATAATAAATCCCTGGAGCGACTTTGTTTTCAACTTGGGTGCTAAGTGAGGCCACTTTCTCCCTCTCCAAAGCCACTTTTAGACGAGACACATTTGCGCATGATTGTTAAAAAATGCGCTTGTTTTAATGCTCGTTTAAACACCTAAACCGTTTTACAATGTGTATATGCCGTGAACGTGTAAAAGCCCAAACCGTTTTGAATGTGTTTTTTTAATAATGCACATTTTTAAAAACCGGTTTTGAGCAACTTTGATGATCAGGGGGATGCCAAAACTGGTTTTAAAAAAATGTGCATTATTTAAAAAACACATTCAAAACGGTTTGGGCTTTTACACGTTCACGGCAAATACACATTGCAAAACGGTTTAGGTGTTTAAACGAGCATTAAAACAAGCACATTTTTAAACAATCATGTGCAAATGTGTCTCGTCTAAAAGCGGCCCAAGAAAGGAGCAATTTGCCAGAGAGGGGAGGTGGACCCATTTACAGAGCCTACTGACAACTCCCCTACACCTGGGAAAGAACAGGTGGTGCAACACACACACAGACACAGACACAGACACAGACACAGAGTGTCTGTCTGTCTGGCAGTGTCTCTGTGCTCCTGGTGCAGCTCTGCCAGAATCTGATGTGTGTTTGGGAGTAGGATATTTAGCCAACATTTGTACTCTGGTACACTTGCTTGTATTTAATAGTAACTTATTCTGCAAGCATTCCCATTCATTTCTATAGCTGCTGAATCTCCTGACAGAGAAGGAGATCAGAAGGAGTCATATCAATGGTGTTTTATTTTTTTCCCAATGAAGTGATTTATACATTCTGGTCTGAGAATTTGTTGCAAGATAATTTCAAATAGGATACCTATTTCCATCAGCTTTAAATATTCATTTATAGACCACTCAACACCATTGTATCTAAGCAAGCCAATTAGCTAACAATTTTCTTACAAGCCATATGATAAAATCAAATAAAGTGTGACACATATGTTCATTACCATTTGAAGTTTCACACTTACTTGTGCAACTGGAAGCAGGAACCTTTTTTGAATCTGGGATTTCGGGTAAGATCCACTAGATACTAGCAGTACTGGCATCTCTGACTTCTTTCAAACTTCGACTGTCTATGCATATCCAATAATAGACAAAAATATGAATTTTAAGGCAATTGGCATTTTTAATAAACCATAATTTTTCAAGTTTCACAACTAAATTGCAACTGCACATCTTCCATTTTTATGGACAAAAAAATATTAAACAACTAATCACACCTCTTGCATTTTGTGTTCTTACTATATTTTATATAAAACTTCAAGTTGAAGCTACCTTTAAATTGAAGCTACACAAACAGCAAAATGTCTTAAACAAGAAGTGAAAAACAAAACATAGATAGGTCTAAATAAACTGTGTAAATACAAAACTGGCGTACTGCATTAAACTGAAAGAATCCTTAGGTAAAAAAGATCCCAATACTTCAGTAAAGGAAAGAAGACAGTCCTGAGCCCATGGATGATTTTCAATGTAAAAACCGAAGTTTTGCTTCTTCAAAAGCTTCTTCAGGGTTCCTTCTTTATTTTTTCCTTCCGTGAGCTTTAGGTTACGTAAACTACGCCTTTACTGATGCAGAACTATAAACCACAGTACAAAGGATTCAATAGAGTACATGGTATGCAACTACAATATAACCATAACAACAAACAAAATTATCTTTTAACATACATAGAGTAAAATACTTGGCCCCATGCCCCCTTGGTGTCAGTCTAACTCACCCTGCACAGGAATCATACATTTTCAGCATTCATCCAGGTCCAATTAGGGCCCAATTCTTCCTAAGTGGGAGACAAATATAGATATAATTCTACTCCCCCCATCTTCAGAGGTATCATCCTTTTAACCTCCCTAGACTATTTTAAATTCTATAAAATCCAAAGGGATTTCTTCATTCAAATGGGGTTTAAACAATGGAATGCTCAAGGGCTGTTAAGCCCTTTGTGGAACCTTTACACAGGCCAAGATGTAATAAACATTTCCATACTGTGGGTGATTTCAGAAGTGACGTGGTGAATGTCCACCACAGTCAACCTCAGTCAAACGCGGGAGGTGGTGAAAGCGCCGTGCATGTCTGTTTTCTCGCATCCAGATGTTCACCACTGTCAAACGCAGTCCGGGGTGAAGCTAACCACGCTTCGTGAGGTCGGGGTGGGAGGAGGTCCAGAAGTGTGGTGAATGGTCACCATGGCAGGGGTGAATGAGAAGTAACTTCTGAACGGAAACCCGCAGCCATGGTGGAAGGAATTGACCCCAGCCGGGGTGCATTCTGGGGCTCGAACCGCGGTCCACGTCTCCACTGCATGTCTGTTGTGTTCCCACGGCCCATGTTCTCTCTGATTGCCCCCGGGCGGTGGTCACGATCCTGTCATTTCTGTTGGGGCCGCACGTGTCACCACAGCCTGTGGTGAATCCGTTCACACCGGGGTGGGATTCACTGTGGTGAATTAGAATGCGTCACTTCTGAAATCACCCTGTAAGTAGCTGCTCACTTTTAATTCCTTTCACAAAAATATCCCCTTGGCTCCAGAGGGATCTTCCCTTTTAATTTTGTTTAACAGGGACTGAATTTTAGTTTTAATTTTAACAGGGAGCTTGAGCTTTGGGACTTAAACACTCTCCCAAAGCTCAAGCTCTTCATAATCAACTCAAATAGCTCCCCTGGGACAAATTAACCTAAAATGCCTAAACAAAAGGCACCCAAAGTATGTATAAAGAGCATATTCTCTTTTTTTACCCATATGCAAAAAATCCTTTGAATTTCTATGGGGTACCTGCTACTAAAAAGAGAGAGGGATACCCATATTTATATACCCTGGCAAACATGCTTTATCTCACTGCTTAATCAATTACTCAAAGGCTATTCAGCCTTCTATAAAACCCTTTGCAGAGGTCAAAATTTGATAAATATTTCCGAAAATAAAAGGAGCGACTCACTTTTAATTCCTTTCACAAAGATAGCCCCTTGTGGCTCCTACTTCAATCTTTCCCAGGGGGATCTTCCCCCCTTGGTTTGTCTTACAGGGGCTACTGCTTGCTAGTTCCTACTTCAGCTGCAAGCACACGCCCAAAATTCAAGCTCTTTATAGTCAACTCAATCAACTCCCCTGGAACAATTTAACTTGATTACCTAAGCAAAAAGCCCCAAAGGATTATTATAGAGCATGTTCCCTTTTTAAACCCATACACAAACATTAAGATTTCTTGAAGGTACCTAGTGCTGCACAAAGGATACCCATATTTATATATCCTAGCTGAAATAGGATATTTAATCAATAAGGCTACCTCTGGGGAGAGGGACCCAAAGTCTTCCTCAAGGGAGCATGGGGCAAGCTCGATATATCCAAAATTAACCATACAGAAGAAGGTTACAAACCATTCTGAAGAGTTTAAACCACAATAGACACTCACAGAGTTTAAAAGATCATATCCAACAAATCATTAAGCCCCAAAGGATAAACTGTATCCAGTGTAATGATCCAGTAGGACTCTCTATGGGCCAAAAATTTAGGATCTATAGGGAGACTGACTTTCTCAATTCCCCCCAAAGAAAACATATTCGCGTCCTTATGTACTTTATTATAATGATCAACTAAAGGTGCTGGAAGAGTTCTTGTTCTAAGGTTCCACAAAGGTTCCACAAAGGGCTTAACAGCCCTTGAGCATTCCATTGTTTAAACCCCATTTGAATGAAGAAATCCCTTTGGATTTTATAGAACTTAAAAAGTCTAGGGAGGTTAAGAGGATGATACCTCTGAAGATGGGGGGAGTAGAATTATATCTATATTTGTCTCTCACTTAGGAAGAATTGGGCCCTAATTGGGCCTGGATGAATGCTGAAAATTTATGATTCCTGTGCAGGGTGAGTTAGACTGACACCAAGGGTGCATGGGGCCAAGTATTTTACTCTATGTATGTTTAAAGATAATTTTGTTTGTTGTTATGGTTATATTGTAGTTGCATACCTTGTACTCTATTGAATCCTTTGTACTGTGGTTTATAGTTCTGCATCAGTAAAGGCGTAGTTTACGTAACCTAAAGCTCACGGAAGGAAAAAATAAAGAAGGAACCCTGAAGAAGCTTTTGAAGAAGCGAAACGTCGGTTTCTACATTGAAAATCATCCATGGGCTCAGGACTGTCTTCTTTCCTTTACTGAAGTATTGGGATCTTTTTTACCTAAGGATTCTTTCAGTTTAATGCATTATGCCAGTTTTGTATTTAAACAGTCTATTTAGACCTATCTATGTTTTGTTTTTCACTTCTTGTTTAAGACATTTTGTTGTTTGTGTAGCTTCAATTTAAAGGTAGCTTCAACTTGAAGTTTTATATAAAATGTAGTAAGAACATGAAATGCAAGAGGTGTGATTAGTTGTGTTTTGTATTATATAAGTGTATATCACACCTGTATACCTCTCCTGTAGTTTGATCACATAAAAATATTGACATACTATTTTATAGTGTGTGACACACAATGGTTTAGTGACACACACTATTTTATTTACAAAGTAACAAACACATCTCAACAAATCAACAGATTTTGTTAGTACCCATTATGGGAAATTATATCAATGTTACACTTTTTAGGAACAGTTAAAAAACACATCAGAATTATATGATCTACCGAACTTTGTGAAATTGTATTTTGAAAGACCTGGGTTAAAATAAAAAGTTTTCTATTTTTCAGCAATTCTGCTAAGTGTCATTGCAGTCACAGACAAAAGCACCTATATCTGGCAGAACTGTAAAGGGTGAGACTCTGTTGATAGCATGGTTTAATCTTTCATTTCATCTCCCTTCTGATGACTTTGCATTTCTTGATATTTCTTCATGGTAGAATGGCAATATTTTATTGTTATAACAGCTTCTAACACTAGAGGTCAGATTTGTACTACTGAAGTACATTAGCTAATCCAGTAGATGGCAGTAATTCTCTGCAACAAATTACATTTTCAGATTGCTCAGATAATTTCTATACAGTCGGACTTTGTAATTGTAACTTACATGAAGTAGTTTTACAGCCAACTATTCCAATCAAAGAATGAATGGCTATTGAGCAAGATGATCTTTAACAAAAATTTTTTGGTAGTGGTTGAGTTACTTTTTAAATCAGAATTAAACAGTATAGTTAAGGTGAACAGATTTTGAAAACCTCAAAGTGAGATGCACAGGCTCAGCCAGTGATTTGTATTACTATGCATAAATTAACAAATAAACATAAATTGTGCACATTTAAAACAGGCCATTGGCTAACTTCGAGATTAGGTTGGGACCCGCTCCACCCCCAGTAAAGTCAATCTACAGTATATATCTAACTGCCCCTGCAGACACAGCACCTAACCACAGAACACAGCACATAGAACTGCCAAGCATGGTGCACAGAATCACACACACACATGTACACACATAGGGTACAGCCACACAAGATGGTAATCCGATTTGGGCAACCTTACCCCGGTTTGGGCACTGATGCCACATGATTCAGTGGCTCTTATGCCCAGCGGCTGCCAGATGTTCGCCCTGCCCTGGGGTGGGGCAGGCAGCTGGCTGCTATGCGCTGCATCCGCCAAAAAAGGCTGAGGACAGAGCGCGTAGTAGCATTAGTCAAAGTGGGGTAAGGCTGCCCAAATTGGGTTACCGAGTTGCCTTGCTGCCTGGCCCGCAATGAGGCCCGCCTGCACCAGTGAGCAGTGGGCACGGTTGCCATTCCTACACCTCCATGTCATGGCTGTAGGTGGGATGGTGTGCGGGCTAGGGGATGGTGGGTGGGTCAGGGCCAGGTACCTGCATGTGTGGCCGATGCCTTGGCCCACCCTGGGTCATGGTCGGATGTCCTACAGCAGCCCACCCAGTTTCCCTGAGTGGGGTGGACCATGTGGCCTGCTCTCCCTGTCAGCCCCAAAGTGTGGTGGCTGCAATTACCTGCTCTGAAGCACACACACAATTGGTTCTGCCCAGCTCATGCGGCTGTACCCACAGAGAGACACACTGGTGGTGTGGGCAGCAGGTGGGAGCTCTGCTGCAGCATGTCCCAGGGCCCGCCGTGCTGCCTGGAGGCAGAGGTGGGATGTTTAAATGGTCCTACCTAGCCTTTGCAGGGCAGTGTGATGGAGCAGTCCCACGTGTGACCGTCTCTCCTGAAGCCAGATGTCTGGCTGCATTAAATATAGCACAATACTGAGGGGGCGGGGATGGGGTGTGTGTGTGTTTATGAGACATGCACACTACATTTCTTACCCATTTTTTCCATTGTTCTTGAATAATTTAACTCCAGCTTGACTTAACATTACAAAATTACTTAATGTTGATATTTTTACAGTACACTCACTAAAATAGCAATCATATGCATATTTGATTCTTTAACACTTGTTTTCCTATGCTTTCAACATTTCCAGGTTCACAGTATTTACAGTGAAATTTCCTACTGTCATTGCAAACAGCATTTAAATGAATGATATTCATTTGGCTTGCTAAACATACTGCGGGCAGTTGCGGCCATCACACCTTGAGCAGGAGAGGGGTGCAGGCCACATGATCTGTCCCTCCATGGGGAACCTGGGTGGACAGAGCACTGTCAGAGGTCCTGCCATGCCTGGGGGCAGGCTGAGGAGCCAGCCACATGGGTGGGTGCCGAGCCCCACCCAAACCAACCCCACCCACCCTTCCCTAGCCCACCCCTGGCCGTGACCTGGGTCACTTTCAGACATGGCACCCACCCCACCCCCCACGCATATTTGGGCTGTGGGGGGGAATGTGCAGCCCAAATATGCATGGGGATCGACCATTCTGAAAGGGCCCCCCCCCTGCATGGAGGGGGGGCTTTCAGGCCAGTTGATCCCCGCACATTGTGGGCTGCGCATTACCCCCCGCAGCCCAAATATGCATGGGGAGCATGTCTGAAAGTGGCCCTGGCCACACACGAATGGTGAATGCACCTGCCACTCAAGGGTTCTGGTGGACCTCTCTGCGGGCCAGATTCTTTGCAGGCTCAAGACCTCAGAGACCCTCACAAGATGGAGAATTGGAGCATTAGCCCTTTAAGAAGTCCAGACTGTGGGGTAATTGGGTCGTGTGATGTGCATCAGGGCTGAAGAGACAGTATAAGCCCAGAAACCACAGAAAGTTCTAGGTGGCATGTGAGAGTGGAGAGTCAGAGTGAGTTCTGAGAGAAAGTATGGAACTGTGAAGCTAGCAGTTACCACCAGGCTGAAGTAGATGCCTAACCCAAGGCTTAGTGGAGGTCTTGACATTGGACAGTAGGCATCCAGCAAACCCAACCAGCAGACAGAACATTGGAATGCCAGGTGGGATCTGCCCAATTATTGCACACAAGGGGAACGTTTGGCTTGGCTGGGTGTGTAAACTGCTCTGGGGAAGCGAACCCTGGGGACCCACTTTGCTCACGAGCAAAGGCTACCCCAAGCCAACATGAGTAAACTCTATGGTGGAGAAACTAAGGGAGCATTGTGTGGGAGCTGCATAACTAATTCCCTATAACAATATGGGCGCTAGCAAGCTATAAAGAGGTCTGCGCCCTGGCAGCTGCCACATAGTGTTTTCAAGTTTTGCATTGCAATGATTAAATGACTGAACCAAGAATGCTTTAATTATGCCGAGCATTTAGTGAATGCAGGTTTTACTCCTTCTGGTGGGAGTGGGACGGATACACACTTGCTTTATTCACTGTTTTCAGAACTCTGTGAAAGACAAAATGATGCATAGTTTGGCTGAAGATAGTACATCCTACGCCGAGACCAAATAAAAGCATTCTTTCACATGTCCCGGCACCTATTATTACAGACGGGTGGATAAGTATCCCGTATTTTTTTCTTGAGCCTGTTGAGACTTTCTCTGGATTTTAAGTTTATTTTTACACTGTCAAAAACAATTTGGAAATATGCCTGATCTTTTACTTTGACTCTGAATTCAGTTACAAGCAATAATGCCTAAAAACCTTTGATGAGTGTTGCAGAAGCTGTGGTAAGAGAGTATTCTTCATTCTATCATTTCTGTAACACAAAATTACTGGCATGAAATAAACATGTCAGAGAGTGTTAACAGTTTTAAATATGTAAATAAGTGGGATTCTACTGCTTATTAAAAATAGTGGGCTTAATATGTTTTGTACATATCATAAGTGTTTTGAATGTCTTTACTACTGTAATTAGCAGTTTATGTTAATTAATTGTGCTTGCTGGGTGGAAGCAACTGAGCAACATAAAAACGATTTATTTGTTGAGATTTGTCAAAATTTAGAGAGCATATCAATTTTAAAATTATTTTTTAAAAAGAAATCTCTTCTCCTACATGTACTCTGTTGGTTGAATTGGGTGTAGAAAATCTTTAAAATTTCTAATTTTTCAAAATTTAGATACTGTACATAGCAAATATATTGTTGTGAAGAAATTGCCACATTTCGCATAGGCTTAGTGAAAACAGTTCATTCAATTTAGGAAAAGAGGTAGTGTGAGCACAACTGGGGTGGGAAGGATGGGGTAAGGTTAGAGCAGGTAGGGTCCTATAGGTACCTGGGGTTGATCTTTAGCAGCAAGCTATCTTGGTCCCTCCACTTGAAAGGTGCCTGCCTTAAGTTGAGGCAGGCGATAGGGGGACTTCTTAGATACTGGAGAACCCATGGAGGTCGGTATATCCCTCCGGCCCTGAAACTCTTTAAATTAAAATACAAACTTGGTACATTTTATGGGGCAGAAATTTGGGCTCCTTTCATTGGCTGGAGGCATTGCAAAATCTTTTGCTGAGTTCATTATTGGGAGTACCACGTAGTACCCCGGCCTGTCTGCTGAGACTGGAAACGGGTTCTCTACCTTTAAGCACCGAGTTGGCCTTCTACCCATTAAGGTATTGGTTGAAGGTCATGACCATGCCAGGGGACCGGCTGCCCCGTCTATGTCTGGAGGAGGCCTCAGTGTGGTCTGCCTCTAGCCTGTGGTGCTCCAAGATTCGTTTACAACTGTTAAAGTTGGGATTGTCTCCCGAGATGGTGGTAGGGTTACCAGCCATGGGGAGGGCCAGACCAATTTTGAAACAATTGAAAGATCAAGCTGTTCAACATGACCTAGGGGCTATCCAGCTGGTGCGTAGTGCTCCAATGTATCACGCCATCAAGAATGACTCTTTGTGCGAGCCGTACCTGATGGAATTGACTGACCCCATCCTGAGAAGGGCCTTGACCCTGCTGTGGTTCGACCTTATCCCCACTGGGGTATTGGACGGTAGGCGTAGGGGGATTCCATATACAGAGCGGATCTGTTGTTGTAATCTGGGAGTGGTTGAAGATCTTCCGCACGTTTTGTTTAAATGCCCTTTAACATCTTATTGGCGGGAATTGTATTTGCCCCCTTGGATCCGTGATCGCCTTTTTTTGCCCCCACTACAGCTTTTTCAATTATGTATGCAGTCAAAGACCCTTCCAGGACTGCTTAATCTGGCAAAGTGGGCGTACCACTTGGAGAGACGTTAGTTGCTGAGTCCGTCCTCCTAGTTTGCTCATTAATCATTGTGGTATCGCCCGGATTGTTATAAGTGCGGTTTAGTATTATGGGAATCGTTATTTGATTATGTATTTTATGTTTATGACTTTGTTTAGGCTTGTCTATAGTCATATGTAATTTATTGATTTTATATGGTGGAGCCAGATTATACGGCTATTGTTTTAACTGGTTGTAATGGGCCTTTGGCCTCACAATCTTTTAATAAAAACTACTACTACTACTACTACAACTGGGGTGGGAACTGTACTTTTTTCAAAATGTCAATGTAACTGAGGGTGTAAACAGAGGAGATGTTGCCCTACTTTTGCCCCCATTAACCCTGGATTCACCCGCTCGTCTGTCAGGTGGCTGCCAGATGTTCACCTCGGCACCACCCCGGGGCCTCTACTCACAACGTCATCCCAGTGAAGGCTGATGATGCCATGAGCGTGAATCCAGGCAAAGGTGAGTCAACACGTTGCCACATGGTCACTTCCTGTGTATTTATTTATTTAATTTGTTTATTTTAACATTCCTTGGGTGGTTCCGCTCATTCCTCCCGGGGAGAAGCCAGCGGGTGGTGCTGGGAGCTGAAACATTGAGCTCCCAGGCCTTGACCTGTGGCATTCCGCAGGGTTCAATCCTGTTTCTGCTTTTGTTTAATGTGTATATGCAGCCCATGGGGGAGATGGTGAGAGGGCTCGGGGTGCGATGTCACCAATATGCTGATGATACTCAGCTGTACCTCTCATTTTCAACTGACCCAGGCCCTGCTGTCTCGTTGCTTTCCCAATGTTTGGAGGCTGTGGCGGATTGGATGTGGCAGACCAGACTGAAACTTAATCCTGATAAGACGGAGGTGATGGTGGTGGGTAGGTTGAGGGAGGTGCTGGCTCCTCTGGTGGGGGGGTCTGCCCTCCTGTAGCCCAACAGGTTCAGAGTCCGGGGGTGGTTTTGGATCCGGGCATCCATCTGGATCGGCAGGTGGACGCGGTGGCTAAAGCTGCCTTCCACCAGCTGTATCTAGTACGGAGGCTGCGCCCATACATTCCTGGGCCCGACCTGGCCACTCTTATTCACACCTTCATCACCTCGAGGCTAGACTACTGCAATGCGCTCTACGTGGGGCTTCCCTTGTTTCTGGTTCAGAGGCTGCAGCTAGTGCAGAATGCGGCGGCCTGTCTCCTCACAGGGACGAGGTGGCGGGAGCATATAACACCTGTGCTCCGCACTCTGCACTGACTGCCTGTAGTGTACCGAGCCAGATTCAAGGTGTTGGTGTTGATTTATAAAGTCCTACATGGTCTGGCCCCTCATACCTTGGGGACCGCCTCGCCCTCCGTGCCTCAGAGTGATCCGTGTGGTCTTCCGGGGGTGCCTTCTTGGAGGTCCCCCGTGTTAAACGGGGGGCCACAATGGAGAGGACGTTCTTGGTGGCCGGGCCACAACTCTGGAACTCCCTCCTAGAGGAAGCTTGTCTGGCCCCGGATCTGATGGCATTTCGTCAAGCCTGTAAGACCTGGCTGTTCGCCCAGGCCTTCGGAGGGGAGGGTGGGAGGGTAGGATAGGTTGGGGGGATTTGGGGGAGGGGTTTATAGTGAATGTTGGGGGGGATTATTCTTTTAAAATTATTTTTATTCTATGATGTTTTATGAGTTTTATTGTTGTTTTGTTTGTTGTGAGCCGCCCTGGGATGCCGTGGGTATGAGGGGGTGGCCAATAAATGTAAATAAAGAGAGAGAGAGAGAGAGAGAGAGAGAGAGTGCACTGAATACCTCCTAATGGACCATGAATCCCTAAAAATAATAGCTACACCGCCCCCCATCCCTCTGACCATGGCTGATGGTGCACGGAGTACCCAGCCAGAACAAGGTCAACCAAGATAGTCCCCGACTCAGTGTCCATCCAGCTCTCTGTGAGACACACGAGGTCAGCTGCAAGGTCCAGTATCAACTCCTGAACAGCTGTTGATTTATTAACAACTGATATCACATTCAACAGCATCAGATTCATGGCAGGGGCCCTCTGATCAAAAACCACCTCATCTCCTGCATGGGGGGGTGATGGGAGGAATAGGCACCAAGTACCTGTCCCATCTCATAGATTGAAAACACGCCCGCCCCCCCAAGGGGCCATAATTCCCCCCGGCCCATCATGACCCCAATACCTGCGGTCCCCCCCAGCAGGCCCCCAACCAGACCTCCCCCTAACCGGCCATCCCACCAGGCCCGCAAGGGAGCCCCCTCTCCCCATAACACCCCATACCTCCTGTTCTCACCAGGTGGTAAAACCTCTCATAATCCCCTCTCTCACTGGGGGAAGGAACCCCTCCCTCCCTAACCCAGTACCAATCTTCCCTGTTCCCTTCATAAATAGGGAACATACACAGTAACACAAACCACCCTCCCCCAAAATAACCCCCCTATAACTTGGGCTTCTCCCAAAACCACCTACCGTAACATATATATCCCCACCCCCAGAGTAATAAGGGCTTCAGAGTTTCAGCTAAAATTCCCACAGGCCAACAGCCGACAGAGACCCTGCCAGTCCCCGCCAAGGGCCACACCAAATGGCCCTTTAGGTGCATGGCCTGTGGTGCTTCCAGCAGGCCCGTCTTTGAAGGCCTGTCCTTAGCCTCACCTTGGATGCTGCTGGAGGGACTCCCTGGCCCCATCCCGTCTCCCCCAGCTTTCATGGCTGCCCCATCTGTTGAGTGCTTGGCCACCTCTGCCTGCATAGAGTAGCAGCCAGAAGACTAGGGCATCCAATGAGCAACCACAAGCCTATGGTGGGGGAGAGGGTCAAGGTGGACTTCAGCAGGGAGAAACGTTTGCCTATTAGTTGTGGTCCTGTGTGGAGTCTGCAGGTGGTGTCTGTGGGGGAGCCCACAGAATGACCACAGGCTCTGGGGGCCTCCCCTCTTGTGTGTTAACACCCTGACCCATGATTCTTGGAAAAATCATAACCAAACTTACAAATCTGTTTTTTATTTTCATTCTAAACTCTTTCTCAGTGAAAATAGGTAGAAATACACAGGTTTCAACTGAAGATCTAACAGTCACCAAAAAATATAAGCTACAGAAACCTAAAAAATTGTCAGGTAGACTCTGAGTCGGCAAGTATTTAAGCATCTCCTTAACTTTAAATACAGGAGCAATCCCATTTTCTTGGAACTGCCTCTATGCATGAAGCTAAATAAATGGTAAAATTTGTTGTTGTTGTTGTCTCGGCACCAGAGAATCACAGTCCTAAGCACTAGATCTCATTAAGAGCTGGTGGGCAAAAGAAATTTTAAATTTTGTATGTGTTGAGTGGACTAAAAAAAGATAAAATAATCTTTGAAAAGTAGAAAACCAGTATTTCCCCCAAAAATTCATGCCCCATCAACTTCAAACTTTCAAAAAATATTATTCTAATATCAGATGCAATTGTGTTAGTTTAATTAAGACAGTTGGCGGAAACTGATTTACAACTTCACCGTATATGATTCCTGTTCAGTTATATATAACATATCATCTTGAAAGTACCTTTTTTAAATCATTAATTACTGAACTAATTACTGATTTCCTTTAGTGGGTGTTGCCTTGCTACACTTTGCCAAAGCAGTGGAAGCCTTAGATGCACTAAGCAGTTAGCATACAGGATGACCCATTTAAAACAATAAGCTAAATATTTCATCATAGAGAACACAAAACGTTCTGAACATGATTAACAGAAGCATCGTCTCGAAGTCAGCAGAGGTAGTAATTCCACTCTGTTCAGCACCGATCAGACCTCACCTGGAATAATGGGTCCAGTTTGTGGCACTTCATTTCAAGAAGAACATTGACAAATTTGAATGGATTGAAAGAAGATAAGAGATAAACGGTCTGGAAAGGAAGTCTTACAAGGAAAGGTTAAAGGAACTGGGTATTATAGCCTAGTAACAAGAAGATTAAGGAGAGACATGACAGCACTCTTCAAACATATAATGGGCTATCACAAAGAAGACGGAAAGGAAATTATCCTTTGTTGCTGCAAAGCGCAGAACTAGAAATATTGTGCTCAAGTTACACAAAGGTAGGTTTTGGCTAGAGATATCAGGAAAAAATTCCTAACTGTAAGAGCTGTGCAGCAATAGAACCAATCGCCTAGGGAGGTTGTAGGCTCTCTGTGACTGGAGGTTTTCAAAAAGTGGCTTGAAAGCCATCTGTCGGGGATGTTGTCTTTGTAGTCATCCTGCATCCAAACAGAGGACTGGACTAGACAACCCTTGAGATTCCTTCCAATCCTGACCTTCTGTGATTCTATGTAGGTGAACCTGGAGTTGTGCACGCCAGTCATGTTTAAATCAGTAAAGAAAACGGCACACTTTGCATACCTATGGCCCTTTTTCAACGGAGGGAGTTGGTGTGTGCTACGATCCGTGTGCGGTGGGTGGGCGGAGAGTGGAGATGAGTGCACACCCACCTCCACCCATCTACACGCACCGAGCAACTGCTGTTTTCGCCAGTTGCTCCATGTGTGGGGGATGGGTGGAGGTGGGTGTGCATGCATGTGCATGGGAGCATGTGCACACCCACCTACCCCACCCATCCACTGCAGGATTTACATGAGACTCACCCATGCATGAACACCCAGATTTCTGGTGTTCATGCGTGGGTTCTACCTCTGTAAAAAAAGGGACTATAACGTGGAAGTATATTATACTCCAGGCCACAGATCTGTCAGTAGCCTATCATACACTCATTGGACACCTTAAAGTTCTGGATGTTTCAGTCTTCTGGGTTTACAAGTCCACAAGTAAGTTCCAGATGCATTCTTCACGCACGCACGCACGCACGCACGCACACACACGCACAGCCCTGAGGCAGTTCCTGGATGCATTCTTCACAAAAATGCTGCCCTGAGGCACCCTAAAGTAGTCGCAGCTGTAGACGTGATTGGCTGCCATGGAAACCAAGTGACCACAGTTGCCTGGAGCAAAGCAGTTTACCAGGAGAACTTTTTACACACAAAAGTTCTGGGAGAAGTTCTATGCAGAACTTCAAAGAGCCAGATGTTTAAGATCTGGGCGAGTGATTTAGACACACAGAAAGTTCAGGATGTAACAGCAAACATCCAGGAGAAACGTGTGTGTAAAAACACCCATTGAAACATTCTGTTCCACGGTAATTCATTGATAATCCAAAATATTCTCCAGCTGCTGTTTTATTCTACAAATACAGTAGTTTAAAGATGGGTTCTGTTTACAAGTATGCCCCTTCTCTTGGTGCCAACATTTTGATAAACTATTACTCTGGGTTCCAGTGAAGTTGAAGGAAACATTCAAGGGGTGTTTCTTTTATTCGTAAATTATTTTAAGAATTGCAGTGCATACATTCTGGACAGCACAGGAACTACCATCCCTCCTCCCCATAAGCTCCTAACAGAGTTTCACAAATTGTAGATTGGAACTCAAACAGGACTGTGCTATCTGCAGATAGGGTTCACACCCTCATTGAATTTGATATATTTTGTAAGTCTTTGCAGTTGTTTTGGTTTGTGGGATTATATTTAAGTCTGAAAATTGGACCACACTGTTAAAACATTTGGGAACCACTGCCCTAACACATCCATAAAAGGAAGGAAAGGATTTTCTTTCTCTCTACCCCCAATTGCACATTGGTCTGTGGACATTGCCATTGCCATACTAAAGGGAATTTGCTACGCCTTATAAAAGGGCACAGTAGGCACTCCCCACTGGGTTCCAGAGTGTACCACCTGCCAGTGTCATCTAGATATGATAAACCTTCAGCATGGCAAAACTATTATAGGGTGATTCCACATATGATAGGAGCAGACAAGCCTCTCTCCCACACCCAGGGGAAGAAATGGATTCTGTATGAGAAGAGGCTCAATAAATTAGGGCTCTTCAGTCTGGAGAAGAGACAAATGAGAGGGGATGTAATAGAAATTTACAAAAGCATGAGTGGTGTGGAACAAGAAAATAGGTAGCTATTATTTACCCTGGGTAATAATAACAGAACTAGGGGACACTCTATGAAACTAACTGACAACAGATTTAAAACAAAGGGAAGTACTTTTTCACTCAATGTGCACTTAACATGTGGAAATTGTTGCCAGAGGATGTTATGAAGGTCAGTTTAAACTGGATTTAAACAAAGACTCAATACGTTCTTAGAGGATAGCTCTATAGATGGATATTAGTTAAGATGGTTGTGTAATGCAACCTCTGACTGTTGAAAGCTGAGAGTAAATATCAGGGAAGGGAATAATAATAATTAAGTAATACTCTTTTTATTTTTATATAGCACACACACACACACACACTCACCATGGCATTTGGCATGCTTTACATATAACATATTTACACAATTTTTAATCCTTACAACAACCCTGTGAGATAGGTTAGGCTGAGAAAATATGTGACTGACCCAAGGTCACCCAGTAAGTTTCTGGCTGAAGCAAGATTTGAACCAGGGTCCTCCCTACCTCCTGATCCAAGTACTGTGCACTTAGCCACCAGGTGGCTAAACACTTAGATCACTCCATTATGACCTATTGAATACCTCTCTGAAGTAGAGCTTAATAGAATAATAAAGTTATTATCCATGGTTAATATCTTCCATTCCAGATAAAAGTTTGGCAGTAGTTCAGCTGTAAATCGATTACTGTAATCTGCAACAGTTAACCAGTATTTAGTATTATCATGTTACCAAATGTTACCGTTCCTAGTCTGAAACAAGGTCTGCGGGAGGGAAGGGAGTACCAGTGGTTCCAATGGCAATTCAGCAAATGGCAATACGGCATAAGGTGCACTACAGCATTATGTGGTAGTACGATAAACTGATAAATTGTTTAACTGATTAATCCACCAACAATAAATGGATGATGCTCAGTATCCGTTTCTTTCCATAGTGGATCAGAAACTGTGGAACTGGCCAGATACTGAATAGTGGCGGATAACCATTTCACCTCTATTCTGAAGTGATTGAACATGGCCACTGTCAGAGGGAGGCCAGACTCAATGGACCATTGATCTGACCCAGTATGGCACTTCATATTTTCTTATGTTGTTATCCCTAGTCAGGGGTCTACATGGAACACTGGCTATCCGTGGCCACAAACCAGACGATGCTGTTCTAGCCATTTTTGCATTGTGCATACAAACATGGAAATATAAATGGTTCCCATAATGTGTGGAAATGCTCGTAGTCTTGCAGGCAGTGAGTGACAAACCCATTTTCTACTTGTCACAATCCTTAAACAGCAAATTTAGGCCATACCACAAGGTGGCACTATATTACCGTTGGCATTTGGTAGGTACAGGCGAGCACACACTTCTAGGAACGTATAAAGCTGAATATGTAAACCCCTAGCCCACAACTAAATCTTAATAAAAATAGTAATAAAGCTCAAGCATACAAATGTTTAGTAGTATTTCACTGTAGGATCTGGGAATGAATATTTAAAATAACACTTTTATAGTACGTTACTAACTTATTTTTTTTAATTTTATTTTTATTTAAACGGTGAAAATCCTTTCAAATCATGAGGGTTTTTGTAGATCTTTATAATGAGACAACCCCAAACTTTGTATACAGTTCCTCCTGACCTTCAATGGGGGACAAACCGCAATGTTAAAAATCCGGTACAAAAATCAATGCAAAAGATCCGATAGTACCGAAACTGAAAAAGAACCAAAATTTCAGATTGATCCGAAATGGCCATTTTCGCATACTTTCGGTTTTATCCGAAACCAAAATTTCCATCCCTAAAGATTAGATACGTTATGAACATAAGAAGTGCCATACTGGGTCAGACCAATGGTCCATCTAGCCCAGCATTCTGTCTCCGACAGTGGCCAATCACGGTGGCTTGAGAGAATCACCCAACAGGTCACAATGGGGGATCCATTCCCCTTGATCTCATCTGGCTAATAGCTGCTAATGGACCTATCTTCCAGAAACTTGTCCAAACCTCTCTTAAACTCAGCTATAGTACTGGCCCTTACCACAGCCTCTGGCAGTAGATTCCACAGCCCAATTATACGCTGAGTGAAAAAATATTTTCTTTTATTTGTTTTAAACTTGCCACCCATGAGTTTCATGGAGTGTCCCCTAGTTCTAGTACTAGCTGAGAGAGTAAATAACTGTTCCTTGCTTATTAGTTCCACACCACTCATGATTTTTTAGACCTCTATCATATCTCCTCTCAGTCGTCTCTTCTCCAAACTGAAGAGCCCCAACCTACCAAGCCTCTCCTCATACGGGAGCCCTTCCATGCCCTTGATCATTTTTGTTGCCCTTCTCTGTACCTTTTCTAGTTCAGCTATGTCTTTTTTGAGATGGGGCGACCAGAACTGCACACAATATTCGAGGTGCGGTCGCACCATTGATTTGTAGAGAGGCATTATGACATCCTCAGTTTTATTCTCTATCCCCTTCCGAATAATTCCTAACATTCTGTTTGCTTTTTTGACTGCTGCTGCGCACTGCGCTGTGGATTTCATTGTATTGTCCACAACCACCCCCAGATCCTTTTCCTGAGTGGTAACTCCTAGCTTAGTACCCAGCATTGTGTACGCATAGTTTGGATTATTTTTCCCTACGTGCATCACTTTGCACTTGTCCACATTAAATCTCATTTGCCATTTAGATGCCCAGGCACCCAGTGTCGTAAGATCCTGTTGCAGTTCCTCACAGTCTGCTCGTGTTTTAACTACCTTGAATAACTTGGTGTCGTCTGCAAATTTGATCACCTCACTCTTAACACCCTTTTCCAAATCATTAATGAATACATTAAACAGCACCGGTCCCAATACAGATCCCTGAGGCACACCACTTTTTACATCTCTCCATTGTGAAAACTGACCATTTAGTCCTACCCTTTGCTTTCTATCTTTTAACCAGTTTCTGATCCATAGTAAGACACTACCTCCTATCCCATGACTTTTTAATTTTCTCAAGAGTCTCTCATGAGGGACCTTATCAAATGCTTTCTGGAAATCCAGGTACACTATATCTACTGGGTCTCCCTTGTCCACATGCTTATTTACACCCTCAAAGAATTCCAACAGGTTAGTGAGGCATGACTTACCTTTACTAAATCCGTGTTGACTCTTCCCCATTAAGCCATGTTTGTCAACATGCCCTGTAATTCTGTCCTTAATGATGGTTTCCACCATTTTGCCCGGCACAGACGTCAAGCTTACTGGTCTGTAGTTTCCAGGATCGCCTCTGGATCCCTTTTTAAATATCGGGGTTACATTTGCCACCCTCCAGTCCTCGGGTACAGTGGCAGATTTTAGTGACAGGTTACAAATTACTAACAGTAGGTCTGCGATTTCATATTTGAGTTCCTTCAGAACTCTGGGGTGAATGCCATCTGGCCCTGGTGACTTGTTAGTATTCAGTTTGTCAATTTGCCCTAGAACATCCTCCAACGTCACATTGATTTGTAACAGCTCTTCCAATTCCTCGCCCACAAAGCAAGGATCCGGCGTGGGTACCTCCCCAAAATCCTCCGCAGTGAAGACCGACGCAAAGAACTCATTCAGCTTCTCTGCAATGTCCTTATCCTCCCTGAGCGCCCCTTTTACTCCCTTGTCATCTAATGGCCCAACTGACCCCCTAGCAGGCTTCTTGCTTCTGATGTATTTGAAAAAGTTTTTGTTGCTTGTTTTTGCCTCTTTAGCAAGCCTCCCTTCAAAATCTCTCTTGGCCTGCCTTATTAACACTTTACATTTACGTTGCCAGTGTTTATGCCTTTCATATTATTTTCATTGGGACTAGCCTTCCATTTCTTAAAGGATGCCTTTTTGGCTCTAATAGCCTCCTTCATCTCCCCATTTAACCATAGTGGAAGACTTTTGGTCTTCCTGCTTCCTTTTTTAACTTGCAGGATTCATTTAATCTGGGCATTCTTATCAACACCACTGTTTCTGTGGATTTCTTTAGCAAAGATGGTCCAGTTTACCAATCTCTATGACTCTGCATTGTGGAAAAATATTCAGTAGAGACTAGGAGTAAAAACAGATGTGTGGCCGACAGGACTGCTCCTCGGGCCACCCCGAGGCAGAAAATCACAGGTGACAAGACCTGGATCAGTTTGGGGGACTGAACTGCTGTGCTTGCAGCTGGGGAGCCATCCTGCCGCCTGTACACTCCAGGTAGTGCCAGGAACACAACAAACGTGTGGGCAGCAGGCCCCACGGTGTCCTCCTCCCAGCACCCTGCCCCCCCCTCCTCACCATGATGGGCAGCCTGACCTGAGGCGGATATGCAGCGCAGGAACAGATTTACACTGGCTCACTCTGGCCTGCTTTTGCCCGCCTGGCAGTCTGTAGCCCGGGTTGTGACCTTGGAGATTTGCCGAGGTCATAGCCTGGGCTAGCCGTCAACAAGGCATGATTTTATTATTAATTATGGGCCTTAAACACCTATGATGGTTTGGAGTTATGTATTTCATTTCTGCTATTCAAAAATCTGTTTTGTGTATAAATTTTCTTTTGTAGACCAAAGAATTCCTAATGCTAGCAAAGCTACAGTGCCTGTATTGAGCAGGTTAAGGAATGAGGGGAGAGATATTGTGTTGTGCTCCCCATTTCCTATCCCTGTGGAGATAAAGCAGTGAAAGTAATAGATAAAGTGATAATGCTTAGGGCTTCTACAGTCTTTTCCATGGTACCTCACTGCTTTAGGAATCTTCTTTCTAAGGTGACTAGTGAAAGGGAGATGCTAGTTATATGCCCCTTTAGAGCTGTGATACAGTACCAAATAATGGAAAGGATTCTAATCTGCAAAGAATATGAAAAGAACAGAGCCACCACTAAGCTAACACAGTATAGCCGAGATTCTCAACCTGGTACTCGGGAGCACCAGAGTGCTTGGGGAATGTGTGAAAGTGGTCCCCAAGTCAGCTGTCAGTAGTGCTCAGGACCACTTTCACACATGTGAGGCACTGAACTGAATTAAACTGATCTGCAAAGGGGAGGCAGTCTATGCAAATGTATGCAAATGATTCATGCAAATTATGCAGTGTTCCCAAGTAGTCACATACATCACATACATCGCTCATGACTGATAAAAGGTCAAGAACCTCTGGCATAGTGCTTACCTCTTGCAGGTAAAAAAATAAAAGCAAAACAGACAGGTGTGTGTGTGTACATGTGTGTATGTGGATTAGGCTAACTCTTTCCATTGGAACAATTTGGGAGGATATTAATTTCTTAGCCATTAGCCCTCTCTCGTTAGTTGTACCATGTAAGAGGTCAGGTTGGACACTCCTCCCACTAGCCCAAAATGATACTAAAACCAAACCAAATGCTTGCAGATTCTGTAAAACCTCTGACTTTCCTCAGAAGGCCCCACTCACTGGGCACCGGCACCAGTCAATGCATTTTCTCAACTGTGGGTCACACTGTGCACTGAGACCAACTTGGGGTACCCTGCCATAGGCTCACCAATGTCACTGGGATTCTGGGGTTCCCTTCTCTCTGGCTGTCTCCCAGAGTGCTGTTAGGTCAGCCATGACCAGATCCAGCTCTCTCTAGGCTCTTCTGGATGCCACTCCTCGCTCAGTGTGCCAGCAGCCCCTGGTCACCTGGACCTTAGAAGCACCATGGTGTCATAAAGTTAAAGTGTGGGTCAGGCTTATCTCAAGGTGGGTTGAGAGGTCCCCCGTCAGCCCCAGTGGCAGTGATCATACAGACACAGTTTAGAGGACAAAAAGTTTATGTAAAAAAGTACTAAGGTGGGATTGAGGGTTCAGAGGATACAGAAAATGCATAAAACAAAGAAAAATAGACACGATGCACAATTCTGGCTCAACTTACAAGGTCCCTGCCTACCAGGCCTTACCAAGTCCTTGAAGTTAGCTAGAGAGCAAAAAGTTCTGTTCTTACTTCTCCCCCACAGAGAAGCAGGCACCAACTTGATGTGTTGCATGTGTTCTTGGAGCAGCATGTTGAGGGGCTCCCCATGTGCTCCCACCAAGTCCCTTGAGTATCCCTGGATGCATTCCTTGAGGGTGGGGTTCACCTGGGCACTTCAGCTTGTCTAGACTTGCCTCATCTGTTGTTGCAATTGCTCAATCCTGCAGGCTTGATTCCATTACACTGGCAATCCATTGTCCAGTTACAACTGTTAATGGGTTTTACAAAACAAGGAGTTTTATGATCCAAAATTGACTTATGTGATTACTAGCATCATACCACATATCACCAAGGGTAGTCATAATTACCACAGCTTCCTTTTTCATGCACTGCCCAGCCTGGGCTTCTATGACATTGATGAATGAAACGTTTATGTCTCTGAATAGGTGAAAAGAAAAATATACTCACAAATAAAAGAGAAACTTGCATTCTATCCCCCTGATATAGAGCTATATCAGCATGCCAGGTTAACCTCTTAACTTTTGGGTGCTACTCTCTTCTTCACCCTCATAATTTTTATTTCCTTGTATTTACTATTACTACTTTACAACCTTTAACCTTGTAACTACTATTTTACAACGTCTTCACACAACATTGGGTATTAACATACATGACGGTGGAGCGCCGCTGTCACAAACTGATCTAGACCGGGAAGCCACAGAGCAAACGTTCACATGGCTGGGTCCAGGGGTGGGGTGGGAAGCCTCATGAACATGCGGCCAGCCCCACCCCTGGGCTGCGGCCAGCGGCCCCCCCCCCCCGTAACAGGTAGCCATAGCAGCCAATGATGGCCGCAATGGCCACCTGTCATGGTGGCCACTCCAGACTGGGTATGATAGCCCGCTGTTGCCCAGTTGGGCATGTTGTTCCCCAGGCATGTTGACGGCTAGCCCAAGCTGTGACTCTTGAGGTCTCCAGGGTCACAGCCCAGACTAGCTGCGAACATGCCCAGGCAAGCTCTGGGACAAACATCTGGATGGCCTGTAACAAACATGATGGGGGGCCATGGGCCAAAGTGGTTTCAAGTGGGCCACAGTGGGTCACCGTAACATTTGTTAAAACCCATTATGTCACAACATCTAGTATAATAATAACATCAATTTAAGAGACTTTGGGGTTTCTCTGTTAAATGTCATATGCTCTGCCAGTTTACTGTGTCATAGATCGCTACAGTTTTAAAGTAAAATCTTGTGATCTCAACTGCCAAAAGCTGCAGTCGCCCCTACCACAGGCATGGTGCCTGGATCGGGGGCCGAGAGGCTGGGGGAGCTGGAGCTGCCAGGCCCTCTGTGCCGGACATGTGTGCAGGCTGTGGTAGCATCTGCAAAGGGAGGGCAGCAAAAAATCCTTGTCCCAGCCCTGCATGCAATTATAGAAAAGTCTGGTTTCAGACAAAAATTACACAGTCAATGACTACTCAAAATCAAAGCATGTCAAGACTTAAAGATTCAAATTAGCAATTTGGTTGGGTTTTTTTTTTTCATGACCAAAATGGTAATTCCATTAGAAAAGACCAAGTGATTGAGATCTTTTCAAATGAATTAAAAGCACGAAGTAAATTTTCCTGATCCAGTAGTATAATAAACAGGACTTAGGGTGATTTCAGACATTACGGCGGGCCCCATTCACCATGGGCCGTGGGGTGGTTCAGACCACGGCCCGGGGTGAAGGGGCGCACCGACAGACGTACACTGCTTCTCCCCAGGCTGCGGGGACCGGCGAACCATGGCCCGTGGTGAATGGGGCCCGCCGTAACGTCTGTTGTGGCACTGCAAAATGGGGTGGGGTCGCATGGCGCAGCGTGCTGCCACATGGCCCCACCCCCAGCGTTCCACAACGGCCCTCCCCCTGCCTGACGGGCAGTGCAAGCGGCCAATTCGACTGCTCCCGCCACCGCATTCGGGGATGAATGGATTCCACCACCAGCAGAGGTAAGTGAACAGACATGATGTTTCGTTCACCCCTGCTGTGGTGGCCATTCACCACACTTCTGGACCCCCACGCGTTCTCGGGTCCAGAAGTGTGGTGAATGCAAATGCAGCCCATGTTTGACTTTGGTTAACATCTGGCGGGTAGCAAACAGACATGCACCACAGTCAAACGTGGGCTGCGTTTGAGTGTGGTTCAGGCGTGGTGAATCTTGGATTTGTCACGTCTGAAATCACCCTTAGACAGCATGCCATCTTTTCAAAGTATTATGTAAACATGAAGTAAACCAACCAACAACATTTTGGAGTCCAAATTAATCCCTGGGTTTCATACTTATGGCTCTCACTGTAACAATGGAGAGCCCGTTCACATTTGTTAACACCCCATGACTTGGATGAGAAGACAAAGTGCTACTCTTACGACACAAGTTGGGAACCTGCTGGCAACACAGTCCCGACCAGGTCAGATCAGCCAACAAATGTGCCAGTTACCAGATCACTGGGAAGGGCAGGGAGTTGCATGAATGTGCAGCTGGCTGGCCTTGTCTCATGCCAACACCATGCCTCCAGCCAGAATGGGCAGCCATGGTGGCTGGTCATGGTGGACCTGATCCGGACCAGGTCACAGTAGGCTAAAACACACATGACAGCCCGCTGTGGCTCACTTTGGCCTGATCCGGCAGACCATAGCCTGGACTGTGACCCCAGAGGTCTGGCAGCACAACAACAAATGTCCCGGTGACTCATGGGCCTCAGAGGGCCAAAGCAGGCTGCCAGCAGGTTTGTTAACACTCATTGGGAATCTCTACTTTTAACAGTTGCAAAATTTGTAACACAGAAGTCACATGTCTGTCTCCATCTTGGTTGAAGTCACAAGTGCTGTTGAAGTTTAAACTCTGCAGTCTTCGATGTGTCTTAAATAATTGGCCTGATTCTTCAGATACCTCACTGACTCAGAATTCCCATTGACTTTATGTGAACCATGCATGGGTGCTGAAATTCACAACTCGGCACAGTGTAAAAGCACAAGATCTATGGTTCACTTACATAAAAGATTTATTCTGATGGCTTAAAAAGAGCATAGCTCTTTGCCTGCTTTCTGCAGAAGGGCATGTCTCACCCATTTAGTGCTGACAGAACAAGATTCAATATGCAAAGCAGGCACTTTGAGTCATTATTTATAATATTGTTTATTGCTATTTGCATATGATGGTATATGTCTAATACCAGTGCAGAATGCAGCGGCCCGGCTCCTTTCAGGGACGGGTCGTCGGGAGCACATAACACCTGTGCTCCAGACTCTGCACTGGTTGCCAATAGCGAGCCGAGTCAGGTTCAAGGTTTTGGTATTGATCTATAAGGCCCTTCATGGTCTGGGCCCCTTGTACCTCGGGGACCGCCTCACCCTCCACGCCCCAGAGCGGCTCCTTCAGTCTGCCGGGGGTGCCTTCTTGGAGGTCCCCCGTGTTAAGCGGGGGGGCCACAATGGAGAGCAAGGGCGGTTTTTGTGCTAGGGCGGCGGGGGCGCTGCCCTCCCCGGCTCCATGCTGGCCAAAATCTTCTCTGCGGGCATTGCGCGGCCTTAACTTGGTTCCCTCGTCAGCGGCAGCATCTGTGGAGTTTCAGAGTCCCGGCACGGCTGTCTCAGCCACGCCGGGACCCCGAACTTCTGGGTTCTTTCACTGCGCATGCGTGAGTCACGTTGGTTAGCTCGCGCATGCGCAGTTAACTCAGTAAACTTGTCGGCGGCGTCGGGGAGGGAGGGAGTGGGAGGCGGGGCTGCTGAGGGCTGGGAGGGACTACTGCACCACCAATGAATGAATGTACATTATTGTTGCATGTGGCAAGGAGGGGAGCCCTGCCAATTACCGAGCCCTGCAGGGGCAAACTTGATCAAAACGCGGTCTGGGCGGCTAGCGTTTCCATCCAGCGCGTTGGGGGAAGTGTACAGCAGCCGCTGGGGGCAGTCTTCAATGGAGTTCAATGGAGGAGAAAAACCTGCATAGCAGGTTGCCATTGGGGCTGTAGCCCTTGCCGCCTGTGGGTGAGAGGGAGAGAGGGAGGGAGGGAGGGAGGCAGGGGGAGGGTGGACTCAGGGGAGGAAGCTGCATAATTAATGTGCCGGCGCCCGAAGACAGCGGACTTGGTGAGTGAAAAGATTGCCCTGCCCCCACCCTCCCCCCACAGCCCCCTAAAAACCCACCCTTTCCCCCCCACAGCCCCCTACAAACCCACCCCTTCCCCCCTGCAGCCACCCTCCCCCCACAGCCCCCAACAAACCCACCCCTTCCCCCACAAAATTTCCAGCATTGTGAAGGGGTGGGAATCCTCCTCCTGCACCCCCNCAGCCACCCTTCCCCCACAGCCCCCAACAGCTCGCCCACCAGCTCGCCGGCCTCAATACCTCCCTCCAGATTGATGGGGAGCCATTTCTGAGCACTACTGGCTAATGTAGCTTCAGTAGGACTACTCTGTACTCTGAGGGCATTTTTTAAACGTGCGCTCTCCCAAGCGCATTTTGGAGAAGCCGGCTCCAAAGTGGGTTTGGGAGAAAGCCGGGTTTGTGAGAAGCCGTCTTCTCTGCCCCAGCCAGTGATTAAATTTAATCACTGGCTGGGGGCTTTAGAGAGGGAAGGGGGGAGGGGGTTTGTCAGCGCTGCCTGGAGGAGGCAGTTTTCACTGGCTTTCCCCCTCCTCCCCCCCCTCCCACTGCTTGCAAACCAGGGAACGCGGCGGTTCCCAGGGATGCAAGTGAGGGGGCAGGAATCCTCGGCCAGTTTGATGCGGGAAAGATCCGGCATCAAACCGGGCCAAACACTTAAATGAGCACAAAGAAAGGTGGCTGATTAAAGGATCAGCTGCCTTTTTTGTATCGTTTAAAAGCACCCTGAGAAAGTGGTTTGCAGACTATGGCGAAGGTCTGTAATTCCATTCAGTAAGACAGACATCCATTGGCTCAGAAGGTCAATCCCCTTTCCTTTCTGTCTATGTATCTTTCAAACACCATATAAAAGCTCACTGCAAGGACTGAGATCCTGTGAGGAGTCTAGACTTGAAGCAACAACTCTGAGGAAGCTGCTTGCTCTACCCACACCACTGCAACATATGGCCTTTGCCAGATCCCTTTCTGCCTGCCACGGCTACACCACTGTTCCCAAATTGGCACCTGCCCATTTCTAAGGCTACCCATCTGCCATAGTAGGCTGGCCATGTAACAGGTCTCATTAACTGCCTTAATCCTACTCCTGCTCCCAATCTGTGTGTCCAGCCCATGGTTCTGTCTTGATCCAGCTCCTGTTCCCAGCCTGTATTCAGGCCTTGTCCCCACATTCCCAGCCTGTGCGCCATTTCTGGCTCCTGCCCTGCACCACAACCCAGCATTCCAGTCTTGCTTGTTTGGACTGCGTTCCCAGACTTTGACCTTTTGGCTGGCTGCTCAGTCTATGTACATGGACTGCTCCTCCCATGATAGTTTTTTCTTCACTTGACTGGTCTTCAGTCCTAACGTAACGTCCACTCTGGTCTAGACCCAATTCTGTAAATACTTGCAGGTCTTGGGGCCCTGACAGACCCTGACTCCAGAGCAAACTGCTCTTGCTGGACTTCAGAAAGTAGATATCTTGCAAGGGGATGTTTCTAAGTCTCTGGAGGAGACTGCTTTACACCACTGTTTGTTAGATGATCCAAGGAGTGCTGTGTGAGGAATGAGGAATCAACAGATCTGGCTCCCTTGTGGCTTGTGTCAGCTCAGCTAGCTAGATCAGCTGAAGCAGTTGAAGTAAAAAGGGGGAATATTGTGTCCCAGTCACAAACAAACAGAACAAGCCCCTGCTTACAATAAACTCAAGTTTGTGCCCGAAGCAAGTTTAATAACAATTACAATTACAAAGAAATGATTCAGGTTATTTATTTGCTGTAAGCAGCTGTTACTGTGACAGGATACATTTATTATTATTACTGTTATTATTTATCATTTATATAGTGACAACCAGTGTACCTGGCATTGTATAATCAATAGTTACAGACAGGGGGCTTACAATCCAAGAGACAAGGGAGGGGGAGACAAGGGAGAAGCGAACATTGGGAGAGACAAGAGTACATTCATGAGGTTGAGGTGCACGTGCTTCACTTAGTTCCAGGGAACTAGATTCTGAGAGAGGGGGAAGAGGACACAATTTCACTCAGGACACACTAGGGAAGACCTGACAGAAGTGGTAGGTTTTCAGGAGGGATGTGAAAGATGGGAGGGAAGGACCAGAGCAGACGATCCAGGGAGGGAGTTCCAGGCATCCAGGCATGAGGGGCAGCAAGAGAGAAGGGGTGAAGATGTTTAGAGGAACAAGAGGGTCGTGAACAGGTGAGGGTGGGAGCAGAGAAGGAGTGAAGCTCCCAGCCAGGAGTGTGGCGGGATACAAGAGTGGACAGATATGGGGGAGCAAGGCATACGAAGCATGCCTTGAAGTCTCAAATTTCCCTTTTAACATACATTTTTGTAAATAAATAATTGTTTGGGAACCTAAGAACATATAGCATATTAACTAATACTATGCTGAACAGATAGAACATCAGTAATGTGTACTATTGGAGTAATGGTTGGGGCTGATCCCATGCCCCATGGACTGGTGCGTGTAGCACACGCGGCACATGTACGCATGCCCACATGCAAACCACACACACTGATGGCATGGCGCCCGCAGCGTGCATGGGGCATGGGATCAGCGCCACTATATCTTGTTTGAGCAAATGTAAAATACACAGGCAGCAGTGCCAGATTCAGGTAAACTGGGGGTCTGTGAAAAATGGTGGGTAAGGCTACTTCCAAACATAGGAATGTTGGAATTCATAAGTCCTGGGGGGGCGGAGAAGGGGTTTCTTAATCATCGCAGACTCTCCACAAACTGGTCTCCCTACATTTTAGGATCCTTTTATACCAGTACTTTTCTCACACTCATGTTGTTGTTTCAAGTTTATACATAGATCCTATTTATTGGGGGAACCATGCATGAGCACCTGACACCTGGAGCCTTGTGCAGTCATGCAGTCTGCACATACCTGGATCCATTCCTGCCAGGCAGGTGTACAATTTTTAGCATGGTTAGGCTATAAATAGGAGAGCACACAACTACTTAGAGAGAGATTTATCTTACCATTGGTTAAAAACTGCTTGCCCCATGAACCCACTGTCACAGTTGGTTGAGCTGCTTTGATATCATAGAACATTCAGAGTCATTCCAAATATTCTCAGGGAAGGAAAATGTTCAAAATCAATCCAAATGTTGTCACAAGGTTTAATATGTATGTATGTGGCTGTTGGTTTGGTTTTTAATTTATTTTTGTTTTTGTTGACCTATTACAGATTTTTTAACTTCGCATAATGGTTAAAAATAACTAGCTAAATCTTTGGCTATTTGTTGCTAGTTATAATATTGCTTGAGATTGATAGGTCTACAGGTAGCTGATATAGAATTTTCATCTGCGGGTAAGCTTATGGGTATTTGATGCAGGAATCACTATAATTGTGTTGCTGTCCTCAAACCTGAAAATCGACAGGAATGGAGGTTGGGAAATTGCAGCCTTGGCGGGGAAGGAGGAGGACATCTTTCTGCTTAATAACTTTAGATCAAGATGATATTTGTATTATTATTATTTTTTCTTGGGATTTTCTATTTGTTTTTAAAAGAAGTTCACAGACTTTTACCAATGTTCTTCAAACTAGTCTTGGGACTTGTCTCTCTGTTCTGAGTTGTGTTCTGTACCTTGAATTCAATATTTTGGATACATTACTATTTATTGGAAGAATTCTTCTTGTGACACAGAGGATCGTAATGCGTTACATTGCTGCAACCAGGGCATGAAATTTCAGATCCAAGTTTAGTAGCCAAAAAAATTTCTTGGTCGCCAAGGGTAAATTAAACTGCAAATTTGCATAATTAGTCACCACCTATTTATGCAAATATGTACATTTGCATATTTGTGCATAAATAAGTGTTCCTAATCTGCGCACATATCTTTTAATAGCTACTAAAAACTACTCACACTTAATCATGGATCATCCCCCGCAGGGATGGGGACAGCAGGGATGAGGGGGTGGGGGAAACGGGATGGGGACATGCACACAGGCCAGAGAGGGGCTGGTGGCTACGGATGCTGACCAGGCGTTGGGGGTAGCCTTACCTGCTGGGCTGCTGCTTTGCCTGTCTCCTCTTCAGCTCCGCTGACCGACCGGCCGCTCCTCTCCCAAGCTGCCTGAGTGGCTCCAGCCAGCCGGGGCTCCGCGCACCGTGAGCAGGCCAGGCCCCACAGAACCTCCTCCTCTCAGGCCAGAGAGGAGGAGGCGCGGTGGGGCGGGGCCGGGCTGGTACTTGCAGCCCCGGCCAGGGCCCAGGCTACACCCCCCCCCCCATGCAGCAAACTGCGCAGGAGCCCTCCACATGGCAGAGACCCGAAAGTATGGCTATCGCATAGCCATACTTATTTCCGGGTCTCTGCCATGTGGAGCAGGGGGGAGGGGCGGATCCAGCATGATGTGAGGCGAGGCGTGAGGAGGTGCAGCTTGCAGGGAGGCAGAGCAGTGGCTGCCCAGCTGCCTGTCCTGCTGAGTTTTTTTTTTAAAAAAAAATTGCCGCAACTTTTAAAAAAACCAAAAAAAACAACTCAGCGGGACCGGCAGCTGGGCAACCGCATTAAGGGCAGGTCGCCAGCCCTCGTTTTCTGGTCGCCAATGGCGACTTGGCCACCAGAAATTTTGCGCCCTGGCTGCAACTGTTACTATTTTGAATGATTATCTTTCTTCATTGGGTTTCAGAGTTGGGCAGTAGTTCCACAATATAATAGCATTTTATCAGATTTTGTGTCCAAAATGTGTAGTCCCAGGAAGGGTGTGTGTATGGGGACTTCATACCACCTTCTATCAAGGAGTCGACTAGGGGAAGCTTATTTCCTTTGGTTGGTGACTGCTGTGATATGGAAGAAATATATGCATTCTGATCAGTTCTTTCCATAGTTCTATCTAGTCTAGCTGGGTGTACTAGAGGTGTTTCGGAGGGACTCTCTCCAGGAGTTCTCTTCTGTGATGCTCTGATGAATCTGCTTCCCTTAGTCGTAACCTTGGGGTGGGAACTTTTTTCCCTCCCAGAGGCCACTTTGAAAATTAGTAGAAGCTCTGTGGGTTGGATCCGAGTTGGGGGCAGGGGTGCTTGATGGGTGTGCCCAGGCAGGGGGAAGAGTTCAGATCATGGCTCTGGGCTGTGGATCCATCCCTTTTCCTTGAGTGCATGCCCTAATCCCATTCTCCGCTCCTTCTCCTGAGCTCTCTCTCTTTTCAGTGCTTGGGGGTAAGGACTAGATTCACAGGCCAAAGCCAGGAATTGGAAAGGAGCCAAAAAAAATACAGCCATGGGTTGGATTTGGCTCACTGGCCACAGGTTCCTCCTCTCGTCCCCCAATTGCAAGCTATTCCAGCTCTACTGAAGCTTTATAGAAAACAATATTTTTTTTAAAAAAAATCATGTGATTTTTTTTTTTAATTCATTGTATTTAGTTTTTAAATATGGGTGCGGGTTGCTGTATAAGTCATCAGTCTGTTATGGTGTGCGAATAATTTCTTCAAAAACTATTTATTAAAACCTTATATGTAAAAGGTAGTACTGTATTGCTGGGGACCATTCAAAGGAATTCAAGTCTGAAAAAGTTGACTGAGGTTGTCAGTTTGTTCTCCTTCCAGAGGCAAAAACTGTAAGGCCAGAAATATTTATTAAATGGAGCAGGAAATGTTTCACATCCAATTTTCTAATACGTGTTTCTGAATAGCTCTGATGTGTTGACCTCATGTTAGTCCAGATTGTGTTTTGATCTTTGTGGTACACTTAAGGATTAAGTACATTTAGCCAGTCAGGAAAGCCATTTTCCCCCATACCCCCTTCAAGCTGGGTATGTGCGGTCTGATGTCCAACCTATGATATAGTTTAGATAGGCAGCCCAATACCACTTTGTGAGTTCAAAAGGGCTAGTGTCCTGATTCTTCTGAACCATAGAAACGTGAATTTGTTTCTGCACTTTTCCCTTGCCAAAAGTGCCTGGAAACATAGGACTGTAACAGTTTGGTTGGAAAAGGAACAAGGATTTCAATAGGACCTTCAGGGTCCGGTGCTCCTCCACCTGCTACACACTTCATGGCAGATCGAAAGCCTGCAGCTGCAGTCAGTTAAGTGGGAGGCTGAATAACTGTTCAGGTGCCCCTTGCCAAGAAACAAGTAGCAGGGCTTGGATAAGCCCAAGGGAGAGCAGAGAGCCAGCCTGTTCTCCAAGTTTAGCATTTGTGTTGTGTGGGGCTGCCTTTTTTGCTTTGGAGACAAAGTAGTTCAAACGATATATTTTATTGGACCAACTTCTGTTCGTGGGAATATGAACACTTTGGGGCCTTAGTAAAACAATTCTCCTTCTCCCCTCCAAAGGGGTGTAATTTAGTTTTCCTGGGAGCGTGTGTCTTTTGAGGTGAAAACCTGTAGTTAGCCAGGCACAGATGGGTTAGAAACCAATACAAAATAAATGTGATGACCAAAGTCACTGTCAGGGAGAAGAGGTGAGGGGACATCGGGATGTGGGTGGATGTCAGGAATGGGGCACAGTGTCAGGATTGGGACCAGAATGGCAAGTCAGGACAGGGGCCAGGAAATGAGCGAGGTGGGGAAGAGAAGAGGCAGGACTTTGAACAAGGAAGGAGCAGAGCAAGAGCAGGGCTGAGAGCAGGAAGAGGGGAGAGAGAGTTTTTCCACCCAGCTTCCTGCTGTCACCTGCCAGGCATATCTTCCAGCTGCTGGCAGCTAACCAGGGGCATGGCAGGGTTTTCGATAAGCTGAGGGGGCAGGGGAGGAGGGTGAATATGGCCAGGACTGGGCTCAGGTAGGTGGTGCTGTGGAGCCCGACATGGTTGAGGGTTGAAGACCTGAGTGCTGACATTAATTTAATGATTTGGCCAGATAGGTTCTGGTTCCCATCATACTCTCCAAAAGGCTTGAGACATAGGGTGAACTCAAAATGAGATGATAACCCACTGGAGTCCATGTTTGGTCCATACAGCGCAGCCCCCAATTGCATGTTTAGTAAGGGTGGGAATACCGGTAAATCCGGAATCCGATAATGCCGGTACTGGGCGTACCGGAATTATCGGATTCAACCCGGTAAATCTGGTCCGGTTACCGGATTCCAGGTACCGGATTTTTTTACATTGCAGCCATTTAAATGAATGGCTGCAATGTAAGCAATGAAAGCCCCACCAAAAAGTTAAAAAAACCACAAACCCTCCCCGAGTCCAGGCTGCACGGGTGGAAGGGGGGACACCCCCCACCCACCCTGCCCAGCCTGGATTTTTGTT
>QEPC01001041.1:10307793-10338586 GCA_003113815.1 Sphenodon punctatus | reverse complement strand
TATTTCATTGATTTCAATGGGGACACAGTGCCCCATTGAACTCAATGAAATAAAACCGGTACCGGTATACCGGATTTAATCCGGGAATCCGGTTCTTTGAGAACTGGAAACCGGTAAATCCGGTATTTACCCCGGGGTCCCAATGCTAATGTTTAGTGTGTCCAGCCTAATGAACAGGCAGCCCCCTTCCTGTATTTCATGTGCTTGAGGTAGCTTCCACCAGTGGCTGGTGAAGGCTAATGTGGGCTATTGTCTCGTTTGATTCCACCCATACTCAAAGAATGGTTTCTTTCCTTGTCTTAGAAGCACAAAATAGGAGATAAGAAATCAAATCAGTCACTTCAAAATACTGTTGCAGGAAGGATGGGTTGTTTTATCTACATCTCTCCCTCCTGACTTCTCATGGCAGCCCTCTCTTACCACAGGTGGCTTGAGAATTAGGATTCCAGAAGCATCCAGCATGCAGTTCACCACTGCCAAGGGCTTCATTTATAGCACAATCTATTTTAATACCATTCATTTCACAGTTGCATTCATCTCACAATGTCTTCTTCATAGTCTGTCAGCTTGGCTTCCCAGACTCTCTTAACCCCAGGTAAGCTCTCTTAACCCCAGGTAAGTATTTCCAGTCATGGCCCCTCACTAGCCTCAGCAGCTACATGTCTGACCTAGCCAACTTGACGAGCCAATTCCAGAATAGGCGTGATGCTGCTAGGCTCTGGCCAAACTTAGCTATAAGGGGAGGTTGGAGGCCAAGGGTAGGGACTCCACTAGGAAACCCTACAAAGTGCACCCTCCATTCTTGAGGAATAGAACCAGAGAAGACTAGAAGGGCATGGCAGCGGGGTTGCTAATTCCCCAAATGGACACCCAGTGCACCGTGTGGCTCTGGGACCCCCATTGCTACCGTATATACATCACTTGGCTATAAGGTGGTACTATGTGTTTCCTCCCACAATCTCTCATTATCCAGCAGCTCAGTACTAATTGAATGCTATGAGAGTAGAAGTAGTTGTTTTCTGCATGATGTATTCCCACAGATAGGTCTCAAAGGATACAAAAGCCCCTTCTGTTTGCAGGAAAAGGAAAAGGTTTATGTTTTATGGTTTTAGGGTCAAAACATACAGAAAGCTTACATGGTGCTACAAAAAAGTCTGGTAAATATGGCTAGCTCTGAAGCTATAAAAGTTCATTTCCTATTTGCTTTTACATTTGACAGTATTAATTTTAAACTCTCCTGAGAATTTTTGAGGCAATTAAAAATGATATTCTTTTCAGTGAATTGTGCACTTAACAAGGAAGGTACTTTTTTGGAAGGCTCTTGAGTGCAGGCTTCCAGACTTGGAGTGTTGACCCCAAGTTGAATTGTGACACCTGCTACGGAAGCCGTGGAGGCTGGTGGACTTTTAGACTGGTGGGCGGTGCCCTTGTTAAAATTTCACACTTGACTATGGAATACCCAACATATTAAAAAAAACAAAACACATGCACATGAGTAGCAATTAAATTCATTTATCACACTGGTGGCAAAAGTGACTAGGCTGGGAGAGTTCAAAATCCTTTTCCCCCTCCCATCTCGGGGAGGGAGCTTTGTATGTGGCCATGACTGGGCAGCTTGGCTGGGAAAGTGGGAGGGCATTCCCATGGGCTGCCCTTGAGATAGGCTCCAATCCCCATTAATATTTGCTGTACTCTCTGTCTTTGCTGATCTCTAGAGTCAAGAGATTACATTTAAGTCTCAGAGTGGGGTCATACAGGCACAAAGTTTGGTTTTAAGAGTTGGTACAAAAGTGGGAAGGGATGGAGAGTACCTGTTCCTCCTCTGAATTCAGAGCACAGAGATAGTCAGCCCCATAGTTTTGGTGGTGGCGGGGTTGAAAGTAAATGGAAGGCTGCTCCCTACAGCACTCTCCCCCCTGCTCCCGTCCAGCATTTGAATTATTATTATTATTATTAACAAACATTTATATAGCGCCAGCAGTGTACCTGGCACTTTACAAAGTAATAAAATAGACACGGTCCCTGCCCCTAGGGCTTACAATCTGAGAGACAGGAGCTGGGGGAGAGACTTAGGAAGGGGAACAGAGGGAGAGACAAGGGGTCTAACATTCATGAAGATGCGAGGTCTCAAGTGCACGTACTTGGCTTGGTTACGATGAGAATGACAGCAGGCAGGTCCATGTTGCAAGGATAAGGGTAAACCGATCGTAGGTATAGGAATAGTGGCTCAGCAGGATAAAGAGTCAGACAGAGCAGAGCGAAAGAGGTGAGTTTTAAGGAGAGATTTGAAGGTATGAAGGGAGGGGGCAAGGCGGATGTGGACAGGGAGGGAGTTCCAGGCATGGGGGGCAGCAAGTGAGAAGGGACGAAGGCGCTTAGGGGAGCAGGGAAGGCGTGGAAGGGTGAGAGAAGGGACAGAGGAGGAGCGAAGTGCACGGGCTGGAGTATGGAGGGCGATAAGTGCAGAGAGGTAGGGGGGAGCAAGGTTGTGAAGAGCTTTATAGGTGAAGACTAGGAGCTTGTGCAGGATTCGTTCAGGAAGGGGAAGCCAGTGAAGCGAAGAGAGGAGGGGCTGCACATGGTCGAAGCGACTGGCGAGGTAGATGACCCTGGCAGCAGAGTTTTGGACAGAGATGAGGGGAGAAAGGTGAGACCGGGGAAGGCCAGTGAGAAGGAGGTTACAGTAATCGAGGCGAGAGATGACCAGAGCATGAACAAGAGTTTTGGCAGACGAGACAGAGAGAAAAGGGCGAATCTTAGCAATGTTATGGAGGGAGAAGCGACAGGATTTAGCAACAGAGTCAATGTAGGGTTTAAAAGAAAGGGCCCTAGGCTACGGGCTTGGGGGACAGGCAGGATGGTGACTCCATCAATAGTTATTGACAGTGAGGAAGGAGAGGAAGGATGAGGGGGGAAGATAAGGAGTCAATGTCAGTCAATAGGAAATGTTGCTGCTATTCAATAGAGTGCTACCTTCAGTTTATAAAGGGCACTACCAATTTAACAAAATCATGTAAATGTGTGCAAGCCCAGGGACCAGAATGTTCATTTCCCCTTTAGTGGTGCACTCAAGATCAAGAAATCACAAGGAGATGGTTAAGACGTATGTTAATATAGGAGGCAAAGGCATATTAAGAGGCAGGGACTAAAAGCTAAGGAAAGAAAAGCCCAAATTGGAAATATGATTTATGTTACAAGATTTAAATAGTGAGAGTGAGTAGCCATTGCAACTAATTACAAAAAATGTGATAAACTGAAATTCTCTATTGCTTGGCATATAGTTGGAGATTACATCTCTTTTGGAAGGATGTGATTAAACAAGTTATTGAGCTGTTTGCAAAAATCGCTGGCTGAAACGCACAGGCGATCAGGCTAGATGAATATAGTGATCCATACACTTAAAATGTATTTGTCTAAATGTAAATTAGTAAAAATCTCTCTCATCTCATGTGCTTTTGGGGCTACTTGTCTGTGTTCCCAGTCTTCTCTTAACTTTTCCTTCATTGTACAGAGGTTCCTGAAATACCTATAGTTTCATTAGCTTAAGGCTAACAAACCCATCCTCAGTGTGCTCCACTGGCATAAGTTCCATTAAAGTGAAGGGGGTTTGCACCGGTCGATCACTTTGAGAATCAATCTGTAAAAGCAGAAGCTAAATTGCCTCCGCCACAGGAGTGGGGGGGCGTGAGGCCCTTTGGCGCGCCCGCCTAAGGAGGGGGCAGGACGGTTGGAACAGTGATTCCCGCCTCGGGAGCCAAGATGGGCCCTGAGGTGGGAGAACAAGCGGCACGCCGGGAACTGGGAGCGCAGCCTGGGTTGCTGGGCAGACCAGGCTGCGTTCCTATTGGACAAAGTAGGCACGTGACCCCGCCCAACGGCTGGGGTACACACGCAGTTAGGTGCATCCCTAGCCACATTCGGGTCTAGGAGTTGCACAAGAACGGCAGCGTGGGATCTGGTGCTATATTAAAAAAAAAAAAAAGGTAGGAGTTGGGAGCGGCCAGGGATACTCCTGTTACTAACCTTCCCTAATGGGAAGGAACAAAACAAATGCTGCTACAGCAGTGAAGAAACGGCGGCTCCAACCCGCGGAGCCAGACCGCCCCCCTCAACATCAGGGACAGCTGACCAAGTGGAGGTGCTGCACGGGGACCCGGGGGACGTGACCCCTCGGCCTCCCCGGGCCATGAGGGGGAGGGGGTGGAAATCCCCCTCTCAACGAGGATGGCTGGGTGTGAGGCCCTGCTGAGATACCTTACAGGGGAGGGGGAAGGGGTTAACTCACCAGTAACCTTCCCCCCTCCTGCCTGCCCTCGACTGGGGATCGGGCCTACAGGGGGGTGGGAAATGAAAACCCGGCGCCTCCGTGAAGAGGGAAGCGTCCAATGAATCCCCCTGCCTGGTATGTTGAGGATGCCAGCGAGGGCATCCTGGTGCAGGCTTGGGGGGGGGGGAGAAGCTAGGCCACCACGGGACAGCCCTGGTGGGCTGGCTGCCCCCTGAGGCCCTCAGCCCCCATCGGCTGCAGCCGGGGCTCCATCCCCAGGCGATGCTGGGGGTCTTCGGCAAGGGTTCAACCCATGGCACATGGGGCAGTTCTTGGGGGGTCCCCAAGTGGGCATTGCCCACCCAGGGCCCTATGTGTCTGGGCAAGCCCCGATTAGCCAGGGGCAGACTGTTTGGACCGGACTTGCGTGGGGTGGGGCTGTGGAGCCTCCCCCCCCTTGGAGCAGGAGCGGTCCTGGTGTTTCTCCCGCAGCCTAACCCCCATGGAACAAGAGCGGTTGGCAGTATGCCCATAGGGCCACCCCCTCCCCAGGCATCTCGGGCCCGGCCTTCCTTGTGGGGCAGGCCATGTGGGTATGGGCCCCTGACCCCCCATTCCCTTCTAGGGTGTCTCAGGTTCTGTTTGTCCCACAATGCCGCCAGGGCAGTGTCGCCCCCCCAGAGGGCAGGAGTTACTCTGCAGTTTCAGACCCGATTGGGGGTTATTTGCTCCCAGCCACGAAGGAACGGATATGGCTGGGCGAATATGTGGACCTTTTTGCCCTCCTGTTTAGTGATTCAATATTGGATCACCCCAAGCAGGAGGACAATAGGAAAAGAAGCAATTTAAGCGTTCCAAGGCAGATCAGAATTGGTCCAACTGGGCCGCTACCTTTTCCATATACATGGGAGTGATGATCCAGGCGTACCCCGGTCGGGCTGCAGACCTGCTGAATTACTCCAACATAGTCTGGTGCGCCTATGAAGCTGGGCCAGCAGGTGCATGGTTGTGGTACGATGAGGCGTTCCGCCACATGGCAGCTTATACCCCGGACCTTAGGTGGAATTTGCATGCCCACGACCTTTGGCTCAACTGTATGAGTGGCAACGTACCTAGATCGGACAGCGGGCATTTGCTAGCAAAAGGGGGGGGGCTTCTTCCACAATTGAGTCCTTTCAGGATGAAGCGAAGAAAGGGACAGCCAACCCCATGGGCTTGTGCTGGGAATTTGGCCGTTTCGGGAGATGCTCTCGGGCAACCTGTAAGTTCTGCCACACCTGCTCTAACTGTTCTAGGCACCATGCGGCCTCCGCATGCCCGCATGGAAAACCGGCGCCAAGGGGAAACCTTTCCCCGGGGGGGCTGGGAAGGGAGGTCAAGGCGGGAGCAGTCTGGGCCCAGTGGGCAAAAGCCCCAACACCGGTGACCGAGTTGGCGCGAGCCCTCCAAGCACACCCCGACAAGAAGGAGGTCGAGTATGTGTTATCAGGCTTTCAGGAGGGTTTTAGGATCCCAGCTGTTGAGGTCTATCAACACCGGGTGGATCCCAACTTAAAGTCCGTAGTAGGAATGGAGGGAGTGGTCCGTGCAAAGATTTTGAAGAAGTCTGAAGGGAGGGTGGCTGGCCCATTCCCGGCCCCACCACTTCCCAACATGATCATATCCCCCCTGGGCGCCATACCAAAAAAGACCCCCGGGGAATTTTGACTGATTCACCATCTGTCGTACCCCCGGGGGAGCTCAGTCAATGATGCTATCCCCAAGGAGCTCTCCTCAGTGCGGTATGCATTGTTCGACTCAGCCGTAGCCCTAGTAAGGTCATTTGGGCCTGGTGCCATCCTCGGGAAATGTGACATCAAGTCTGCTTTTTGTTTGCTCCCGGTCCACCCGACAGTTTCCCTCTCCTCGGTTTCCACTTTGAGGGGGGGTATTATTATGACAAGGCCATGCCAATGGGGTGCTCGATTTCCTGCTCTGCATTTGACCGTTTCAGTACCCTGGTGGAATGGATTGTCAAGGAATGGTCTGGGAAAGTAGGAATCACAAAATATCTAGATGATTTCCTGTTCATCAGCTGTACTGATACGGTTCTGCAGACTTGATGCAGAACTTTCTCAGGGTGGCACAGGAATTGGTAATCCCTTTGGCCCCTGAAAAAACAGAGAGTCCATCCACCCGGCTACCCTACCTCGGCATTGAGTTGGATACCGAACAGGCTGTGTCCCCTCACCCTGGCGACAAATTGAGGGCCCTTCGGGGGGAAGGTTGGTGAATGTTTAGGGGTATCTAAGGTTACAGTGCGGCATCTTCAATTGTTGGTGGGGAGCCTCAATATTGCATGCTGGGTGGTGGCGCCGGGGCAGGCCTTCCTGTCCTGCCTCTATGCCAAGCTGGCTGGCAGCCCGCCACCCCACCACCACATCAGAGTCAGTAAGGAGATGAAGGAAGACCTTCAGATCCGGGCTAATTTTCTGAATAACTTTAACGGCACCAGTTTTTGGAGGGACCAGCTACTGCTAGAAGCTGAGCTCCAGGTGCACTCTGATGTGGCTGGTGGGGCAGGTTTCGGATTGATGTTCAGGGATTGGTGGACAGCGGCCCCTGGCCACTGGAGTGGATTGACCAGGGGATCACGAAGGACCTCACCTTTTTGGAGCTTTTTCCCATTGTGGTGGCTATACACCTGTGGCCCGACCAGCTGGCTAACTGATCAGTCTTGTTCTGGTGCGACAACCAGGCTGTTGTCCACATAATCAACACCCAGTCGTCCAGGTCCCCAAGGGTCATGAGGCTGGTGAGGGTCTTCGTGCTTACCTGTTTGGAATTTAACATCCTGTTCCAGGCCAGGCATGTGCCCGGACTTGACAACAGTGTAGCTGATGCCCTTTCTTGCTTCCAGATGGAGCGTTTTCATCTGCTGGCACCTTGCGCCCGGTCGACCCCAGAACCGCTGCCGCCACTGGTGTGGAACCTTGGGTTGTAGAGCTGCACACCACCGTTTTAGGATCCCTTGTGCCCCCTACCAGGACGGCCTATGATAGGGTCTACAGGGAATTTCAGTGATACCGGGCAGTGCAAGGCTGGCCCCTGGGGTTCCCCATACCAGAACCCCAGATATTGCAATTTGCCATGTTTTTGAGGCATCAGGGTTCTGCCCCAGGTACCATTTCAGGGAAATTATCTGCCTTGGCTTTTATGAGTAACCTAGCGAGCCACCACACACCCCTATCGGGGCTTTTTTGCCAGGCGTTTACTCGAGAGCTGGCACAGGGAACGGGGTAGCACCCCCGAACAGAGGGCCCCAATTACTTTACGTTTAATGCTAGATATGTGTGGGGGGCTACCGCGCATTTGTTTCAACCAAAGTGAAGTTTTATTGTTCAATTCGTTATTTAAGTTAGCCTTCTTTGGAGCCTTTCGTGCGAGTGAACTGGTAGCTGATTCAGCCAGGGATACTTTCGGTAGGGCACTCCAGTTTGGTGACATCCGGATCGGCCCAACGTCATTGGCATTGAACATTCGTCAATCCAAGATGGACCAGAGGGGGAGAGAGCAGGAAGTTAGGCTTAATCGTGTGGCAACTGGCGAGTTATGCCCGGTGAGGGCAATGGATGCGTACCTCGTGGCCCAGGGGGCGTCTCCAGGCCCCCTGTTTGTGCACACCGAAGGCCGACAGGTGACCAGATACCAATTTGCAGCAGTCATGAGGGCTGCACTGGCCCACCTCCGGGTGAACCCAACCGAGTATGGTACACATTCGTTTCGCATAGGGGCTGCAAGTTTAGCCGCAGCAAGTGGGATGTCTGACCAGGGCATCAGGGAGGTGGGTCGGTGGAGGTTAGGGGATTTTCGGACTTATGTCCAGGGTGCCCCCTGTCCAGGCCAGCCCCAACCGTTGTTCTTATCGCCCCAGGTTCTTTCCTGTCACCACGGAGGCTGGTCTGGATTATTGGCCACAGCCTGGTGCGTTGCACGGGCAAGGCCGCAGGGCAGATCGGATGGGAAACCCAGCTGGGTCTGTCAGCACAGTCACAGATCCAGTGGAGGGGCCGCAGTGGGATGACGTGGCACCAGCTCCTGCCATCAGTTCATGCCTTTCAGCGGGGCCCTCTGCCTAACATCCTAGCGATTCATCTGGGCGAGAATGACATCCCCTTCTTGAAGGGCATCCAGTTGATCAAGAGTATCAAGTCTGACCTGTGGGAGATTAAGAATCTTTTTCCTGGCGTGCTCCTCCTTTAGACCGACCTGGTCGAACGGATGACTTGGGGTGCTGGGGTGCACCCCCGGAAGATCGATAGGACCAGGAGGACGATCAACAGGGATGTAGTAAAATGGCTTAAGGGTCTGGGGGGTGAGCATGTAGGAACGCAGGCCTTGACGCATAGAAGACCGGCCTTGTACAGGATGGACAGGGTGCACCTGTCCCCTGAAGGGAACGAGCTGTACCTGAGAGCCCTGAAGGGGGCCCTACTTTGCACATTAGAAAGGTTTTAGTTAGGTGGTGGGGCTCGGGGTCGTCCGGGGTGTCCCGGCGACCCCTTAGTGGCAGGGGTCCAGTACTAGTTAGAGTAGTTAGGGGGTTATAATTAAGAGTCATTTCCTTAAGAGATGGGGAGGCCCATCTGCCGGAAAGCAAGGGATGGCTAGCGGCGGGGCAGCCTCCCTGAGAGGGGTGTCGTGCGACGGCGGTAGGGGCAAGTATGGCCCCCCGTTTGCAGGCATCTTTATCCTTACTCACATTGAAGGAGTGGACCCCCTCATGGACGGATGGGGCCGCTTGAGGGGGAGATGTGTGATTGTCTGAGGGGTGGCAATCGAGGGTACATCAAAGCCACCCCTATTTTATGTTGGGTTACTGTTCATGGTTAAGGTTAAGTACTGGACCTGCATCGCACTAGGCGATTTACCCCCACCTAATTTCTGATTGTAATCTGGTTAATAAAGAGTGCGGCCGTTTAAATCCAGCACTGTGTCCTATCTCCTTTGGTGCGTCGGCAAATACCTCAGACAAATCCCATTCATTTACACTGAACTGTCCCCCCGCTTAGGAAATCAAGCATTTATTAATGATCATTTCTACAGCTATTTCAGTGTTCAGAGTATTTCACAATCCTTATCTAATTCACCCTCACAACAATTATGTGACATACAACATTATTATCCCCATTTACAGATGGGGAATTGAGACTGAAGGTGTTTTCACATGGAGAAACTAGTCTGGATTAGTTTTTATAAACTCCGGTGTTTATTAGTCCGCACTAACAGGAGTAGTACAATCTAGTCCAGACTAATTTGTAGTCCAGACTAGTCGTGTGAACAGAACATTGTAGTTAGTACAGTTCTTAGAGTCTCTGTGGCTGTATCTCAATCCCGCGCTGCTTTTTGGCTGTCCTATTGTGATGTTTTTTGTGAGTGAAACATCATTTCATGTGATCCTTCAAACCACAGAGGCATAAAATGCCTAGAGCATCTGTCAGGTCTTGCCGTCGGACTCTGTGGCAATAAGTACTGAATAGTCAACTAGTCCGGACTAATAAGCACTAGTAATTCAGACTGACATTAGTCTGGACTACTTTGGGGTTTTATAACAACCGTATTTATTTCTTAGTCTGGACTAATAAGAACTGTTGACAGCATACAGACAGACAGACTAGTCTGGACTAACTGTCCATGTGAAAACACCCTGAGAGTAACTTGCCCAAGGCCACCCAGTAAGTTCATGGCTAAAATGGGGTTTGAAGTTCTGGTCTCCCATTTTGAGGATTGATTTCTAGAACTCCTTGTTTCATAGCTTAAATGGAAAAACCTTTCAAATGGATATCATTAATTTAAATTACACAAAAATCCCAAACATCCTGAACATGATTGCAAACAAAACAAGGTGCAGAACACTTTCTAAAAGACAGGGGCGGCTGGTGGGTTTTGAGGTTGGAGGGGCAGTAAGGCCGGTGGGCTACGGCGGGCGGAGCCAGGGCAACGGTGGGCGGCATAACCCAGCAGCAAGGTGTTCCAAGGGTTATTACATTACTTAATCAAGCAATTCCAGTTAGGTTAGGCAGGTTATAATCACCTCCTCTGCCAGGTTTAAAAGCAGGCAGACAACCTTAAACCTCACTTACAAGCAGTTTTAGCAAAGACAGACACACACACGCAGCAGAGGTTATGAATACTGCTTCAGAAAGAAGGGACTTGCTGCATGTATGTTGGAGGAACCCCAATCCCTGCTTCAGAAGTCCCTTCTGAAGCAGTATTCTTGCCCTCTGCTGTGTGTGTGTGTGTGCGTGTGTGTGTTGGGGGGGGAATTTCAAGGCCATGAATCACCAGACTCACAGTTACATCTCACGATTTAAAAAGCACCCCATTTCCAGCATTGCTAACACAGCTAAAGCTCACCAGATGCACAGTTACAGGGGGCAGGGTGGGGGACCCTCGGGAGGTGGGAGGAACCTTGGGGGATGGAAGCGGGGTGGGGGGACCCTCAGGGGGTGGGGGGACCCTTGGGAGTGAGAGTGGGGTGGGGGGAGGGATCACTTACCTGGCTGCTGCTCTGGTAGTCCCCAACGGCCTGGTCTACAGGCAGGTGAGGGGGGACTTGACTTGTTTTAAATTGCATGCATGTCCTGCTCCTCGGGAGCCAGGACATGCAGGCAATTTAAGCTTTAAAAAAAAAAAGTTCCCAGCCTTGCCGCTCCCCCCCCCCCGCCACTCTGAGCGGCAGAATGGGGGGGAGAGCAGCAGAGGCAGGGAAGCGGCTGAGGATGGCGGTGCGCTGTTTGAGGGAGCACTCAACAGTGCGCCGCCAGACTTGTCCCTAGCATGTGCGGCTGAGGCAGGGAGCAGCGTGCATGTGCGCTGATCCCTTCCTCAGCCGCCCAGCCCAAAGCTTCTCATCTGGGTGTTTGTATCAAGCACCCAGGCAAGAAGTTCCATTGCATCTATTAGGTGCAATGAAAAAGGCTAGCCCCTCCCTCCACAGCACGCCCTATGCATGCTGTGGACTGGGGTTCAGCTGCCCAAATAGCATTTTAAATAGAAAATGCAGTTTGGGTGGCTAAGCAGCTGAGCCTTTTTGTCCCTTCCAGGACCCTCTCTCAGAGCGGCTCTGAGAGTGGGTCCCGGAAGGGAGATCACTGACAGCAGCAGCAGCCTCTGAAGTCAGAGGCTGCTGCTGCTGCTGTCAGAAACAGATGCGCATTTAAAAAAAAAAAAGCAGCGGCGGGGTCCCCCACGGTGCTAGGGGGCACTGCCCCAAATATCCTGGGGGCCAGCCGCCCCTAAAGATTCACCGTTTGTTTATCACTGATCGATAATGCATACAAAAATTACAGCAGAACTCATAAATCTTTACTCCCTGTTTCTGTTGTTGTACGTTTTGATTTATTGCTTAAGAGCATCTGGAAGTTTATGATTTTGGCAAGGAGTTTCACTCAGTCATTCCTTGAGTTATATATGAGTTATATATATATATGACAATTTTGCCAAAGGTGCTGTACGTTATTAGTAAATTTCAAGGCACATGCTTTGCAGATGTCAGAACATGGATGACAACTATACATTTTTTTTTAAAAAGGTACAAATATTTGTCAACAGAGCTGATGGTCAATTTTTCACTATGTTCACATTTCCAAAAGAAATTTAAAAAAATAAAAGTCAAAAATCACAATTTAGTGGAATTGCTTGTACTGTGAAACCTTACATTAATTCAAATGTTTGTACCTTTTTTTGCCATAGATGAATGACCAGCATTACCAGTTAAGAAAATGAATGAATTCTAAAACTAAAAGACAGAAAGAGAAGTGTTTCAAATTTTTGATACTGTGAAAGCAGGTGCTGGAGGGATGAGAATTTGGACAATCCAGTCTCTAAAAAGCAATAGGCAACTTTTATGAGGTGACAATGGTACCCGGAAATATGAGAAAAGATACCACCCTCTCAAACTTAAGACCTGACAGGCCGGAGTCAACATGAGAGTGACCTAAATGTGACTGTGAAACATAATTTATTGTAAGGCAACAGGAAAGAAAAAATATAGAAGCCAAGGGAAAGTCAAAAGCAGTAGCAGCACCTAAAATAACAATATAACTTTTATGGATCTGAGCAATAGGGCCCATAGGAATGAAGGCCCCATTTTCCCAGCCCTAGGCCCCATTTTCCCAACCCTCAGTCAAACTTAAATTAACTTGGAGAAAGAACACAATGTTGAGCTACGCTAACTCGTCCACTAACCAAATAGCCCCCTCAAAATAAGTGAGCCACCAATGGGATTCCCTCTTCCTGCATAGGAAACTATTTCAAATTCTTTCTGTATTGTATATTAGATCAATTAATCCCAGTGGGAAATAGTCAAAATATTAACAAGAAATAGAACCTATTTGCCCATAGCAAGGCCCATTGCTCAGGCACAGAGGCAATTTTAAGGGGTCCCGTGGCTGCGCTTGGAGAAATATTTTTTTAAAAAACAACACACCTACTGCTATCAGTGCTATCCCATGATGCCCCCACTCTCATGCACACTGCTATGCCATATGCCCTTTACACTCACTCTTGGGGAAGGTGTGGGCTCATTTTCTTTACCTTTCTTGCTCCTGCCTACAGCTAAGACAGGAACAGCTCTCCTGTTTCTAAGGCCTTTCAGGCCCCAGGTGCCACCACTGTGGCTCAGCTCTGGGTAAGGAAGAGGAAGGGGCAAGGCTTACCTCCTGGACAATCAAAGGTGAGTTTAGCCCTGCTCAGTCTCTTCCTCTCCCATCCAGGCCCTTTTTACATGAGATGCTCCCACGCATGGACACTCATCGTCCACGTGGGGGAGCATCTTGTGTAAATGTGTGAGTGCGTACTCCCATGACCCACGCATTCCCTCCACGGAGCAATTGGTGAAGATGCCAGCTGCTCTGTTTGTGGAGATGCCTGGGGGATTGGTGTGCGTCCGTGTGCACCTGCACCCACATGCTGCCCGTGTGGGCGGTGTTTCACCCGCTGCCCACGGACCTGGCCCACCTCCCCCTACTCATTAAAAAATGGCCTCAGTCTGGAATTATGGAAGGGAAAAAGCAGGAGTGGGTGCAAACTAAACTAAAATTTCAGCTCTAGCAGCTTCAGCTGAGCTGGCTGTGTGCGGTAGGAAGCCACTGAAGTGTTTTTTTGGTGTTTGTTTTTTAAAAAGACTCATTTTAAGTTTTTGCCTACGGCCCCATGAAACCTAAAGTCACCAGTGCTCAGATATCCTAGTGTGTGTTGCCCTTATTTAGTTTTCTGCCTGCTAAACAAAATAGTTACTTATCTTTTTGCCTTCAGCCTCTGTTTTTCCTGCAAGCCTATTATCCTTACCACTTTTTGATGGCTTTGGCTCTGAGTTTTTCTAGTTGTCTAAAAGTGGGGCACATCAGCAGCAGCAGCAAGTAAACATGAGTTTTGGCACAAAGAAGTGCAGTATCCTAGACCTCACCCTACTACTGGATTTTCATAAATCAGCCAGTTAATGGAGAGACCTACTACTCTCCCTGCTAAAATAAATTATTGCAGCAATTTTTATTTATTTATTTATTTATTTATACTAAAACTTCTATCCCATCCCTTCCTGCCTCTGGCAGCTTGGCGCAATGTACAAAACAATCATGCATATAAATATCACAAACGTCAGAAATAAAACATCAAAAATAAATAAACAAGAAATATAAAATATAAAAAAATATACAAAAGGTCACAGAATCTGAAAGAATAATCCCATCACAACCCCCTTTACCCATCTCTGCCACCAAAAGCCTGGCAAAAAAGAAAGGTCTTACCTTGGTGCCTGAAGGAGGGGAGATCTGGGGACAAACGGACCGCTACCAGGAGAAAGTTCCATAGCCATGGTGCCGCTGAGAACGCCCTCTCCAATGTTGCCCTCTGTCACACAAAAGGGGCTTCAAGAAGGGTGTCCCCGGCCAACCGCAGGGCCCGATCCAGAATCAGGGGGGTGAGGTGGTCCTGCAGATACACAGGGCCCAGATGGTTTAGGGCTTTATAGGTCGAAACCAACACCTTGAATCGTGCCCGGAAGACTTTAGGCAGCCAGCGAAGCACAGGTGTTATATGCTCATGGCGCCGCCCCCCTCCCCTCCCGAAGACGCAGGCCAGTCTCTGGACCATCACCAAGGGTATCCCCACGTAGAGCGCATTACAATAGTCCACTCTTGAGGTGATGAAGGCATGGATGATGGTGGCCAGGTCAAAGTCTGAAATATACGTCCGAAGCCACCATACCAGATGTAACTGGCAGAAGGCACTCCTCACCACAGCTGCCATCTGGACATCCAGGCAGAGCTGGGAATCGAGGAGCACCCCCAGATTACGAACCTGAGGAACGAGGGAGGAGTGAGCCCCATCAATGACGGGGACCTCCACCCCCCCGACCCTCCCCACCAGCATTACCTCCCTCTTGTCAAGATTCAGCTTCAGACAGCTCGTTATCATCCAATCCCCCACAACCGCCAAATACCGAATAAGCACCAAGACTGCCGGGTCTGGGTCCGCTGAAAATGAGAGGTACAGTTGGGTGTCCTCAGCATGCTGATGACACCAAACCCCAAACCCCCTCACAACCTCCCCCAAAGGCTGCATATACACATTGAACAAGAGAGGGGACAGAATAGATCATTGCAGGACACCGCACATGAGATCCCAGGGGGATGATGGACACTTCCAAAGTACCACACGCTGAGTCCTTCTGGCTAGAAAAGAACGGAATCATTCAAGAATGAATCCATCCACACCAGCACAGTCCTGCAAGTGGGTCACCAACGTCTCATGGTCCACGGTATCAAATGCAGCCGGCAGATCTAACAAGATCAAAAGAGTTGAGCAACCCTGGTCTAACTCACGGCAGAGGTCGTCGACCAAGGCCACAAGTGCAGTATTTGTGCCATAACCTGGACGAAAGCCAGACTAAGAGATCTAGAAAACTGACCTGATCCAGATGTGTCTGAAGCTGCTGAGCCACCACCCATTCAATTACCTTCCCTAAAAAGGGAAGATTAAAGACCGGCCGATATCTGGCTAGAAAGTCAATGTCAAGAGATGGTTTCTTGAGCAATGGGTGCACCAAGGCCCCCTTAAGAGACCCAGGGACCCCACCCTACTAAAGTGAGGGGTTGACTACCCCAACCAGCAATGACCCCAATGTCTTCCATCTGGCCTTAACCAGCCAGGATGGGCACAGATCTAACTTGCAAAATGTGGCCCTGACAGACCCCAGAACATCCTTGACATTATTTGTCCTGAGATCTTGGCAGAAATTATCCAAATGTTTTTGAATGTTGGAATATCTGTTAAGTAATGCCTGCATGTCTGCTAATAGCATCCAGTTCAAAGATAATGGTAGGTAATGATGCTCTCCCAGATCAGAAAGGGTGGCAGAATGGGTGTTTTTAGACATGTCTCCCACCCATCATGCCTGTTTCAGGGCCCTATGCAGCCCTGCAACATGCATGATGGGTGGGTAATGGGTGCGGAGGCGCTTGTCTAAAAACACCCAATGAGTGCCTGAGAAGTAGTACTTTACTCCACAAGTAATCTCATTGAAACAGAAAGTCATGTTCAGAGTACAGCATTATTCAGTATAAGGGAGGGTGGGAGAATCTGTCCCCGAATTAATTATCCTAGCTGGTGCTGCTAGGTAGTAAGGAAAAGAGCTGTAAATGCACTCTCCAATGGATTGACTTTGACTAACAGAATAGGGTCCGGAAAACGTAATGGTACAGAAATCTTTTATCACTGCAGCACAACCACTTCTCTCTCTAGTTTTGCCATCTCAACAATTGTCCCTCCCATCCCTGCTTTTTGCTTCAAGTATGTTCCAGCCTGATAAGAAAACTTACCAGATTTTTTTTTTTACTAGTTACGAGAGTACTGTTATTAGTATGTGGAATTGGAGGCTAGGAGAAGATATGTAAAGTCTGTCCCGTTCATTTCAAAGATCTCCCGTTTATGTCTCCTTTGTCCAGTCACAGATAAATTTAAAAACAATTAGAAGTAGTATTGAAGCACTAATCAGGGCTGGATCCTGGTAAATACAGACTGTTTAACCACACAGGATCCCAATAAATGGAATTAACTTGAAAGGGCAGCATAAGCGTGAGCAGCACTGGCATAAAATATGGGCCTGCGGAGCCTCAACTTTAGGGATCCCTGGCCTATGGAGATCCAACAACAAGGGCCCCCAACACATGGGACCCATGAGGAAACTAGAAATAACAGCGTATGCATACCATACACTGCAGCTGGTGCAGAATGCAGTGGCTTGACTCCTCTCGGGGAGTCGCCGGGAGCGCATTACACCGGTGCTCCGAAGTCTGTACTGGCTGCGTATAGTTTTCCGGGCACAATTCAAGGTGCTGGTTTTGATCTTTAAAGCCCTACACGCTCTGGGTCCCATATATCTGAGAGACCACCTGTCCTACCAGGTTACATCGTGGGCCCTATGGTCAGCTGGGGGGCTCCCTCTTGCAGGTTTTTGTCTGTAGGATGGGGGCGTGCAGGAAGGTGTTCTTGGTTGCTGCGTCAGTTTTATGGAATTTCCTTCCCCAGGAGGTTCGCTTTAGCCTAAGTCTGAGCATCTTCCAGAAGCACTGTAAAACTTTTTTATTTGAAAGAGCATTTGGCGGGTGGGGATGAGGGCTGGTTGGGTTATTTAATAGGGTTGTGGGGAGGGTGGGAGTTTTGAAGGGAGGGAGGGAGTGTTTTGCTATATGCATTTTATTGTTTTATGGATTGTAAGCTTCCCCGAGCCTTTGTGGAGAGGTGTATAAATAAATAAATAAAATTAAATAAATAAGGGCATGGATGGCCTGCAATGTAAGGATCCCTGGCTGCTAAAGAGGGTTGAACATCAAAAATTAGTTACAGTAATGTTTTCCTTTTTTTAATGGGTGAATAAAGTTACCAGATCAAAATTTTAAAAATAAGGGTTCCTAACTGAGGGATACTGAAATAAGGGATTTCTATTATGTTCCATGGAGCTGTGATGTTCAGAATAATGGCTGTCCATTATGAAAATAAGAGATGTCCATTATGTTTTGTAGAGCTCTAAAATAAGTGATGCTCCCTTTTTGAAAAAAATAAGGGACACCTGGCAACTCTATGGATCAGTCAGTGTATGACTTATGTCAGGAGACATCTCACATCACCATTTTGCATAGGGCCCCAACTTCCCTGGATCTGGCATTACCAATAAGACTCTGACACTGCTTTTAGACGAGGGCACTGAAAAGCGCCTCTGGAGCCACATGTTAAGAGAGAAGCCACGCTGCACTGCCGGAAGTGACGTGCTCCCCGTTGCTGGCAATGGCGGCGGCTGGAGATGCAGCACTTTGTAAAGGCGTGTTCTAGAGACCCCAATTTTCAGGTCTCCAGAATGCACCTCTGCAAAGCACCGCATCTCCAGTCGCCGCCGTTGCCAGCAACGGGGAGTATGTCACTTCCAGCAGCGCGGCGCGGCTTCTCTCTTAATGTGCAGCCCTCATCTAAAAGCGGTGTTATTCTCAAAGCTCCGTGTTTCCACAAGCCCTATTCACTTTATTAACAGGGCTTACTCTGTTGCAGTGCTTTGAGGATCAGAGCATAAAAGCACAAAGGGAATGGTTCAGCAACTCTACAAATGCAAGCAAATCCTATTGTCCCATACCAGTGACCCTAAGTCATAGTTTTCCAACATTTTTGTTCACCCCATGGTAAGAACATTAGAAGTGCTATACTGGGTCGGACCAGCAGTCCATCTAGCCCAGCATCCTGTCTCCAAAAGTGGCCAACTCCGGTAGCTTAAGAGAAGTTCACGTACAGGTCATAGGGTGTTTTTAAATGAGATACTACCACACATGGCCACACAGGAGCCACTCATCCAGCTACCCATCTGAAGGTGGTGAGGGGGAATGCATGCTCCTGTGAGCCACTCAGCACCCACTCATGGCTACTATGTGGCAAGCCAAAAAAGTGTGAGACAATGGGTGTCCACACATTCCCTGCCTGTATGAACTTGTGTGGCCACACACACCAACTGATTCTCCACTCATAGGCACTGGGAGCAGGGGCCACAGTCTTTGCAAGTCACAGGAACTGGCCCCAAATTCTGGGGATCCCAGTTCCCCAGGGCTTACGTCCAGGACATGTCAATTTTAAAGACCAGTCCAGCATGCTTCCCCCTTCCCCATAGTCTGTGGCCGGGGACAAGGAAGACCTTACCACAGGACAACCTGAGTTGGTTGCTCTGGGCCCCGCTCTTTTGGAGGGTCTCGCAATGGCCTCTGTTTTCACCAGGACAGGTTGTGGGGGCCAAGCACAACTCCCTCTCAGTGGGGCCCTAAACATGACCACCTTCAGGGCACTGCAAAGGTTGCCCCACGGGGGAAGGGCCGTGCATTTTATCTTCACCCTGGGCTTCGCAAATCCTACGGTTGGCCCTGGCAAGGGGAGTGTGAGGCAGCTGCCATAGTAGCCATGCTGGGAGCCACCCATTAGAATCCCTCCCCACACACTCCACCTGAGTGGGTGCTCTACAGCTGTGCCACTCAGCAGCTACATTCCCCCAAACCTTGATGATTTAAAAACACGCATGGAGGTGTGACCTATCTCCTTCTGGCCTCTCCCAGCTAGCGGCAGCCAGGGGATTAAGCCCCAACTAATAGGTATTTATGGATCTAACCTCCAAGAATGTATCCAGTTTCCATTTGAAGCTATGTTGCAGAGTAATAACTGATTCGCAATCAGTAAGGACAAATGCAGCTGAAGGTTTAAAAACAGAACTTTATTTAAGACTTTCCAGACACAGATCCTTAGTTACATCTAATTAGTAGTAAGACAACATGGAGACTGAGACAATGAGAGAGAAGGGAAGAAGGAGTGGTTACACAAAGGAATTCAACTGTAAAACCTCATCTCCCTTCCATGTACACACAAACTTAGCGGCGCCATCTGGTAGCTCTATAGTCAATTACTGTTCTTAATACAGCGGGCATTAACTTATGGATGTTGCATATACCAACACCCCTTCCCAATAGACATAAATTAACCTACTAAACCCATTTTACTTAGTAGCTTTCGGTGGCACTCTCCTGCTAAAGGTTTTGTCAGGGCATCTGCTACCATGTCTTCTGTAGCTGCCTTTGTCCACTTGTTGTGTTCCCCTTCTGACGTTTGTAAGACGTCTTCCAATGTCGATGGCTCAGACAGTCTGTCGGTACTTGCTTTGTAGGACAGGCGGGTGGGTGGTTTGCCTTTATTTTCCCTGGTAGATCTTCTGATTTTGACCTCTGCAGGTGATTGGGTTTGTTCCTGCATCTCAGTTGAGCTTGTACTGATTTCAACTAGTTGTTCAGGACACTCTTCTCCTCCTGATTCAGGACGCGCTTCTTCTCCTGATTACTGTAAGGACATTACACTGTTGCTTGGGTTTTCTTCGAAAGTCACGCTGTTGCTGATAGTTACTTTGTCTGTGTGTGGGTTGAGGATTCTGTATCCTTTGGAGTGTTCGCTGTATCCAACAAGAATCCCCTCCACAGCTCGGTTTTGTAGTTTGGTGTGTTTCTCTTCTGGAATGTACACGTATGCCTTGCATCCAAACACTTTGATGTGTCCCACACTAGGTTTCTCTCCATACCAGAGGGGTTTTACTTGCTGTTCTTGAGTAGAATCAGTTCTGTAGATATGTCGCCCTAACTACTGCCTCGCCCCAATATTTTTCAGGCAGTCCAGAGTCAGTCAACATGCACCTGATGATTTCTGTTAAGGCTCTGTTCTTTCTTTCAGCTACCCATTTTGCTCGGGCATGTATGGTACCATCTGCTGGTGCTCTATCCCGCGGGCTCTTAGGAAGTCTTCAATTCTCTTTCCTGTGTATTCACCTCCATTGTCGGTTTGGAGTACGGGCGACTTGCATTGGAATCTGTTGCTTGTCTTGGTTATGTAGTCCATTAATTTTTACAGTACTTCATCCTTATGCTTCATGAGGTATGTGACTGTGTATCTTGAGTAGTAGTCTATGAATGTTGCTATGTATCTGTTCCCTCCAGGTGTGGGTACTTTCATGGGGCCACACACATCGCTGTGTATGAGGTCAAGTGGCTTGGAGGTCAAGTGGCTTGAACGTCTGGCTTGCCTTGGGGAACGTTGCTCTGGTGGCTTTAGCTTTGATACAGCATTCACATCTCATGATCAAGGGACATGCTGTTACTGTCAGGTCTTTTGTCAGCTGCTGTCTTTGCAGTTCCTTTATATTTTCCAGGTGCCTGTGACCCAGGTGTCCATGTCACAGATAAATGCAGTCCTTGTGTAACTCATGTGCAATGGGTTTTGCTTGTTCCCTGGTTGCACTCAAGCAATACAGGTGCTCATCTACATAGGAGCCTTGTCCCCTTCTGGGTTGTGCATTCATTACCCCGGAACTTGACGGTGAGCCCTTTCTCTGTTAGGTGTTTAACGGATAGGAGTCCTCCCTCTAACCCAAGTACGTATAACACATCCTTTACCGGTATTGCTAGTGTGCCTCTGTGTGACTTGTTGCAACTTAGAATTCCTTCGCCAATACCTTCTGCAGTGATTCTGCTTCCATCAGCGATGTATATCTCTTCTTTGTTGCTTGGGTCCAGTACCGTGAAAAAGCTCTTGTTCCTGGTCATGTGACTTGTGGCTCCAGAGTCGACACACCAGTCCTGTGATGAGTTGGTTTGTGTTGCTCTAAAACATCGTCTCCACTGTTCTGTGGTTGTGTCACTGGTTGTAGCCTTGACCCTTCGCTTAGACACTTGTGCAGATTGCTTTACTTGTTCTGCTTTCCATATGGAGCAGTCCTTCTTTAGGTGTCCTTTCTTGCACTGGAAACATGCCCTTGTTTCCTTCTTGTGCAATCTGTTTTCTGCAATTCTCAGAGCAGTTTCATTATCCTGTTCCTGATTGTCTTGCATGATTTCTTTCGTGCGCTGGAATTCATCCATGAGTCTCCCTTTTACAAATTCCAGTGTTAGTTCTGCCTCAGGCCTTGTCTCTAGGGCATTTATGAGGGCACTGTATGATTCAGGCAGAGAAGTAAGACCGCCACGTGGTTGTCTTTTATCTCTTCACTGATGCCTCGCAGTTGTGATACCACTTCCAGCATTGAATTTATGTGATCCTGCATTTCCTTCCCTTTACTAGGTCTCATCTGGTACAGTTTCCTTAGGAGAAACAGCTTACTGTTCAAGCTGGTCCTTTCATGCAGCTTCTGCAGTGTATTCCACATGTCCTTTGCTGTGGTCTCCTCCCTTATGTGGATTAACTGGTCATCTTCTACTAGCAGGGTTATGATTGCCTTTGCCTGTCTGTTCTTTCTGTCCCACACCTCAGGGTTTGCTGCAGGTCTGTCTGTAGTGATCACCTCCCACTGGTCATCTTTGGATGGGAGCATTTCTATTTTGAATTTCCACAACTGGTAGTTTGTGTTATTCAGCTTGCAGACTGAAAGCTTTAATTCAGAGCTGCTGGCCATGCTTGCTTCCCTCCCCTCAGATTGGGATTCTGGTTCTTCTGCTCACTTACAGTTAGTAGGCCTCCTCTGGGAGTTTCCTTTGGGCCTCTTTTCCTTTCAGCTCACTTCCAGTCTTTAGAGTTGTTCTGGGCTGTTCTGAAGAGGTCTGGGCCCATAACCTGTTGCAGAGTAATAACTGATTCGCAATCAGTAAGGACAAATGCAGCTGAAGGTTTAAAAACAGAACTTTACTTAAGCTTTCTCAGGCACAGATCCTTAGTTGCATCTAACTAGTAGTAAGACAAAATGGAGACTGAGACAATGAGAGAGAAGGGAAGAAGGAGTGGTTACACAAAGGAATTCAACTGTAAAACCCCATCTCCCTTCCATGTACATATAAACTTAGCAGCGCCATCTGGTGGCTCTTTAGTCAATTACTGTTCTTAATACAGCAGGCATTAACTTATGGATGTTGCATATACCAACATGCTGCTGGCTTTCACAGCCTCCTCTGACAATGGTCTCTTATTCATCCTTAGCCTCCTGCCTTAGCCTCCTTTGTTCAACAAGGCACCAGTTTCCTGTGCTGCTTCACAGGAAGCCCTGCAGGAATCACACAACATTTTATATCACATATCTGTCATAACTAAGGTCATAGTGGCTAGAACCTGAGTAATTCTGCCTCAGCAGAAGGTGGCGAGTAAAGTTGCTTGCAACTTTTTTGACAGCTGTTTAGTACAGGTTAAAAAGCATTGTTCTAGACATTACAGTATTTTCCCAGCAGTGGCTAACCTGTGACACTAAGGCCACAATTCTCAAATCACTTACTCTAGAAAAGCCTCATTTGGCTCCTGTGCAGGTACTCCAGAGAAAAGGGTTTGATGTCTGAGGATGATCACCTTAATGGGGGAGAGGCTGCAAAAGGGGTGTATTTTGTATAATATTTGTCTAGCCAATGGGCATTTTTACACACACATTAAAGTTCCAGATTTTTCAGTCTTCTGGGTTTACAAGTCCACAAGTAAGTTCTGGATTCATTTTTCACACACGTACTGCCCTGAGGCAGTTCCTGGATGCATTCTTCACACAAACACTGCTTTGCACATCTAGATGTGTATAAGAGACAGGTGTTAGTTCTGCCTCAGGCCTTGTCTCTAGGGCGTTTATGAGGGCGCTGTATGATTCAGGCAGGCTGCAGAGAAGTAAGGCCGCCACGTGGTTGTCTTTTATCTCTTCACCGATGCCTCGCAGTTGTGATACCACTTCCAGCATTGAATTTATGTGATCCTGCCTCTCCTTCCCTTTACCAAGTCTCATCTGGTACAGTTTCCTTAGGAGAAACAGCGTANATGTGACAGGCTGCCATGGAAACCAAGTGACCACAGCTGCCTGGAGCAAAGCAGTTTACCAGGAGAACATTTTACACACAAAAGTTCTGGGAGAAGCGTCACACAGAAATTCAACGAGCCAGATGTTTAAGATCTGGGTGAGTGACTTAGACACACAAAGTTCAGGATGTAACAGCAAACATCCAGGAGAAATGTGTGTGTAAAAACACACAATGTTTCTGCTGAGTTAAGTGTATATGAACATGGTGACCTACGAGCGAGGGGGTGGGGTGGAGGGGCAATTTGTCCCTTGCCTCACTCAAAATGGGGTTCTCAACAAAACGGAGAAGTAGATTTGAACATAGTGGAATAAGGGGGGTCTCACATGGCATTCTGCCTAGGCTTCCAAGAACCTTTGGGTGTCCCTGTATATGAAGGCATTGATGCACATTCCAATCTGTAAAATCATAGCCAGACACATTGTCTTTAATTCATCTGCTTGGTATCACTGGAAACAAATGTGCTGAGGAGTCCAGTAATGATAAAAAAATATTTGAGGCTATACTAATATAATGTAAAAGTTAAGAAGAAAATAATTACCTAGGCACATTTTATTAAGATGGATACTGAAAGTCCCATTAAGGGAGTAAGTTCAGAAGGTCAGCGGAGGATGGATGGCTCATTAAGAAGGAGACATGGGACAGGATACCTGGGATTGGGAAGATGAGAGATGAAATATCTCCAAGGAAGAGGAAGGTTTTTGGCAAAACAGTCTACAACAAATTAAAATTTAGGTTAAGAAAAGATCAAAAGCTCTAGAAAACCATGCAATGACTACTAGAAGCCACCATGGATTTGTCAAGAATAAGGCTGCTTTTACATGGACGCCACCTACCCACGAACACCTGGAAACACCCCTCGTAGAGGGGGTCTGCATCCCCATAGACCAGCAGGTTCGGAGTCTGGGAATGTTATTGGATTCAGACCTCCGCCTAGATCAGCAGGTGGAGATGGTGGCTAAGGCTGCCTTCCGCCAGCTGTATCTGGTGAGGAGGCTGCATCCATATATTTCCAGACCCAACCTGGCCACTCTCATCCATGCCTTCATCACCTCGAGGCTGGACTACTGTAGCTCTATGTGGGGCTTCCCTTGATGCTGGTTCGGAGGCTGCAGCTGGTGCAGAACGTGACAGCTCATCTCCTGATGGGGATGAGCCAATGGAAGCATATAACACCTGTGCTCCGTGCGCTGCACTGGATGCCTATAGCGTACCGAGCCAGATTCAAGGTGTTGGTCTTGGCCTATAAAGCCCTACATGGTCTTGGCCCTTCATACCTCAGGGACCGCCTCACCTTCTGCGCCCCAGAGCGGCCCCTTCGGTCCGCCAGGGGTGCCTTCTTGGAGGTCCCCTGTGTAAAGCGGGTGGGCCACAATGGAGAGGGCGTTCTCGGTGGCCGGGCCGCGATTATGGAACTTCCTCCCGGAGGAAGCCCATCTGGCCCCAAGTCTGCTGTCCTTCCGCCGGGCCTGNCAGAACGTGACAGCTCATCTCCTGACGGGGATGAGCCAATGGAAGCATATAACACCTGTGCTCCGTGCGCTGCACTGGATGCCTATAGCGTACCGAGCCAGATTCAAGGGGGGGGGGGGGGGGTGGGATAAATTTTGGGGTGGGTGGGTGTTTTTAGTTTTTTTTTAGATGTTTTAATCTTTTTGTTTTATGGTCATTTTTAACTTGTTGTTTTTGTGTGTTGTAAGCCGCCCTGCGATGCCATGGGCATGAGGGGGCGGTTAAGAAATGTAACTAACTACTAAATATATTCTGCCTTATTTATTTATTTATTTATTTAAACAATTTAATGCCCTGCCCAACTCCACCTCAGGACGCTCGGTGGCTTACAGGTTTCACATGTAGAAGCCATCTCTAAAATAGCTAGGGCTCAGGTAACTTTGGGTCTTATAGATTAGGAAAGAGGATACCAATACATAGTCTAGTGCATAGGGTAAATGACAGCTTGGGAATCATATGTGGCTCCAGTACTGCAGTTCTTGACGGAAGTGACTGCCTGAGGGCATATCCATGACATGCAATTCCCTCATGGGCAAGAGAAGCTGAAATGCTATTTCCACCACCGTAGCCTCCTGGGGGCCATGGAAGCAAGGGGAGCATGCTGTGTGCTGCCATTGCTGTTGCCTGAATCTGTCAGCTCGCCTGGGAGCCTGAGTTCGATGTGGGGGAATAGGGGAAGTTGGGGGAAGCTGTGCTACTCCATCTACGGGGTTGGGGAGCCATGGTCAGTGTAATGTGTCCTGTGACTCTCTGTGATATGAAAATTTGGTATGTGGCTCTTGGGCTTGGGAAGTTTGCCCACCTGTGGTCTAGAGCCCAGGCGTGAGGTGATTCTGGCTTAAAAGATGGACCGGTTGCGTGTTGCACCAGTTGACCTTTCCGTGTTCCCTTTACTTTCAAGCTTAGCATAAACGTGGTATTTTGACCTGAAACGCTTTGGGAGAAGCGAGTTGACATTGAGAATATTTTTGTAAAAGATGGTACTTTGCAAACTTCCCACCTAAGCTCTTATGTCCTATGTCCATGCGAGCTTGATATATTAGTACCGTGCAAACAGAAAATAGTTTGAATTTAGGCTGAGTAGTTTAAAAAGTTCTTAGGTGTGATATTTTCTCAGAGGTTGTATATACATTTGACAATTCTGAAATTCCTTTTTAAGATCCTTACTGCAATGGTGGCATCAGTCTGCTCTGGGGACTATTTTTTCTCTCTAATGTTCTAAAATATATGCCCAACATACACAACTTCTATTAATGCTTAAAACAGCAATTATGCCAGTGAAGTCACTGGAAGGCCTTAAAAAGATCTGACAGTTTCCCGCAGTCCCTTTCCCTGCAAATCCTGTAGTGTAGCTAGCTAGGCAATTCAGTTCCTACATCCACTGATAACTCAGCAGCTGAAGAACTCTGCAAAGCTTGCTCCAAACTTCTCAGCTGTTGACAGGCTTGACTTGCTGAGAACACTGGTTAAATATAGCACAAGCAAGCAGAGCTCAACAAAGTCATTGCTCTAACAGTGTGAGAAGAGACCAGAAAAGGGGAAATACAATCTCGGAACTTAACTGCCAAAGCCCAACACCAACTAGCAACAGTTGAAAAAACTTTAAAACAAAAGTCTGGCTGAGAGACACTGACCGAGTGTACCTCCTGCTTCTCCTGACCGGGATTTCTGTGAGAAGAAACTACGTTCCTCTTCTGCTCTCTACCCTGTTTCCTGCATTACTTCAGCTGCTAGTAGACCTAGGATTCAAGTGGAGGAGAGCTTATCTGTGTGTGCTCTTCTGAGCTGCATACTCTGCCAGGTGTTATCAGCCTAGGAACTGCGGGACAAACTGCTGGGATCTTCCAAGGATAAACTGTCATTGTAAAGGATATATTCTTAGATTCCTGCAGTTGTCAGGTAAGTCTGAACTAACTATGCCAAGGGATTCTTTCTGTCAGAAAAGATTTTTACCTCCCTCTTTCTGAATGGGCTGCTTGTCTTTTTTCCCATCTGTGATCAGTCCTTTCCCTGATTTGAAAAGTTCAGTAGGGAAGTGTTCAGAGGGAAAAGGAATAGGGAAGATTTTTCTTTTCTCTTTTTTCGAAAGGAAAAAAAAATCCTGTCATTGCTCAGGCCTTTTTTTGTAACCTTCATGCTAAAGTACAAACCCATTGACAAGAAAACTAATGAGAGTACTTAGACATGAAACAGGCATATGGATTAGATGAGCAACGCAAAGCCTTGTTTGCGTAAACACATGCTGGCAGGAGATGCACTAAGATTTAATAATAAACTGGATATTGTGCTTTGGCAAATGGAGTCATTACAGCTATAAAAACTAGTAATGTAGTCTGTGCGGTAAACCAGAGGAAATAGCCTTCAGATGCCTGAATTATTTGTGTACTTGTGACCTAATGCTTTCTATTTCTTGCGTTTATTATTTTCTTTGTCATTATAGCACTTTTCTACACCTGGTGCATTTTGTTCTCACTTTCAAGTGCTTTTGATTCTGTTCTGAGTATATTATGGTGCTAAGTCACTACTGATTGATTAGCTGTACATCACAGCCACTCAAAATCAATGTCCTGTCGTTTCTAGTCCCCGGGGGTTCGTAAACTAGATAATTTTCATAGGCTAATAATTGATTTTATTCCTTTATGAAAAAAAATGGATTTCACTAAAAACACAGTTCAGACACCACTCTCCCTTCAAAACAGCAGCATAAAAGAAGCCTGTTTGAAGTCAGTTTCCTTTAGCTTCATTAACTGCTATGTAATTTAAGCGGAATTTCTTCGAGTGACTAGTTGTCAAAATTGACAAGAACGTTTCTTCAAACGGAGAAATAGTCCTAACCAATTCCCAGCTTACTTTCCACGGTTGCTTTATTTTTACACTGAAAAGATGGCTGTAATCTATAAATGAGAAAAGAATAAAGTCCCTGTATTAAAAAAATACCATGCCCATGTAAGGTATAAAGGCAAAGATTAGCAAGGGAAGAACTAGAACCTATTTAAGTAAAAACAAGAGGTCCTTCCTAGGGTTTACTTGAGATTGGCCACATAGAAAGTTTTGCATTAGAGTAGAAGAAATAAGCTGACTGAGTCCTCTTCCGCATTTGACACTGACAAATTTGACTCAATGACAGTTTATGGGTCAAAACAGACATGACGCTAACCACCCTTTAACCAGCCTTGGTGGTTATATTTATGCATGTTGCAGGGCTGCATAGGGCACCAATACAGCCCTGCAACATGCATAAATAACTACCAAGGCTGGTTAAAGGGTGGTTAGCTTCATGCCTGTTTTCATCCCTAGGAACACTATAGAGTTTCTTGCTTTAGCAAAATGGACTCTTGTTTCATCCCTGAATACTGATAGCTTGACATCCATAGCATAATTTAGCTATGACATGTTTGCCAACTGACCACCACCAATAACACAACTCAGTAGCTGGCGGTGCCAGGGAATGTATCTGCCAGTGAAAGTGGATGAGATTAAGTGCCAGGAACAAGAAAGAATTGTGAAGACACACACAAGTACATTTCCCCCCCTGTTTTTTTTCCTAGAAAGGAGCATACTGCTTACTTATAAATGCCCTTAATGCAAAATCAGGGTGAAAACAGACCATGCACCTTAACTCCACTTTAACACCGCTTTAATATTTCTTATGCATGTTTCAGGGCCGCATTGGGTGCCAATATAGTCTTGCAACATGCATAAAAAATGTTAAAGTGGAGTTATTACGTGCATGTCTATTTTCACTCTCAGTTGCATGTGGCAGCTATTAGGGATATAACAACCTAGTGATAAGTATTATGATTGTTCACAAAATCTAAAGTGGAAACCCTATAAGAATTCGTGTTGGGACACATGTGTCTTGATTAGTTTCCTTCCTCCCCCCTCCCCCAAGAGAACTATAAGTACAAGGAAGAGACGTACACTATGTCATTCTAATTTTGTTATGCTGATGCTAGAGTTTATTTAACTCTGTCCTTTGCTTTCCTGTACACGTTGACTGATAGGGAGTAAAAGTGCTATGAAGAAGGAGCAGCAATTTTCACAGTCTCAGGATATGGATGACAGTATGGAATGGGGGCAGGATAGAGGGGATGGCACTAATTTGTTTTTGTTGTCAATGAAATAAAATGTCATTCTGTAGTTTTGGTGTTCCTCAATAGTTTGTTTCTTCGCAGATCTCTTAAAAATAAGGAGCTAACTTGACTAGCTCAGAAATTTGATCAAATGAAGAATAGTTGCCAACAACCGCCATCTAAGCTAGACAATTGTGATTATACATCCATCTGTTTTCTCTTTCCACTTTAAGATGGGTAAGCAAGCTAAAATTACCCTTCCAAACAGGTGTTAGGAAAGAGGCACTGGGAGTTTCCAATCAAATCTGTGAAATATGTAACATGGCCATTCAACAGCTGGTTTTAGAGAGATTGCTAATAGCTTTGACAATTCTTCATAAGTGAAACCAAGTTAAAATTTCCTTTATATTGATAGCTATCCGTTGTCTTCTTCTCCATACATATTGTCTAGGGAGAGACATGGACATAAGCAGAGCCAGTCATTATCATTCACTTCTGGTTTTACTGCTTCGAATTGAGATGTCTTTATTTGAGACACCATTACACGTGGCCTTTGAAAGATTAATGGTGTCAATAAATTGAAGACTGGAACTCTTCTTTTCAAGTTCTGCTACTATTCTGGTTCATGGCTTAGTTCTGTCATCCTGACTATTGCAAATTTAGTCTTTCTAGCACTCTTTTTTCAGCCTAACCAAAGTGCTGCAGCTAAAGTAATTGCCATTGCCCAATATCCTGGTCATGTGACCTGCTCAAGTCTGTTCACTGGCTCTCTACCTCATATCACATCAAGTTCCAAGACCTTGACTTCACCTTCAGAGCTCAACATGGTTCTTCCCCTCTATGCACCAACTTGCATTTCCTCCTGTTCTCCCATCTCATGGGTCACCCCATTCCTTTCGCCGCCTTTTCTGTTCTCTTTGCTGCTGTTTCCATCACAGACTGCCTCTTCTTATGTAGGCATTTTCTCTTGCTATCCTTGGATTATGTCAATATCTTCAATTTTGGTATTCTACCTCTCTTATGACCAGTTCTTAATTTAAAATAAAATTAATCTAACCAGCTATGAGCACCCCTCACTGTCCAAGTTAAAACCTTGATTCAACACAACCGTCACCTCATTATTATGGAGCCACTCTATACTTAAGGCAGGTTGCACTCTCAATTAAAATCACCAAAAGCTACTTATTATAAAATTGAGATTATTTATCCTATCACTGTGAAAGTTTGTAGGGAAGATCAACTGGGTGAGGGGTAGAAACTGTCTAAATTTCAGACAGATCTATTGAGAAATGGCTGCATTATATGAGTTTGGAAATTGGAGGTAGAAGTGTTTTTCTGTTATTTGTGACTGTCTCCTGATGAAAAGTGTGTTTTTGAAGTTATCCATCTGTATGTGTAGAGGTGTAAGAAAATTCAAGCATGCATTCTAGTTATTTCCTGCATGCAGGTTCCACAGAGGGTGCATGCACAATGCATGCAGGATATGCACACACAGTGCAGGGAGGGTGGGGAGCTGGTGGGATAGAGCAGAGGTGCTGTGAGCCAGGACTGATGAGGTCTGGGAGGGGGGCTAATGGGATAGAGTAGGGTGGGCTGGGAGCCAGGACTCCTGGATTCTATGGTGGGAGGGGAGAGGGGCTGGTGGATTAGAGCAGAGGGGCTGGGACCAAGAACATAAGTAGTGCCATACTGGGTCAGACCAATGGTCCATCTAGCCCAGCATCCTGTCTCAGACAATGGCCAATCACGGTGGCTTGAGAGAAGCAACCAACAGGTCACAATGGGGGATCCATTCCCTGTTGTTTTCCCCCAGCTCCTGTCATGTTCCCTGATCCTGTCTGGCTAATAGCTGCCAATGGACCTATCTTCTAGAAACTTGTCCAAACCCCTTTTAAACTCAGCTATAGTACTGGCCCTTACCACAGCCTCTGGCAGTAGATTCAACAACCTAATTATATGCAGAGTGAAAAAATATTTTCTTTTATTTGTTTTAAACTTGCCACCCATGAGTTTCATGGAGTGTCCCCTAGTTCTAGTACTAGCTGAGAGGGTAAATAACTGCTCCTTGTTTATTAGTT
>QEPC01001041.1:10275334-10295686 GCA_003113815.1 Sphenodon punctatus | reverse complement strand
GGGGGGGGGAGGTATGCTTGCCTTCAAGCACAGTGCACAAGCCAAGGGGGGACTACAATAGTCAGTGTTTACAGAGTTCCGCTTCCCCGGCTCTCCGACGGGGAAGGAGCTCAAGTGTGCATGTGCAAGGCTGCAGAACTAATTTTTAAAATCATTAATATCTCGGTTTTGACTGCACCAGTCAGCATCATATTTCAGAAGTTGTTGTTGATGATCTCATGCGCCAATCCTGTGAGGTTTGGGGACTCAGCTCATCTGGGGGAGGAGATATTAATGAATCAAAATTGTGAGGACGTTGTGCATTTTGACCACAACCAATTAACGTTAAAACAGTCATAACATTTTATTTTCAGATGGATCTTCTTCAAACTTTGTGCATATGATGGTCCTTACAATGTATAGCCATGGATAAATTTTCAGCAATGTAGCTCAAGCAGTTTCTTCAAAATCGGGGGTTCAGCAGTCCCCTGTTTATAATGGAGAGTGCTTGTGCATTTAAGGCTGCTTTTAAACGAGGGCGCGCTGAAGCGCCTCCCAAACGCCGCATTAAAGGAAAGCCGCCGGAAGTGGCGTTCTCCCCGTTGCCGGCGGTGACGGCGACTGGAGACACGGGGCTTTGGAGCGGCGCGTTCTTAAGCCTAATAATTGAAGTCTTAAGAATGCGCCGCTGCAAAGCCCCGTGTCTCCAGCCGCCGCCGCCGCCGGCGGCAACGGGGAGAACGTCACTTCCAGTGGCTTTCCTTTAATGCGGCGTTTGGGAGGCGCTTCAGCGCGCCTTCATTTAAAAGCAGTGTCAGTTTCAGGCAGCTATTGCTGCCTGAAAATAACAAGTTATTAGATCCTACTAGTGTAACAATGACAACAGTTGTTAGATGAGAATATTTAGAAACTTGTTAGAAACCATTTTGTTATTTTTTTTATTTTTTTTTAAACTTCACTGAGTAAAGCTGAGTGAGGCTGGAATTTCTGTTAAAGCTTATCAGACACGATTAAAAAAAATAAAAGAGAGTATGTGATAGAAAGCAGTGGACCACTGACATCACCAGTCCAAGTTGCTGCCAACTTGCCTTGTTTATCAAAAGATATATTTGATAAAATAAGGTCTTACACACACACATACACGTGAGTCATGGGATAAGTAATGGGGATAAGTAGACTTTCTTCACTTTTCTTATTCCTCATCTCAGCTTTCTGATGCACTTATGTTTAAAGCAAGCTCTTTTGGTCTGAATTCCTGTAGCCAAATGAGATACAGCCTGAGAACAAAAAAGAGAAGTGGTGGTGAGTTTATTGATGCTATTTCAGTGCTGCAACATGAGTGCTTAAGGAAATGATGCAATTTCCATTTATTAGAAACTGTGTAGTTACTGTGACGACAAACATACACTGAAGAAAAAACATACCAGGTCAGAGAGTTTGTGAAAAGCATGGACAAAGTTTTTCTCAAGCCCCCGCTGCATATCTGCCAATATGGCTCAGATGGTATCGCCTTTCCAAGGTATGATCTAGACAAAGGGTAATAATAATAATTAATAATGTTTTCATTTATACTGTACCCCTCTGTTAGATGGCGCTTGGAGCACTTTACAGCATTTAAAATACAATAAAACACTGTATATAAAATTAATTTTAAAAGGGACAGGTAAAAAGGGGAGGAAAAAATACAGCAGTGGATCGTCTAAAAGTACCTGGACAACAACAACAAATATTTCAGATGCTTTTTGAAGGTGAGGAGGGAGGAACTAAGATGAACATCTGGAGAAAGTGAGTTCCACAGTGAGGGGCCTGACACAGCAAAGGCCTGATCACGTCGATTCACAGCATGGTGATGGAATCCCCAAACAGCAAGCGGTATCCAATAGCCAGTAGGATGTGATTTCAGGATCAGGTCTCAACTATAGGCAGGGCCTATGCCACTCAGGGAGGGTTGCCAGATATGCAAATTTTTCCAGAACACTTCCGAAAAATACAAGTGTCCTGGAAAAATCTGTATATCTGGCAAACCTATGCTTAGAGCCTGTTCTTACCAGCAGCACAATTTTAAATTCAGTCTGCTGCTCTACAGTAGGGATGGGTGTTCCAGATTTGCATGCATCTGTAATGGAGAAATTGGACCATTATGGATCAATCCAAATTATGCTCTGCCAGTTCTCGAACCAGCATTCCAGATTTGGATTTCCCCCCCATCCCCGGAGCCCTGGAGTCAAGGCTGGCCTTACAATTTGCGGGGCCCAGGGTAGGGGACAAAGGTGGGGACAAAGGCGGGCCTAGGGGATGCTCCCCGGCTCAGTCTGGGGGTGGCACGCGACCTGGGCTCAGGGACAGGCAGAGGGGTACTCCCCTCTGCCCATCCCCAAGCCCAGCCATTTCGGGGCCATTTACCTGATCCATCACTGCTGCCGGCCTGAGCCCCATGTCAGGCCCGCTCACTGGCTCCCTGGGTCGGTCTTGGAGCCTTGGGTGGGTGCCACAGCAGCAGATTAAATCTGCCGCTGTGCTGCCCACCACCACCGAAAGTTGCTAGGGAGTGTGGGAGAGGTGGGGCATCTGCCTCTCCCTCATTCCCGCTGGCCCCCTCCACTACCTGTCAGTCTCGGTCAGGGGAAATGAGGGAGAGGCAGAGGAGGCCCCGTTTCTCCCACATTCCCCCTGGCCGAGACTGACAGGCAGCGGAGGCGGGGGGCACGGAGTGAGGGAGAGGCAGGGTCTCTACCTCACTTCCGCTGGCCCCTTCCGCTGCTTGGCTGTCTTGGACTCTGCCAGGGAGTGAGAGTTGGGATTTGATTTAGCACGCTTATTTGACTTGTACTTAGTAAACAAAACTCAAAAAGTACACTCTGGGTATTTTCAGACGTTACGAGATCACGCTCAACCACAGTGAACCACGGTCAATCCCGCGGTGGGGCCAAAGCGCCCTGAACGTCTGTTTCGCGGGTGCCAGATGTTCACCACGTTCAATACCCACATGGGGTCAAAATCAACCATGCTTCTGGAGCTCCCCCCCGGACCATCTCCGAAAGCATGGTCAAAGATTCCCGATGGGAACCAACAAAAAGTAATATCTGGCCAGCAACCACCGGCCAGAATCAAAGGAAATGATTCCCAGCCGGGGACAAAGCACGCAGCATCGCTGCCAGGCAACCAGCAACAACACAGGCTGGGGAGGGAGATTTAAAGGGCACACGGCAGCAGCCGGGATGAGCCGCCCTGGTGCCTTCTGGGTGTTTTGACCCCGGTCTGGGATCAGTGTAACGTCTGTTGCGCTGCCCCGGGCTGTGATCTGGCGGCCCGATTCCCTGCCATGGTCCCGGTCCCGTCACATCTGTTTGGGGCTCTTTTTGACCATGGAGGGTGGTTGTTCGGTTCACCCAAACCGGGAATCCACTGTGGTGACTCTGGACCACGTAACATCTGAAATCACCATATGTTAATTTTATGTGCTGGATAAATATCTCAAAAGTTTTTACAATAGCCAAAAGCAGTTGAACTGAAAAAAATTAGGGAAAAAAATCAATAAAGCACACTTAATGTGGTTTAAATGTTCAAACAAATTCAAAGTTTTACTTGGAAATTATTTTTATTGGAATTAGGTATTGGTATCCATTCATTATGTTACTAATTAATTTTATGAAACAATGCATTTTTAGAACCGGAAAATTTTCTGGAAAAATATAGTGGAAAAATTTCCGTCCCACATCACTGCACTTCAGTAGTTGTGTGATATGTAGCTTATCCATCTACCAGGAATGGGGGCAGAGGAGGGAGGGGGGGGGCATATCTAATTACAAACCTGAAATTTAACCCGTTTAGCCAAACCTCAGGCTTGCTCTTGCCTCACTCTGTGTTTTTGGCACTGGCCTCTTGGAATCTGAGTTGCAGACAAATGCCCCCTACTTTGTTCCTTGGTCACTGTTTGACTTGGGATTTTTCCTTAAATAAATGAGGCAGCTCTGAGGTGCTGGGAAACAACTGAGTTTGCCCTCCCTTCAGAGCTTACGTATGCATCACATGTGTCATGCGTCTGGATCCTTTGGCCTTGATTCAGAAATGTCCAGGTCTCCTGACTCATGGCAGTGCCCCCAGTATACTTGTACTTTATTAGCAATGGCCTGAGAGTCAGCCCTGCCTTGTACTCTTGCATAGGGCTTTCCAAACAGTGAAGCAACAACAACAACAACAAAAACAACAACCACCACATCCCTTTATTACATTTAGTTTGGAATTTGTGATCAAAAGCAAAAATGCAGTTTCTTAATTTCTGCAAGGGCAGCCAGAGATGGAGAGAACAGTTATGCTTTTGTAAATATTTTCAGAAACTCTTATGATCATAACTTAAGTGAATGTCCTAAAAAGAATGAAATGTTACACAAAAATATGCTGATTTCTTTTCTTTTCTTTTCTTTTTTTTGCATTCTGGAAGAGTACCATAATTAGCATTTCATTAATGATAAGTAATTAGTAATAATTAAAAAGTATTGACGGTGAGAGTGACAGAGAATCCTTAGAAAAGCAAGTTGCTTTATTGGCCACAAACCACTTAGGGCAAAACCAGACATAACAGTGTCCCGCTTAGACTTACTGTGCCCCGTTTTGGCCTGTGGGCCGCTGTCATGTGTGGTTTAGGGCCACCAGATGTTGACCCAGGGTATCCCAGATTGTGTTGGCAGGTAGCCTGAACTCTCAGCTCAGCATGCAGCAGAAGTAACAGCCCAGGCTAGGGCCTGCCTGACCGGGGCAAAGCAGGCCACAGCAGGTTAGGACGTTTGTTCTGGCCTGCTGTGACTTGGCCCAGATCAGGTCTGCCATGGCCGGGCTGCTGTGAGAGCGGTTATTGGCTGCCACGGCTGCCCGTCTTGGCAGGGGGACGGATCTCTGGGAGTGGCGGGGGCATGGGGTCAGCTGCCGGCACATCTGAGGTGGCCAAGGCCTGGGCCGGGCCACCTGTGTGGCAGGACGTCTCCCCTGGCTGCACTAACCTGTGGCCGATGACCTGAACCATCCCCAGCCGTGTTAGTGGTGGGTAAGGGTTCCCAGGCCTAGTTGTGCCGGCGGTGTGCCACCATCACATATGGCTTTACCCTCACTCTGGAGCAAATACATTGAAGCCCACAATAAGTAAACCATACTAAATGGTTTGTGGATTGCAGCCACTAATAAATAGTATTCTACCTATGGTCACCTTTATGTTAAATAACTCTGTCTTCTCTAATTGTATTTCAAATATTTTAACGGCACCAGTATTATGACTCTCTTCAAAACAGACTTTAAAATAAAGACTCTGGCTTTTAATAGGGTTTGTTAGAAGAAAACATTGTCTGACTTTGAAATCTATTTGGAGCTAGGATTGCTCCACTCCCCTGTTAGTGGTATGATGCAGCTGCTGTTTCTTTAATATTTTGCTGACAGCTACAGCTTGACAGATAACATTTCAGTTCACCCTAGCATCCTCACTGGCTCCTTGTTTTGATGACTGTGACTGCTTGCTTCCTCTGAGCATTACCTACATACTACGCTACCTTCCTTTCCTGCTTCTCCTCATGCAAACAGTGTCATCTTCTCTATTGCCACTAGAGAACGCAATCTTAAGGCAGGGGCAGTGAAATGGAATCTCGTCATCTAAAAAATCTTTCCGAGAGCGAGAGCGAGCAAGCAGAGAGAAGGCAGCAGCGGAGTCTAAGATTCCATAGGGCTGTAGACATCCCATGATCTGCTGTTGTGTGGGAGACGGCACTAAGCGCACACCTTTATGTATAATAATGGTACATATTAAAGAACAGTGCCAATTACTAATACAGATAATAAGGCACATGATTTTCCGGGTTAATATGTGTGATATTTTCACAAGTTCCCAAATATTTATTTGGATAAACGATACCATTTATTCATTGAAATTGTTAGTGTACCTACATATCTAACAAAGCATACGATTGCTTGGGCTTCAATGGGGTTACTCCAGAGGAAGTCATTTGTGGGTCGTAGCCACTAACTCCAAGCAAGTATCCCCTTGGTGGGGGGAAGGGGTGTCCTCGTCTGTCCCTAGAGCTGCTGGTACCAGCACATCCGCTGGCTGGGCAGGCTGGATAGTAGCACTACCATTTTCCTGACGAGAGAACGGAGACAAAGGTACGAGCTTATCCAACGGTCCTTAGTGAGACTAGAGTTTGAGTTCAGGCCTCCTGGCTCCATGACCTGGCAGTGCACACGCCATCAATCCAATCAATCACACAGGCCTCCCCAGTCAGGAATATACTTCTCGACTAATGCAATTTCTTTTACGTTTAACACAGTAGCCTACTGGCCAATCACATGCCACCATGCAGGGGGCTCTACATATACCGATTCCTTTCTTCCTGTGCAGAAAGACAAGATCATCTGGCTGCTTCCGTAGTTGTCTTGACACAGGGCCTATGAGAGCAAAGGGTCCAGACAGAAGTATTAGAGAGAGGCTGGGATTGGAGAGAAGCAGCTAGGCCAGGGGGTGAATTTAGAAGGGGGTATATATTCACCACACCTCAGAGCAGCTAACACAGCTCCTATAACTTTGAACCTGTTTAACAGCAGATACTACCGTATTTATTCCCTTCTGCCCAGAGATGTAAGAAGGATAGTGTTCAAGGAAGTGGGTGCCTAGACCCCCTTCCTTCCCTGGAGAATATACCCACCCCTCCAGGACCTGTTTCATTCTGCAGGGGATGGCACACACCATGGCCCTTTTAAAACAGGCTGTGGGTGCAGGGGGGGATGGGTGTGCATGCCAGTGTGGGGACGGCGGGTGGGGGGAGGGGCAGTACATGGGTGCATAGCCATCTCCATGGGTGGGCTGTGAGTGGAGGTGGATGGAGGTGCCTGTTTCGTGGGAGTGTGCACGCACCCCCACTCACCTGCTGCAGTGGTCATACGGGCGGCACCCACTCACCCGCCGCAGTGCGCACGCACCCCCACTCACCCGCCGCAGTGGTCATACGGGCGGCACCCACTCACCCGCTGCAGTGCGCACGCACCCCCACTCGCCCGCCGCAGTGCGCACGCACCCCCACTCACCCGCCGCAGTGGTCATACGGGCGGCACCCACTCATGCCCAACCAGCAGACCTACAACAGATGATGATTCTATATCGCGGTCTAGCTAAATGCCATTAGCCTCACTCTTCCTGTTCCTTTCCCTGCAATGTGCACCCCCGTCTCCCCTTCTAGAGGGAGTGTGGGAGAGAGAGGAATGTATGCTCTCAGGGGCTGGAGGATAAAATTAAAACGGGGCTCAGGCCCCAGCCCCGCTCCACTTCTGCCCCTCAAGTTAAAATAGCTTATTTATGAGCATATCCCCCCTTCCTCAAACAGCTTTTATTAGAAATTCATATGTGGTTTAAAGGGTCAGAATTCCCAAGGACACAGCAGATAATGCTGGCCGGGTGTCAAATAAACATGTCTTTAAAATGCTGTCATAAAACATTATGGGAAGGGAAACATAAATTGCAAATGTTATATTGTTCTCATATATTTCATGAGCACTGCCAAAATGGATCTTTTTCAGTTAAAATAAAGGAGAAAACTTAATAAACTTGGCTGCTATTGTTACAAGACATATTCTGATGTTTTCTCATGGCAACCTCAAAATATGCTGCCAGTATCCCTGGAGAACTAATGTACACTCTGAAAACATAGTGACCAGTTAAAACTTGTAGAAGGTAGTAAGAGCAGACACTTTTTTCTGATGAGAAAGTAATTTAATAAATCAAATTAAAAGAACTTCCATTTATATTTTTGGTATGTTTGAAAACCATCTCAGGGTCCTCTGGATATATCTTATAAAACAGGAGTGGCCAGAGTTAAGGTGCATACTGTTGGAGGCGATGGATACCTATGGCCTGGGACGGTCTAGGACACAGCAAAAGCATATGATACAAGCACGAGCAGAGTGGAACATGTAGCATATGGACTTGCATGGAGAAGGTATATGAGCACTTTGCACAAGTTAGTTTGTAGAAGTTTGTAACCAGACATCTTAGGGTTAAAAGCAAGCTATACGCAAGAATTGAGTGCGAGAGCTAAGGCTCGAGGAAGGGTGAAACGGAGCACATTCCTGATAGGCCATACCAGGGAGTTGGGGATATGCTGAACTCACTGTGACCACAGATCATCTAATTAAGGAGTGTGATGTCCTGTACTGAGCATAACATTCTTGGAAGAGGCCCTTAGGTAGGACAGTAGGATCCGAGAGCACTCTGGAATGTTCTGATAAGATCCATGGTAACCACTGGACATGTATTAACTTGCACAGGGAATATGAATATGTATGAGTGTGTAATTGATGTGTAACTAACGTGTAAGTAATATGTGATCGACCAGTCATCAGGTCCATATATTGTATAATCTTATTATTATTATTATTATTATTATTATTAATAACAAACATTTATATAGCGCCAGCAGTGTACCTGGCACTTTACAAAGTAATAAAATAGACACGGTCCCTGCCCCTAGGGCTTACAATCTGAGAGACAGGAGCTGGGGGAGAGACTTAGGAAGGGGAACAGAGGGAGAGACAAGGGGTCTAACATTCATGAAGATGTGCGGTCTCAAGTGCACGTACTTGGCTTGGTTACGATGAGAATGACAGCAGGCAGGTCCATGTTGCAAGGATAAGGGTAAACAGACTGTAGGTATAGGAAATAGTGGCTCAGCAGTATAAAGAGTCAGACAGAGCAGAGCGAAAGAGGTGAGTTTTAAGGAGAGATTTGAAGCTATGAAGGGAGGGGGCAAGGCGGATGTGGACAGGGAGGGAGTTCCAGGCATGGGGGGCAGCAAGTGAGAAGGGGCAAAGGCACTTAGGGGAGTAGGGAAGGCGTGGAAGGGTGAGAGAAGGGACAGAGGAGAAGTGAAGTGCACGGGCTGGAGTATGGAGGGCGATAAGTGCAGAGAGGTAGGGGGGAGCAAGGTTGTGAAGAGCTTTATAGGTGAAGACTAGGAGCTTGTGCAGGATTTGTTCAGGAAGGGGAAGCCAGTGAAGCGAAGAAAGGAGGGGCTGCACAGGGTCGAAACGACTGGCGAGGTAGATGACCCTGGCAGCAGAGTTTTGGACAGAGATGAGGGGAGAAAGGTGAGACCGGGGAAGGACAGAAAGAAGGAGGTTACAGTAATCGAGGCGAGAGATGACCAGAGCATGAACAAGAGTTTTGGCAGACGAGACAGAGAGAAAAGGGCGAATCTTAGCAATGTTATGGAGGGAGAAGCGACAGGATTTAACAACAGAGTCAATGTAAGGTTTAAAAGAAAGGGGTGAGTCAAAGATGAAGCCTAGGCTACGGGCTTGGGGGACAAGCAGGATGGTGACTCCATCAATAATTACGACAGAGAGGAAAGATGAGGGGGGAAGATAAGGAGTTCAGTTTTAGCCATGTTGAGTTTGAGTTGACATTGAGACATCCAGGTAGAGATGTCAGAGAGACAGTTGAGACGAGCTTGAACAGAGGGAGAGAGAGAAGGAGCAGAGAGATAGAGTTGAGTGTCATCAGCATAGAGGTGGTATTGGAAGCCATGGGAGGCAATTAGTTTGCCTAAGGATGAGGTATAGATCGAGAAGAGGAGAGGGCCAAGAACAGAGCCTTGAGGAACACCAACTGAGAGGTGGAAGGAGGAGGAGGCGGAGTTGGAGAGAGACACATTAAAGGAGCGGTCAGAGAGGTAGGAGGAGAATCAGTTATGGACAGAGCCACAAAAGCCAAGGGAGTGAAGGGAATCCAGCAAGAAACTGATTGGGATCAATTTGCATTTGCTGAGCTCATACTTGGGTAAAGTACTTGTCAATAAACCTATGTACTGCCAACCAGTGACTAGGCTCTGAATAGGACAATTTATTAGGGTCTACTACTTGCCTGCTTACCCATGGTAGAGGTGGTTGGCGCAGGGTCTTGAGGGGCCAAACAATGACACATATGATTCACTTGATCCTCAGGTGATCTACCAGAAACCCTTCCATTGACTCCTAGTTCTAGGGCATCTCAGCAACTTCTCAGGAGTGGAAAGGTACACTCTCTTTTATTGAAAGCCATCCCTGCTCTACTGAAGGAGCTCTGTCTCCTAGCCCATCTGCTCTCTGGAGACACTCCCTCTGGCACGGACTCCATTGTCCCCCCAGGAGGCAATCTTTATGGGGCTGGGCCCCCTACCCATACCATGATCTACTGGAGACTAGCTTGTTATTTCCCAATGGATTGTGATCTACTTCTTGACCACCTCTGTTATAAAATTAATCCATGGGGTGAAAAGAGACATGCATATTAACTACACTTTAATACTGCTTTCATATTTCTTATGCATGTTGCAGGCCTGCATAGGGCACCAATATAGGCTCTGTTTTCTGTTGGTAAATTCATCTTCTGGAGTGGTTACGTATGGTGAGTCCTGCCTCAGTGGAAGGGATTGGATTAGATGACTCTTGATGTATCTTCCAGCCTTAAAATGCTTTGATGGTATTCTGAGCATATAATGTACTTATGTAATAGCACTCCCAAAATGACATCAGAATCCGACATGGAGTCTAGGCAAAATGTATTTTCTGTTAATTTATTTGCATACATTCTCTTCTCATTCAGATCTAAAACAAGCTTGTTGATCTTCACCAGCTGTGTCAGTTATTCTCAAGTCTTCCCTTTGTGGGAAGGGGGGGCAGTTTGAAGTTTTAAGAGTCAAACTGCAAAACAGTTGCCAGTTTCATCCTGATGCTCATTCAGCTTCGATCTGGAAATCAGTATGAAAATATCCACAAAAATTGCTCATCCTAATTGGAAATATTGTGGTTGGACATTGGAAATGGTAATTGGTTGCTCTGTTATGCATACACACATGCCATTAATCTTTTAAGTTAAAAGAATACTGTAAAAACTCAACATACAACCTGCTTATCCCAGCCAGTGAGCATAGTCTCTAACAGCTTTGGAGTAGTCATTGTTTTGCAGCCTTGAAAGAAAAACTACCTCTGACAAAGGCAGAGATATCTTCTTTCTTACTAATCAATTTATTTTTATACAAGTCTTGGTGTTTTTAAATGAACAAGGTGAGCAGGGGGTGGGGGGTTCTGTGGCTGTTTGGTGGCACAGGGGTGGGGTGCCCACGCACACGATGTGCATGGAGAGTGCTTCACACGGCTGGCCTCCAGCATGGCTACCCTAGCCACAAAGGCAGCCTCCGCACTTATGGCTGGCTCCACATGGAGCACTCCTGCAGAGGTGAGTGGCTGCTGCATGGTTCATGGGAGTGTGTTCCCCCACACACCACCTTCACATGAGCAGTTGGTCGGGGATGCGTCTCATTAAAAAACACCCCCTGTCTCTACAACTTTCCATTTCATGTCTCTCAGTCCTTTTCTTGTTCCTCTGCTTTTGGCCATAACCTTGAATGTTTCTTTTCCATCCCTTTGCACCTTAGGTTTTTGCTCCCATAATACATTTTCTACTGCCTGTATTTTCTAAAAGATGGTGCCTGAGCACCTGCATGAAAGCTGCTACATGATATGTTATATTTTCATAACATTACATGGTCAGACTCCTCAAAAGATTGTGATGAAGACAAGGGCTGCAGCCACACAAGACATGATCCCACTTTGGGCAATGTTGTTGTTGTTTATTATTATTTATATAGCACAAGCAGTGTGCTTGGCACTGTACAATCAAGAGTTTTAGACAGGTCACATGTTAACATGTGATGCAATGGCTCATATGCCCGGCAGCTGCCAGATGTTCACCCTGCCCCAGGGCGGGGCAGGTAGCCAGCTAACACACAATGCATCCTCGGAAAAAGGCCGGAGATGCATTGTGTGTTAGTGTTGGTCAAAGTGAGATAAGGCCGCCCAAAGTGGGTTAACAGTCTGCCTAGTGCCTCCCACGTGGCAGGGCTGCACAGCAGGGTCTGGATCAGGTCCAGAGGAGTTCTCTCCTCCTGCCCACCTACAGCTGATCATGGGGTGTGCGTGTGTGTGGCCTGGGAAGAGGACGCACACTCATCCCAGGTTCCGCTCCCACACAACTGGCTGTTAGGAGGCAGGGAAGAGGGCATGCATGCCTCCCAGGCCCCCCTCCCCCACAATCAGCTGTTAGCGGGTGGGGAAGAGGGTGCATGCCCTTCCCAGGCCTCCTTCCCCTGTGATCATCTGTTAGGTGGTGGGGAAGATGGCGCACTCTCCCAGACCCCCGTTTCCCAGGATCATCTGTTAAGTGGGTGGAAGGAGCACGTGCACTCCTCCGCCCTTCCCCGCCGCCCCAACAGCTGCCTAGTGGCAGTGGGCCCAGTCCCGCAGCACAGAAGAAGTCCGGGCATCCATCCGCATCCAGTCAGCTCCTTGGTCTGCCCTGGTACATGGAGGGGCTGGTGATGACCGCAGGGGGGCAGATCGTGTGGCCATCTCTGCCTGCTGGCCCAAAGCGTGGTGGCAACTTGTGTGGCTTTACCTAGGAGTTTTAATAATTTCTTCCAAGAATAGCTAAGGCTCAGTCTAAAATGCTAAGCTAATCTTCAATGCCAATAAATATCCTCAGAAATTTGAGTTGCTCTGTTCCTCTTGGATGGACACAAGGGCAAAGAGAGTTTGAATAAATCCAGGAGATGATGGCTATTTCTACCAGCCCTGGTAGCGCTACTGAGAGCATAAATGAACCTCCCTAAAATTACAGATAAATGCTTGGGGGCAAGGAAAGGGGTTTCAGATCATGGATCGAAGCCACATTAATCTCCTTTCCTCATCTCTGCTCCTTTCTGCTAAGCACAATCTTTCAGTGCTTGTGAATAGAGACTGTCTCTGGGCCAGATCCAGGAACTGGAAAGGGGTCAAATGACCTTGCCCCCATCCTCCATGCCTTCAGAATCATCACCTCGAGACTTGATTACTGTAACGGGCTCTACGAGGGGCTACCACTGGTAATGGTTTGGAAGCTGCAGCTGGTGCAGAATGTGGTAGCCTGCCTCCTTACGGGGATGGGCCGCTGGGAGCACATAACTCCAGTGCTCCGTTCGCTGCACTGGCTGCCTATAGTCTTCCGGGTCCAATTCAAGGTGTTGGTGCTTACCTATAAAGCCCTACATAGTCTGGGCCCCGCCTACCTATGAGAGCACCTCAGCCCCCGGGTTCTGGAGCTACCTCTGCGGTCAGCTGGGGGCACCCTGTTGAAGGTCCTTCTTGTTTGGCGAGGTGGAGGACACCTTGGAGAGGGTATTCCCGGTCACTGCACCTCATTTGTGGAACTTCCTCCCCGTGGAAACCCACCGGGCCCCAAATCTCCTCTCCTTCAGGCATCAATGTAAAACCTGGTGGTTCTGCCTGGCTTTTAGTGGGGGAGATGGGTAGTGGGAGGGTTGGGTTGGGTTGGGTGGTTATGACCCATACGAAGTTTTGTTTTAATTGTTTTTAATATTTATATTTGTTATACTTTGTATTGTATGCCACCCCTGGCTGTCTAGGCAGGAGGGGGCGGGATATTGTTTTTTACATAAATAAATAAGTAAATTTTTTTTTAAAAAAAGCTGTGAGCCAGAATTGGCCCATGGGCCAAATGTTCCCCACCCTGTTCCAGTTGTAATGCAGATGGCAGGCTACTTGAAAAGTGGCATCAACCTGAATGCTGAGTTTAATCACTGTCAAGAGTCCAAATGCAAATGCAAAACTTTATTCCATGTTAAGCAAAAAGCCATCATGGTAGTTCACAAAATACAAAATCCTAAAAAACAGATCATACAAAGGAGTCATTGCAAGGCACATCAGTTCCATCGATATACATTAGTTCATCTAAGTCCTTGCATGGGCGTACCATTAAAACCCTTGGACTCTGAAAATTCTGTGCACTGTAGAGTCATCTTTTATTTTATCAGCTCAAAGCTTAAGGGCCTTAATAGGGAGGTCGATGACCCTCCAGTTATGGCATCGGCATGCAGCTGCTTTGAATTCCCAATGACAAAGGACATTCCCCACACATAGATCTGTTCATGAGAACTAAGTAGCATATATTTTAGGATTTAATTTTAGAGACAGACAAATGACACAATTTTGCAATCCACCATCATTCTTTTATTATTTTCAGTCTTTAAATATCCTGACTTACAAGAACCACTTTCTCATTTACAATGCTCAGTAGTAGCAAGTAACCCTTTCTCATAAGACAGGTAGGAGGGGCATATGCAAGGATACCAAACAGATAACTTTAACAAGCTTCAGTTGCATATACAGATAGCATTCATATAAGGTCTTAAGAAGTGCCATACTGGGTCAGACCAATGGGGTCCATTAAGCCCAGCACATCCTGTCTCTGATCATGGCTATTAGCAGTTTCTTTGAAGTACTCAACAGGTCATAGTGGAGTGATGCATGTCATGTGTTTCACACACACACACACACACACATACCCCGCCAGGTTACATCCCCCAACCTACTTGGCTAACAGCCATTAATAGAACTATCCTCCAAGAATTTATCCAGTCCTTTTTTAAACCCAGCTATGCTACTGGCCTTGACCACATCCTCTGGGAACAAGTTCCACAAATTAATTGTGGGCTGAGTGAAAAAATACTTTATTTGTTTTAAATCTGCTGCTAGTTAGTTTCATGGAGTGTCCCCTAGTTCTAGTACGGTCTGAGAGGGTAAATAACCGTTCCCTATTAACGTGTTCCACCCCACTCATGATTTTCTAAACTTCTATCATATCCCCTCTCAGGCGTCTCTTCTCCAAGCTGAAGAGCCCTAATGTAACCAGACTCTCCTTGTACGGAAGCGGTTCCGTACCGTAGATAATTTTTGTTGCTCTTCTCTGCACTTTTTCCAGTTCTACTACATCTTTTTTGAGATGAGGCGACCAGAACTGCACACAATATTCAAGGTGGAGTTGCACCATAGGTTTATATAGCAGCAGTATATCCATCGTCAGAGACGTAGCTAGGTTGGAACAGGCCTGCTGCAGACGAGGGAAGGTCCCCACCCCCAGCTCCTCTTCCATGAGCAGGACATGCAGCTATATCAGGGAGCATGGGTTTGTGGACCCCGCTGCAGCTGCACCACCTGGCCCTCTCAGATTTACAGACGTGCACATTGCAGAGTATATGTACTATATGAATTCCCAGTCACTAGAAATAAGAAGCCTTCTGCGCTATTTAAATCAATGGGATGCAATGAATACATTTGCAGGAAGCAGGTCTCTGTATTTTAGGCCAGATGATAGGAGGAGTTTTGCTAGAACTTAGGGGGGATTTAGTCCCCCCATACCTCAACTCCTCCTGTTTGCCACAGAACCAAGCTTACAGCAGTGCTGGAAAGTTGCCGGACAAAGAGAGTGTGGTTAGCTTGTCGGTCCCAAATATAAGAAATGGACAAAATAGTTCAGATGGTATTTTTTATTGGACCAACTCCAGTTGGTGAGTGTGCCCAAGCTTTCAGGCCACACAGGGCCCTTCCTTGGGCACATAAAAAGTCAGGATTATAGACTGAGCAAATGCAAGACAGGCATATATACGGTAGGAAGAGGTCATTTTCAGTATTTAAATATGAGGGGAAACCAATAATCAAATGATCAAATAAATGCAGGCTAGAATATACTCATAAACAGCAAGGGCTGGGGGAATGGGGGGAGAAGACAGGTAGTTTGCATTTTGACACATAGAAATACAATAAAGGATACATAGACATAAAGACTGAAGAAGCTGTACTTTAGCACTGTTGGTGTTGGGATCCCACACAAGCTAGCTCATGTGTGTGTATGTGTTAATTAATTCTCCATGGATGCCCTCTGTTTAGCCCTGCCCAAATAGTAAAATTCAAGCTACACCCATGAGTTGGATCTTCAGCCGATGTAAAGCAACACAGCTCCAGTGACAGTACAATTTCCCACCATTAAAGTCAATGGAAGTTTTGCCATTTGGTGGAATGCACAGTGAGTGTACAACAGCTGAAGATCTGGGGACTGATCTTGAGCCTTACGCAGTGCACACGTGGTACATGCAACGTGCGTGTATGCACACAACCTCTGCACACATTCGCTATAGGGACTATCACACGTGCATATGCATACATGCACACACATAGCCTCTCTCCCAGCACACGTCTGCCCTTGGAAGGGCGTGGAGCCAGTTCGAATGGTTCGCCCCCAGAGATTGATGGAACCGAATCGGTTCCGGGACTCCAGGGGGAAATACCCTCTCATCTTGACGGCTGTCCTATTGATGACCTCGTTGAGTTGTGGAACATCTTGCTGACTGAGGTCATCGATTGGACTGCTCTGAGGTGTCCGCTTCCTGGGCGGCAGCACTGTAGGCCCCCCTGGTTTTCAGAGGGACTGCGGGTGCTGAAGCGAGAGGGGCGGCGGTTGGAGAGACGGTGACGTCGTTTGCATGCTGAAGCTGACAGATTGCGGCATAGAGCTAGTTTACGAGCTTATGCCGTGACTATGCAGGCAGCAAAGAAGGAGTTCCTTGCTGTGCTCATAGCGTCTGCGAAATCCCATCCGGCGGAGCTATTCTGAGTGGTGCAGGGGCTGGTCAGTCCGGCCTCCCTTCGCTTAGAAGTGGAGTCATCTTGGGCCCGCTGTGACATGTTTGTGGATTATTTTGCGGCTAAATCGCTCAGATTCACCTCGGTTTTGATGCCACACTTTTGACAGTGGGGACGCCAGAGGTTATGGAAGCCCCGTCTTGTGGGATCAGTTTCAGCCGGTAACCCCTGCTGATGTGGAGGATGTTCTTGGGGCTGTTAGGGCCATCCATTGCGAATTAGATCCATGCCCATCCTGACTGGTCAAGGCCTGTCGGGAGATTGTGGGCCCATTGCTGGCTGGGGTGGTCAACGCCTCCCTTCAGGAGGGCAGGGTGCTGGGCTGCCTCAAAAAGGCGGTGGTGCGGCCCCTGCTCAAGAAACCATTGCTTGATGTTGACTCCCTTGCCAGTTATCGACCACTCTCTAACCTTCCCTTCTTAGGGAAGGTTATTGAATGGGTGGTGACCTGGCCGTTACAGGAGCATCTGGATCATGTCGGTTTTCTGGCTCCCTCGCAGTCTGGATTTCACCTGGGTTATGGCACCGAGACTGCACTTGTGACACTGGTCGATGACCTGTGCTGGGAATTAGATCAGGGCCATTTGGCCCTGTTGGTTCTATTAGGTCTGTCGGCTGCTTTTGATACTGTTGATCATGAAACGTTGGTGACACGCCTGTGGGACCGGGCTGGGGTGGGTGGCACGGTTCTTGACTGGTTCCATTCCTTCCTGACCGGAAGAACGTAGAGAGTGGTGCTCGGTGACTATTTTTTATCACTCTCGTGTGGAGTTCTGCAGGGTTCTGTTCTGTCCCCTCTCCTGTTCAACGTGTATATGCAGCCACTTGGCGAGGTTGTCAGGAGGTTTGGTGTGTGGTATCATCAGTATGCTGATCTAATTCCCGGCGCAGGTCATCGACCAGTGTCACAACTGCAGTCTCGGTGCCATAACCTGGGTGAAATCCAGACTGCGAGGGAGCCAGAAAACCAACACGATCCAGATGCTCCTGTAACTTCTGGGCCACCACCTGTGTGCTGATGACACCCAACTTTACCTCTCATTTTCATCAGACCTGGGCCCAGGAGTTTCGGTGCTTACTGGGTGTCTTGCGGCTGTGGGAGACTGGATGAGGGCAAACTGACTTGAGGCTGAATCCTGACAAGATGGAAGTGATGCTGGTGGGTAAGGCAGCGGGGGTGATGGCCCCATCATTGATGGGGTCTGCCCTCCACTGGTCCCGCAGGTGCGGAGTCTGGGGATGCTCCTTGATTCACCGCTCCGCTTGGATGTCCAGGTGGATGCTGTGGCAAGGAGTGCCTTTCACCAGTTACACCTGGTGCATCGGCTTCGGCCATATGTTTCGGACTCTGACCTGGCCACTATCATCCATGCCTTCATCACCTCTCAGCTGGACTACTGTAACGCACTCTGTGTGGGGCTACCCAGGGTGACGGTTTGGAGCTTGCAGCTGGTGCAGAATGCGGCGGCCCATCTCCTGGTGGGACTGGGCCGCCGGGAACATATTACACCAGTTCTACGTTCATTGCACTGGCTGCCTATAATCTTCCGGGCCCAATTCAAGGCGTTGGTGCTTGCCTATAAAGCCCTAAATGGCCTTGGCCCATCCTATCAGTGGGATCGCCTCACCCCTCAGATTCTGGATCGGCCCCTGTGGTCATCGGGGGGTGCTCTCCGCGAGGTCCCTCGGGTTTCTCAGGGGGCCACGTTGGGGAGAGCCTTCTCGGTGGCCGCTCCTTGGCTGTGGAACTCCCTGCCATTGGAGGTTCATTTGGCCTCAGATCTCCCCTCTTTTCGACGTAGATGTAAGATTTGGATATTCCGCCTGGCCTTTGCGGGGGAGGATGGGTAGGATGGGAGTGGGTTAGGGTGGGGGGTGGTATGGGATATTTCTATCCTCCTTTTATGTATGGTTTTAAATGACAATATTGCTTTATGTTTTATTGTGAGGCCCCCAGAGCTGCCTGTGGCAGAATGGGCGGGATATTAAGTTTTAAAATAAATAGATAAATAAAATTAAATAATCCACGTGTGTGGCGGTTTAGGATTGGTCCCCTAGTCTTTTTTGTTTAAACAATTATGCATGTTCACCTAAGTGAGCAGTTCACAACTTGGAAAAGCATACTAATATTAGGAGGTGGGGGGAAGACATTGACAAGAGAGAGATTTGAGTATGCTACTTAGCTTACTACTGTGGGAGAGGAAAGGTGGTGTTTCCAGTCCTGATTAATCATAAAATACCTGTGTTTACTGCTCTGGGTTAGCCTCAAAACTGGTGAAAACAGTGAGAAAGAGTGAAATTCCCTGTGAGGAAATGAGAGATTTCTCTAGAACATTTTTCTTTTTTTTTTAAATGACAGCTGTTAGAAGCTGCTGACTGGCTTGGAAGGCTGAAGGTGGCTAAAGGTGCAGAATCAATGTAGTTTTTCACCTGGCTACCAGCACCATATATGAACGAAGGATGTGGAGGAGTGTGAAGTGTATGTATTGACATGTATTAAGAGAAGCTTGAATTGTTATGTCTCTGTCGGAAGGAGATCTTGGAAACTGGAGCATTTATATCCACTGGGCTCACGTTAAATAAAAACAATTTAATTTATAGCGTGTGTTTGCTCTTTTTAGATGGATTATGCCAAGGATTTTAACTTAATACTTCTGATGTTCTCGAATGCGCGGACATTCTTAACTGCCAAAATATCCCCAGTGAAGCATAGTTTTCGTAGTTCTTCCTTTTAAGTAATTAGCCACCATTTTAGCTGTCCATGGTTTTATTTCGTTATACATGACTATTTTCTTTAAGCCAAAGAGGCATAACAGTTTGTTTTACACACTGGATCAGAACAGCACAATTAGCACTTTCTATCAGGCACTGATGATGATGTTTATAACTGCACTGACAGAGGAAGTGAACAGAGAATAGGAACAAGAGGCCACCAGATTTTGAAGCCTTTATGAAGCCTACGGGCACAGTGAAATGAGGTATAAATAGAATTGTTATAGCACATTTGAGTAATATTTCTTTTCTTAAAATAAACTCTCCTTATTTGTTGGATCCTTGCTCTGGGCTTCTGTTGGTTTTTTTTAAAACCAAATCATAGTGTACTCTCTCACACCATGATTTTCAAGTGGTACAGCCTGGGAAAAGCATCACATAGTAATTTACCCAGAGTTTCTGTTGTGTGTGAATACTGCTATCAAATGGCAAATCCATGGTGATTTGTGGAAAAGGTTCCCTCCATACCGGTGTCACCAGTGTTTTATTTATTTTATTTAGTTAGTTATTTGTATCCCACTCACTCCAGCCCTACGGTAGCCTGTACTTGGCGCCGTACAGAACATAGAAATGGACGCGGTCCCTGCCTGTGGCTTACAATCTAAAAGACAAGGAGGGGGAGACAGGGAGAGGGGACAGTGGGAGAGACAGGGGAGAAAACAGACAAACATTCGGGTGGATGCGAAGTCTCAGGTGCGTGTGCTTGGCTTGGTTACAATCAGACTGGTTGCAGCAGTCTGCAGAGGAGGGCAGATAGTAAATATATGGGGAACGACTAAAAGGCATTGGGAGAGGCAGCGAGGAAAAAGTGGGTCTTGAGGAGGGATTTGAAGGAGCCGAGGGAGGGGGCAAGGCGGATGTGGGTAGGGAGGGAGGTCCAGGCATGGGAGGCAGCGAGGGAGAAGGGTCGAAGGTGCTTAGGTGAGCAGGAGAAACGAGGGAGAGTGAGGGAGGAGACAGAGGAAGAGCGGAGAGCGCGTGCAGGAGTGCGTAGGGAGATTAGGTCTGAGAGGTAAGGGGGAGCTTGGTTGTGGAGTGTTTTGAACGTGAATACCAGGA
>QEPC01001041.1:10240831-10274375 GCA_003113815.1 Sphenodon punctatus | reverse complement strand
GAGGCAAAGGGAAGGAGGGAGACTGGCCGGTAACTAGAGGGGTCAGATAGGTCCAGGGTGGGCTTTTTGAGGATGGGGGAGACAGTGGCATGCTTGAAGGCAGAGGGGAAGGAGCCTGTGGAAAGAGAGAGATTGATGACATGTAGAAGTGGGGGGGCGACAGTGGGAGCAATAGAGGTCAGGAGGTGGGAGGGGATTGGGTCGAGGGGGCAGGTGGAGGGGTTGGATGAAGAGAGCAGAGTGGAGATTTCCTCGAGGGAGGCAGGAGGGAAGGATGTGAGGAGAGAGGGGAGAGGGTGAGGGTGGGGGAAATATATTGTTTAAAAACAATATATAAAAACAATTCACAAAAGGGATTACTAAAACAATAAAAACAACAACAAGGAGGTAAAACCACTGGTAAAAAAACCCCACCCTTATTCCCCCCCCACCCCCCAAAGGCCTGGACGAACAGCCAGGTCTTACAGGCCCGAGGAAAGTCCAACAAGCTGGGAGCCAGGCGAGCTTCCTCTGGGAGGGAGTTCCACAGCCATGGTGCAGTCACCGAGAATGCCCTCTCCATCATGGGGCCCCGGTTCACATGGGCGACCTCCAAGAAGGCAGCCCCGGTAGACCGCAGAGGTCACCCCACAGCCTGGGGAGTGAGGCGGTCTCTCAGATAGGAGGGGCCCAGACCGTGTAGGGCTTTAAAGGTCAAAACTAGCACCTTGAATCGGGCCTGGAACACTATAGGCAGCCAGGTAGAGCCCGGAGCTCTGGTGTAATGTGCTCCCTATGACCCATCCCTGTCAGGAGACAGGCCACCGAATTCTGCACCAGCTGCAGCTTCCGAGTCATCACCAAGGACAGCCCCACATATGATAGAAGAGTTCACCCTACAGATAAATCTGTGATTTACCACATGGTGCTTTCCATGGGCTTTAATTATTTAGCATTTATATAGCACTTTCAGTGTTCATAGTACTTTACAATCCTTATTTAGTTCCCCGCACAACAACCCTGTGAGGTAGTACATTATTATTCCCATTTTACAAATGGGGAATTGAGGCTGAGAAACAGTGACTTGTCCAAGGCCACCGAGTGAGATCACGGGTGTTTTTAGACAATCACCTCCCCACCTGTTACCCACCCATCTCTGACTCATCATCATGCATGTTGCAGGGCTTGAAAGGCCTTTTTAATATGAGACGGGCCCAGTCATGCCCATGCAGATCTGCTGTGTGGGCATGAGTGGGTGCTGCCCATGTAAATTCCATGGTGGGTGGATGTGCGTGCAATGCATGCACGCTCCCGTGAAACACACATGTACACCCACCTCCACCCACTCACAGAGCAATTGGCCAAAATGGTGATTGCTCCATGAGTAGGGATGGGGGGGGGGAGAATCGGGTGTGCGCCCCACCGCCCACGCTGCTGCACACACACTGATCCCCCCCTGCACACGCATTAAAAAGGCCTTAGGGTGCCAGTGTGACCCTGCAACATGTATGATGGGTGAGTAACGGGTGGGGAGGTGCTTGTCTAAAAACACCCTAAGTCTGTTGCAGTTTCCCAGGTTCAAGACCAATATCTTATCCACTAGGTTACACTTTGCTATTTTAAACAGTGATGTGTGAATAATACCTAAAGCTATCTTACCAGAGGTTCAAGGAGAAAGTTTTTAAACTGGAAGGGAGGCCATGGGGAGAGGTCCCACCCCTCCACTGATCTGGTAGTGTCACTAGTTCTCTGCTCCTCTATAGCACAGCAAGCCCCCCTCTCCATAGTCAGCCTGGTTAGGTTCCTAGGTGCTGGCAATTATACCCTGCAGGTGTTGTCTCATGGTGGGAGGGAGCCAGTATGGGGCAGGGCAATCCTCCTGCCCATCTCCACCCCCATTGCACTTCTTATACCTTACTGTGGAGGGTTTCAATTCAGATCCATCATAATATAGCTCATTCACTACAACACATCCTTTAGCATGAAGACATCGTATGGCTAAGACAATGAAGGCCTTGGCCGCTTTTATACGAGGCGCTGAAAAGCGCCTCATGAGTCCCGCGTTGAAAGAAAAGTCGCGCAGGGAGTGTTTACATGCTCCTCGCGCGACCAAAGTGACGTGCTCCCCGCTGCCGACAACGGGGCTTTTCTTTCAACGCGGGACTCACGATGTGCTTTTCAGTGCCTCGTATAAAAGCGGCCTAAATATTAATAAATATTAATAATCCGGTGAATTTTCTATATTTTTTAGCCATCTTCTGATGAGTTGACAGTATTCATTTAGCAAAGGATGTGGCATGACCTTTTAGATAAAAGGCCAAATGCTACATTTAATTTATATTCTGAGAACCTTAGGAAAATCGATGGGGGTTGCAACTTCAGCTCCCCTATTCAATCCTGCCTCACTTCAGGATTGGACTCCTTGTACAGGGCAGAGGTTTTCCAGGGGTGGCAGGGAGGAGTTGCCCCAGCAGGGAACCAGGCTCCCCTGTAGCCTGGTTCAGGTCAGGTTTAGGAAACAGGAACACTGCTCCTTCCCCGGCCCCCTCCCCTACTGCAAACTCTAGCCTATATCAAGGCTTACGATAGGAATAGGGAGGGAGGCGCGCCTGAGGTGTTTTGCCCGGTGGTGAACACCTCAAGCCAGCTCTGCCACAGTCCTGCAGTCAGAGCTGCACAGATGGATTCTTGCACCAGAGTGACTCTGGTTGAACTGAATGCGGCTTTACACAAATTCAGGGACCAGCCAGCACCTATCTCCTTACAAGATAAAAGCCATAATAAAGGCAGAATTTGATCTAATCTCTGGCTTTGATCATGGAATTTAGAAGGGATTTCCATAGTATGTTATTGTCAGCCACATAATAAAACACGTTGGCAGAATGAAAACACCCCATATGAGATAATGAGCCCCACCACCACCAAACAACCCATCAGAGACCAGGGGTGTTTCCAAACGAGATGCTACCCTGCATAGACATCCAGGAGAAACCAATTCAACCGCCCATCTGAAGGTGGAGTGGCCAGATGCGCGCTCTCATGAGCCACAGAGCACCCACTGATGGGAGTGCTGCCAGGAAATCCGGAGTGCTCCTTAAAGGGCAGCCAAATGTAGGGTGGCCGCTTTTATGGCCAGGGTAGCCACACTGGGAGCTGCCCATTTGAATTGCTCTCCACACACTCCACACACTCCACTTAGCTCGTAGCAGAGCTAAGCAGCAGCCATGAACACCCCCTAATTGCCGTACTCATTTGAAAACATCCAAGGACACAGCATAGTATAGGTCAAACCTGTATGATGTTGCCATGTGTTTTAGTTATGTGTTGTGTAAAATGTGCAGTCAGAGGCTGCAGCTTCTGAGGACTCACCAGAGATGCTAACTCCTGCAATTTTGTCACGAGTCTTATAATTTTAGGGGTTTCTTAAAACCTAAAACCACAGGCACATAACAGAAGTGTGAGAATCTTGGCTTCCATTTTGCTGTCAGAGTTGTGGACCAAAAACCTCAGAAAACAAAAGATAGATTCATATTTTTTTCAGTCTCTTTTTAAATCCATATTGTTGCTACATTTTAAAATCTCTCTGGGTGAAGTTCTCACCCTATTCATGTCAATGGGAGCTTTACCACTGACTAATGTATTCAGGATTTCACCCATTATTTTTAAGCCAGCCTTATGATTTGGGTGGAACTGCCTCATTCTTTTTTGAACACTTGAGTTGGCAAGCCTGCACTTCATAGTCATCTACATCATTACCAAGGCAGTCTTGATAGTAGGGCTGAAACTTGATTCTCGGTTTCTCGCGTTTCTTAATAAGAATCACAATTCTTGTCTTGTACTTGCAAACAAGAACTAGATGAGAATCAGTTGGATTCTTGCTAAGAAAAATGAGACTCTCAAAAAACAGAATTCCCTGTGCTCAGAGAGAGAGAGAGGAGGAAACCACGCTGTTCTCTGCCCAGCTTTCTTACCTTGTCTGGGACTAACAGTTGTTGTGGTGGAGACAGCTTGCTGAAGGTAAATTTTCAGGAATAGGAGGGGGAGAGAGCAGGAGGGTGGAGGCAGACTCAACTGATATCTTAGCATTCTATTGGTTAGCAGGAGTCAGCAGCCAATAGCATGCTGAAAAGCTGTGTCGAGCCTGCCTCTTCCCTTCAGCTCTGCCCCCTCCCATCTGAAAATTTTCCATCAGAAAGCTTTCCCCACCAAGACAGCTCCCAACCCTTTCTACATGGGAAGGGGGAAAACATGGTGTAGGGGGCAGATCTGGAGCATATTGTAGAGTTAGCTTTCTGTTGAACAACACACAGCAGAAGTTTCTTCAAAACAGAACTTTACTAAGAACTCAGAAGACATGCTTCCATACTGTACAGACTGCATGGGACAAGATGGAGGACAGAGAGAGGAGAAGAGAGGAGACAAGGAGAGGAAAAAAACCTGTTTCATCCCCTGACCCTCCCCCTACTGAACAAGCCCCATATTAAGCTTGCAGGGCTTGCAATGGACTTGTGACTGTTGCACAATCCAACAGAGCATTCGATTGGCTAGCAGGAGTCTGAGCACCCAATAGAATGTCTTCGGAAAGGTTTCCCCATCAAGACTGCTGCCAGCTCCAGGCAAAGGGTATTTTCAGATGTGGTGGCCACGCTTTGACCCATGTGACCATCTATGGTGCTGTCACGACTGATCCGGCCTGCCAGATGTTTCCCCAGGCCAGATCAGGGATTTCCACAGGCCATGGCAGTTTTAGCCTGGACTGTGACTCAGGCCCATCACTGAGTCACAGCCCAGGCTAAACTCTGCCGTGGCCCGGGGAAGCCTTCTCCAGGACCAGGGCAGAACGGGCCATCACATGACAGCCTACTCTACCCGACCCCGATCCGGGGCTGTTCTGGGCATGCATGGCAGCACATAGACTGCCACACCTGACCGTCAGGGAGGAGGGTGGGCTGCTCTCAGCAGCGTGGGGGTGGGGCCATGCGGACCCATGCCTGCACATCACCCCACCCTCTCCCAATTTCTCCCTGGCATGTCTATTCAGCAGCTGGGACAGATCCTGGCCAGGGTGAGGGTCCTCACTTTGCAATGCGCCATCACGTTTGAAAATACCCAAAGTAAGAAAGCTGGGCAGGGAATAATATGGCTTCTTCCTCCCTCCCTGCCCTTAAATTTCTCCAGGTTGGAAGACCTGGCAGGGGTGGGGAATGGGGAATGAGATATCCCATGAGAATCTGAATCAGGGTCAAGATGTCTGCAAGATCTCAACTCTGATTCTCGATTCTCACAAAATTTTCACAAGAATAAAATCTATTCTCGTTTCAGTTCTACTTGATAGTGATTTATGTAATGAATAATAGCAGGGTCATGCAGGGTCATAATAGCAGGGACAAGAGCAAAACTGAAATCTCTAGAAATATCTTTAGAGATCAGTTAGTTTGCCTCACTCTTTTACTAAGCAAACACCCTGTCTCTCTCATGTACACAAGCCATGTTATTATAACCAAAATAAGCCCAACAGCAAACTATCCACTGCAGAAGTCTTGCAGTTACTAGTAAACAGGCTCTCTGCCTATCATGTTATTCTGTGGAATATTGTGTTTGGATAACCTCCAAAATGAAATGCATAAATACCAAAATGTCCTTCTACTTAATTGGCATTTTACTTTGAAGTAGAATCCCAGAATTAACCTTTGCTATCCAGAGTCTTTTAAAGTAGGATAACATATCCTTTAATATTCATCAGCAACCTGAAATCAGTACTAGGAGGGGAAATGGGAATCATTATCAATAGTCTCAGGAATTTCAGTGCTGGATATGAAGAGGAGAGGAGTTGACTTTATGAGATGCTTGAGTCATGTTGAATTTTCTACACATGTTAGAAATGGAAATTACTTATCCCAAACCTCTCTACCCTCACAAATGCCCTTGTTAAATTGAGATTTTTTTTTGGTCTGAAAACCAGGAGATTTAATGAGGTAGAACAATTCGAATCTAACTCTGTAAAGGCAAAAACTAAAAAAGAGTGGTTCCCCCAATTTTTGCCTGTGTGACCCCACTTTGAGACTTAAGGCACAAACTTCCATCTGTTGAAGTTGATGGCTCAGCTCCCATTGACTTTAATGGATGGAGGATGCACCCTTAAATATAATCCTATAACCCCATTCAGCAAGAAAAACATGCAAAGCATGTCCTTATCATTCAGGATCACACTCCAGAGATTGGGTCCTGATCCATAGTCAATCAGGATAGTCCATAATCTATCAGGATTACAAACACAATCCATAGATTGGGGTCCTGATCCATAGTTTTGGGAGCTCTGCTCTAAAACCTGCTTTATGCACGTAAGAGGAGGCAGGGGACAAAGGAAGTTAATGCCTTCATCCTTGCAAGACAGTGTAGTGTTATACAGTGCTATTTCATTATTATTCAGTGAAATATTATTTCTTCTAATACAGAAGAAATTATTTCTTCTAATACAATCAGAATGTCTTCTAATTATTTCTTCTATTACAACTTAGGCTGTTTTCACATGGACTCCCCCCGCCCCGCCCACGTGTGTGTGTGGGGTAGCACCAGTGCGAACACTGTGGCGGGTGTGTGGTGGTGGGGCATCCGTGGGAAAGACACAGGTGGTGGGTGTGCACGCTCCCACGCTCCACCCATCTCCACCTACCTCCACCCATGGAGCAATTGGCCAGAATGGCAGTTGCTCCGTGGGTGAAGAAGGGTGTGCTCCCGTGGGAACAGCTGCCCATGCACCACACACCCACCGCTGCCTCCACACATCCCACCCACCGCGGCCCATATGAAAATGGCCTTAGAAGAAATATCTGGCTTTATGAGCTTTTAAAAGCAAATCTTTTAAAATCTAGTTTTTGACAAATGGTGCCTCTTTCAGAGTAGTTTTTCTAATTAAGGTTAAGAGGGTACTACATCAAGCATTTAGTGAAATCAAATATCAATTTGATGTGAAATAGGGGCTGATAACTGAAGGAAGCAAAGAGGGTTTGCATGCAAGTTAACTTTAAGAAACCTGTGAGAAAATCTGAGATATGCATCACAGAGCATATGGAAAACATTTCCAGTGTTTGAAAATAGGTTGAGCAGTTGGACACGGCAATTAAAATGTATACTTTCCTACAATAAAACCCACAGTGAGTGTGTCAGGATGCTCAAGAGACACCCTGCAGAGAGCCTCTGATAAACACTTCTGTCTAGCAGTAAGAGATGTAGGAAGGAGCATAACCCACTAACCCTGTGACTCCCAGAGATAAGAAGCATCACAGAAGGGCTGCCACTGCACTCCGCTCCGGAGCTGTCTACCCCTAGCGGCATGGTTCCCAGTGGAACTGGAGATCTCCTGTTTTCCAAGTCTAGCCACAAGACTCCCTGTCAACATGTGTCACATCCTCCCACCAACTACAGGATAGACCCTATGGAGGCAGACATCAATCCCCATCAAGGGGGCTTTATTGACCAGCCATCTTTTATTTCCACCACCCATACAACAGCCTTTTAATCTCATCCTGCCAGACCTCCCACCAATTTCAGGACAGATCCCATGGAGAAATCATTTCCCATCAAGGGAGCTTTATTTAATTGACTGTAAGCTGCCCCGAGCTGCCTCTGACAGGAGGGATGGGGTAACAAATCTCTTAAATAAATAAATATTTACCAGCCATTTTTTATTTCCACCACCCATACAATAGTTGTTTAATCTCAGTCTGCCAAACTGGGTTAGTCCCCAGCCAATACGGTCAGTTCCGTCACATACCCAGTCTTTAGCACAGTGGTTCACAAAAGTTTTGTCTCTTTGATCCTATGGCCTCAGACAGTATATAATATATCCTCTAACCATCAGGATCACAACTGCGTCCACAGGTAGCATCATCCCATTTGGGGTTCACGGTCTTAGGACCCCTGTGTTAGCTCTTTTAGAAGTAGTTCCATAGTTTCACCAACAGCTATCTACACTCTAATTAAGGAGACCAACCCTTGTGTCCCATGGCTACTCCTGGAGATGACAGCTTTCACTGGGGCTTGTATGATACTCAGCCCCTGGGCTTCACAGTTATGTCCTGGACAGAACACATTCTTCCCCAGAGAGTCCACAATCATTATAGGCCTACTCTGAAGAGGAACTATAGCCTATTACGTTTGCTTGATCCCTATTGATTCGGATAGCTCTAATTTAAAGGGGAACATGTTACCCAGAGTTGGAATAGTCACTTCGGATTTGCAGTGCCTTGGCTGCAGGGCCTTGGGATTCTGTGGGGTCTGTAGAAGGGAGGTGGGGCAACACTGGACTGACATTTCTCCATTCAACTCTATTTATTTGCTCTCCATGTTACAAAGAGTACCAGTGCCATCCTCCAGACAGATAACACCAGTGCTACCAGTCAGCACCAGCATGAGTCCCATTGAAGTGAATGGGACTTGCACTGTGGTAAACTGCTAGCATTCATGCTGGTCCCCCAGAGGGGTCATAATACAAGTGAGCAGGCAGTCCTAATACAAGGAGTAAGAAGCCCCACTCCCCCATGTTGGTGGTGATGGTGACATTGTAGGTCATGCTGAGGAGGAAATAGCATGGAACATCCCCCTCTCCCAGGAGCGTACCAGGTGGCTAATTCAAAGACAGAAGATTCCAGCATGTGTTCTTTCCACACCAGAGCCCACCATGACCAGGACAGGGGGATGAAGTGCTGGTGGCAAGTGTTCCTTGGATTGTCGGTTGGAAAATGCATGCAGACCACCGGGGAGATGCTCTCCTTGGGAGTTTAGGGAATGCTCAAGAGAGCCTTCTGTGTGAATATAGATTAGGGGTAAGGAGTTTCCCACACTGGACCAGCTTGTCCTCCTTGGATCCCCAGATGCATGAGCTGTATACAGTAAAGCTGTGGCCTGAGTAAAACAAATGCATATCATCGCCGTGTCTTCCTTCCAGCACTGCCTACGGGAAAGAGCAGCCCAGGCCTCGGTGGTTGAGTGGACAAATGATGATTAATGACAGCAATAAAGTGAAGGCTTTTATAAATACAAACAACTGGTTATACAAGAGGAAAGGGGGAACTCAACCATGAGGATAAACAAATTATAAGAATAAATAAATAAATTCAAATTCTAACTGGAGAGAGTTTTTAGCTTATAAGAAAGATGAATTTGCAAGTAGCTGCAAAATTCTCTCTCTCTCTCTCTCTCTCTCACTCACACACACACCAGGAGACCAATTCTTTTTTTTCTTCAGGGGTCTGCATAAGGGGCTAATGGATGCCCTGCTGTGAAAGGGGGCTCTTCTGCTGGCTCAGAGCTAGAAAACCAGCCTTACACAGAGCTTCCTCTCAGTGGGTGTTAACGTTTGTGCAGCTACCACTGCAGCTACATGCCCAGGGGTTGGATGGCTGCCCCCCGCCGCCCTTGGTGGGGTCAGGTATGGGGACGGAACCAAATGTTCCCTTAGCCTGATCTGGCCAGGGAGGGGAGATGGGGAGTGACGCACGGCTGGTCGGCTCTGCCCCACCCCCCGCCATGATGGACAGCCAGCCATGGCTGCCAATAACAGACAGCCATGGCTGGCTGCCATGGTAACCCCCCACGCTGGGCCAGGTGGGTGCAAAACCAGATGCACCTGCCCAGTTTGCCCTGCTCTGGTCTGCCTGTGGCGTGCATCTGGCCGCCACAGGCGTTCATTCCGGGCCCAAGTTTCTGGCCAGGCACCAACCCCACTGGGGTCTGAACTGGGTCCACATCTGGTGGGCCTGGAACAGATGTGCGGGGTCTGGCACTAGCCCAGAGTGGGCCAAACTGGGCCAGTGTTGCATCTGTCCTTAAGAGTGAGATACATGTCTGGTATGGTAGTTGGAAAGGGAATGTTCCCACGTCATTCCAGTTGCTCCTCATAGTCCTGTCTGTGCCACAGAAAGCAGAACAAATGTTAGAGCAGCCATGAGGTAACTGTCAGCAGCGCTTGCGGCTGCCCTAGTCCCTGAACAGCCACCAAAATACACAGAGTGAAATGATAGTTTTAAACCATCTTTGCCTCCTCTCCCGCCCTTCATTTATGTCCAGCAGAGGAACATCCTCACTGAAAAATGGGGCCTATAGGCAGCAAGAGCCCATGTGCCATTTTCCTCACTGGTGGTAATGGGGGAAATGCCATGAACACAGGTCTCTGCCTATAGGTCTGCTGAAGAGTTCCAATGGAGAGTCAGGGAGAGGGCACAATGCCATTAGATCTCTCTCTCTTTCCTGCGGAGCCAGCTTGCTTGTGTCAGGGCCTTCATGCAGACTCACTCCCATGATGGGTTTTGATGAATACATTTTCAGCATGATCCTGTGGGCTATAGGTTTATACACACATGTTCTGGCTGACCCAAAAAGGGATTTGGAGTTTGGTCCTCTGTCATATCCTCATTTATCATTTTAAGAATCTCTTTTTTCCTAACCAGTGACTTCTTCTATTCACAGGAGAACAGGGTGGGAGGGCACAGGGGGGACCTGCACATGTGGAAGGGGAACAAAGGAAGCAGAGAAGGGAAGGGTAGGTGTTTAGGCTTTTTTTCTTACCTTTTTCCCTAAGGCAAATTGATGCACAGTCATAGGCTCTCGGTGAATCTGCTGACAGTCCTAACCAAAAAATACATTCTTGACTTAAGGCTTATCTTATTCATGCTCACAGCATCCCTGTAATTGAGTATTATTATTCCCACTTTACAACTGGGAAACTGAGGCCGTGAGCCAGTGGTCGGGCCAGAGACACCTAGCTGAGTTGGGATTGAACTCTCTCAGCAGCGCATGCCGTGCTGTTGGAGCACTTTAGTTCTTTAAGATGATGCACTGAAGACTGAGAAGACAGCTATAGATGAGTGCTAGCTGATTTCTCTGTAAGATGTATTTTATTTATTTTAACTGCTCTCTTCCCTTGGGGATGCATTTTATGTTTTAAAATGACAGTTTATTGTTAGTTTTAAATGTTCTTGTCTGAGTCCATGTTGGTATATTTTCTTCTCTCGAAAGATAAAAGTCAATGTGATTTAATGGTAACACCAAATATTGTTGCTATTTTATCAACATTCAGTTTACAACTGTCTACAATTAATGGCAGAATCAGTCAGGACACATTCACATGAAACATAGCTTGCCCAGATGGTAAACAATAAACATCTCCCAGGAAAGCCTGCCCTTGGGTAGTTTACCCAAAGGAAAAGCCATTGCATGTGGCAGCTCCTATTGGGAAGTTAATTAACCGTTTGCATGGGGTAACTTTTACACAGGGGTGAACACACCACCTCAAAGGGATTGATAACCTGGGGGCAGGCTTTCCTAGAGGTTGTTTACCCCTGGGCAAGCTATGTTTCATGTGATTGTGCTCTGAGAGGAAGAAAACTACACTGTCATCTAACAACACTTCATATTCCTGTACAAAATGTAAAGAGTGCTTTCTAATCTATGCATCCACTGAGGCTGCGATTCACATACTGTGTATTCTGGACTAGCCCCACTGAAACCTGCAGGGATCTTAGCTTATATCTCTAGGAAACACAGTAGGCTTTTTGGCCTAAAATTAATGGCAGAAGATCTAATTCTAGCCTCACATCGGTTTCATCTTGATGTGACTCCACTGAGACTGTTGACTGATGATTTACAGCAATGTAAGTGAGAAAAAACTCAGGCCCAGTATGTGGGTGGGTAGAACAAAGAGTGTTATTTGGACATTCAGTAAGCTTGAGAGTGAAATCATGAAGTGAAATCAGAGTTGTAAATTGGTTTCCTGTAAATACAATTATTTTGTGAAACTGTTTCATAACATGATGTAAGAGTTAAATGGAAAAGGGTGAAAGCATCCACCCTGCTTACACAAAGTGAAAAATGCAAAACCATGTGAGCCAGAATTATATTGTAGCTGAACGGTTTCCTGTCAGAAGCCAGAGAAGGCTCTTTGTGAGAGGGTATAGGAACCAGGCACCTGCTGAGACAACTGAAGAGCCAGAGCCAACAAAGCCCAGCAGAAAAGGCTCCACTCCACAGTTCACCCTGCTGCCAGGGAACTGGATGTTGACAGGCAAGTGGCCTAGGATAATGAAGGGTGGAAAAGATTCTTGGTGAATGCACAGGATTGTAACTAAATGGACAATTGGTGAAGGACGCAATATAGCACAGCACCTGGAACAAGAGACGGAGGGTAATAACAAACATGAAGCTGGCCAGTGTTGGCTCACTGTAGCCCAGGACTCACATGCATGCATAGTCCTGTGACTCCAGATGTTGGCCTGGGTCTGCCTCGGGACGGGTAGATGGCTGACCCGGGCTGTGTTCTCCAAAAATCTCCAAGGCACAGCCCAGGCCAAGGGCTGTCCATGTGGACCAGTTCAGGCCAGCACATTTGTTTGGCCCTGTCATCCCCGCCTTGGGGCAGGGGCTGCCATGGCCAAGTGCCATGGTTAGTTGCCATGGCTGTCCATCATGTTGAGGTGGGGCCGGCTGCATGTTTGTTGAGCTCCTCACCCTATCTGGGGCATGCAAGCAGCGGGACGGCTCTCTGGGTGTGGGCATGTTTGTTCAGTGCCCCTCCTGCTGTTCCTGGGCTGGGGGGCCACCGTGTCTGTTTTTACCCTGAATTTGTTAGTTCCAGGAGAAGGGAGTGGTGGACTTAGTCCTGTGAAAGTCTACAGGTGTGCCATCTGTCATATTCCCTGAATATGGCCATGCTTATCATGCTTTTTAAAATGCACATCATGGAAAAAAATGCCTATTTTAAACTGTATGCATGGTGGGTATGGCTTCACGAACCCAGAATCTAAGTTGCTTTTACAAGTAATAAGGCAGATTCTGGTCTCATTTACATTGGTAAATGTCTGAAGAAACTGTTTAACTCAATGGAGTTATTAATGTTGCTGCAACCCCAAAGTATCTCCAGTTAAGCCGATTTTTACCAATCTAAATGAAATCAGAATCTGGTGCATTAATCCTTACAACTATTAGACTTTATACACAAGCAGTTCCCCAAATTTTCCCCACTGTGACCCCATAATAGAGACTTTGAGCGTTTTTAGACCAGCAGGATTTAAACCTCAAAATCCCCAGGAGTCGCCTGGCGCCACTGTTTCTAATGGCACCTGGGCGACTTCCGGTTCACGGAGGAGCATCTAAAAAACTCCCGCGGAGGTGTCCAAGAGCCGTGGGTTTAAAATCCCGCTTGTCTAAAAAGACCCTTAAATATAATCCTGTGACCCTAGAATGCAACAAGCAGAGTAATTTTCTTTCCAAAAAGTTCCAAAAAACTCCCTTCCTCTGGAGGTTCGTCTGAGCCTGAGTCTGGGCATTTTTTGTTTGGTAAGGCGTTTGGCAGGCAGGGACAGGGACTGGGGTTGGTTGGGGGATTGTATGTGGTTGTGGGTTGGGGGGAGGGGATAGGGAAGTTCTTAGAGGGGAGGTTAGGGGGAGGGTTTTTGAGGAGGTAATTGGGTCTTTTAAAATGTTTTTTAATTAAGATTTTTTTTACTAATTGTAAGTTGCCGTGAGCCAGTTTGGGAAGCGTGACATATAAGTTCAAATTAATTAATTAATTAAAGAAGTGAATTATCAGCCAGGACCCCATCCACAGATGGCACAACCTCATTTAGGTCCTAACCCACAGTTTTGAGAACCTATGTTATGCACCCATTTGGTGGTTTTTAGTAGCTGTTAATGTGTTTATAAAGTCTATTCCCTTTTTGTTTCTTAGCATTCACTCATTGCCTTGAAAATTAAGTCCATCATCATCACCACCACCACTACAAAGACTCACCAGCTCATATCCCTTGTACCCAGCTATATACTTAAAGTAGTTGTTTAAGACAGTAGGCCTTATTACGATCCCAACAAAATTAGTTTTTAAGTCTCCCACTGATTTTCCTGAGTATAAGGTCAGTCCTATATAAACCAATAAATCACCAAAGACAAACTTTTTCTGAAGCAGTGCAATGCCTTCCCAAGCTCACCTATTCTTCAGTGATTAGCATGGCTATTCCATTCCTCGGCACCACCTTCTTTAAAAGCATTATCTCAGGCAGGAAGTAGCTCTTGGGTATAACAAACATGATACACTGAGCCAATAGGAAATGCTTTCTGCTAATAATGGGGAGGGTGGGGAGGATTGCACAATTGTACTCCGAAACCAGTCATTCAAGATTTATGTTTCCTGTACAAACGTTCCAGCAAGAAAAATTATTTCTTATCAGTGAAATAATCTGTTCTCATCTAAGGTTATATTTGCCCCCCTCTTGTAAACTCTGACTTCAGTAAGAGTAGAATTTGGATCAAGCTCCTGTTCTATGTTTTCCCTTCTTCCTCTGCTGATCTAGTAATTTATCTCTCCCTTTCAATTGTGAGTTCCTGAATACATTCTTAGATTACACGTTTATTGCTGTTGCTGCAAATGTCAAGTTGTTTTTTTATCTCTTTCCCATTATTCTATTTTGCAAGGATCCACAAACAATTCAGTAGAAAAGAGTTGGAAAAATTTGCCCTGTGCTTTCATAATAGCTAGCTACCTCTCTGGTTTGCTTGACTGTCAGTTGTCGCCATGTTTATTACTTACATGGTGACTTCATTCGATATGACGCTGCTGCTGTCAAGCTAACTAAAATAAATAGCACTCTGCAGAGGTGAACCAACAATGCAGGTCTTGTTAGTCACTCTAGTGGTGGCTGGCACAGAGTGATTACAGTCAACAGGCTCAAATAATCCTGGCTTCCAAGCAGCATGGGTGGCATCATGTCTGGGGCTAATCAGCTTTCAAAGACTGGCATCTCTTTAGGGTCTCTTCAAATAAATGCTGAGTGCAGCATCCAGTTCTGAAAAGTTTTAGTGTCTTGGAAAAATGAAGAAAAACCCTGCTAGGTCAAGATTTAGCCTGATGTATTTCATGCTTTATTTTTCTCTCCTATTCTGGGCAATGATATAGGGTTGTGTGGAGCACTTTTCCACTGCTTTTGAGACTGCAAATCCCAGTGGCCTTGGTTCAAAGCCCCTCAAAGTCAACAAAGGTGTTTTCAGACAAGCACCTTCCCACCCAATACCTACCCGATACCAACTGTGCTTGTGTGACAACCCCACTGGTAACCAATGGCTAACCAGTGAATACTGGTTGACACTGGGGGGTAACATGCTTGTCTGAAAACACCCTGAGAGTCTTTCACTTCATTATTTTTTAATTAGGCCCCCGATGAGGATCTGGAAAAGCAAACTTTAGTAGATGGCATTCTGGAGATCTTTAGGCAACAGGGATTCTTAACATTCTCACCAGGCCCAAATGTAGAAGACTCTCTAGGATACAGTTGTAAATTTCAGTTAAACTGCACTGGATTTACACCAGTGTAATGTGAGGGCTAAGACATGCGGTTCTTACACAGTGCAGTACCACTCTGCTCTAATGAAAAGACACTGTTAGGAACTTCTCATTTACTCAAAGGTTCCTCCCAAAAGAGCTTCTCACTGTGGTTAGAAACAGACGTAATGGCATAGGTGACTCATGGGGAGGTACGGCGGTATGCCCCCGATTTTCAGATTCCCAATAGAACCCCTGTCCATTCCCCACTCCTGTGACCCCACCTTCCACTATCGACAGTTACCAGTCACCTATGCATGATGGTGGCCTATTGTGGTCCAAGACCCACCGGCACATGTGTTAATGTACTGCCAGATGTTGGTCTGGGACTGCCGTAGGGTGGGTAGGTGGCTAGCCTGGGCTGCTTCCTTGGAAAATCTCCAAGGACGCAATCTGGTTCAAGGGCTTCCCACGCAGGCCAATGTGCGTTTGGCCCTGCCATTCCTCCCCCCACCCCCCTCAAGCTGGTCATGGGGTGCTGGGAGCAGGGTGGGGCTACCCACCCACGTTTGGTGAGCTCTGTGCCCTACCTGGGTTGTGTGGGTGGTGGGATGGCCCTCCAGCTGTGAGCATATTAGTTTGATGTCCCTCTCCAGGTTGGGGTGGCTGCTGTTTCCCACCTTGGGTTGGGCCAGGGACCCACCACATCACCTCACATCTGTTTTTACCCCATATCTGAAGGACTAATCTCGGATATGTTTGAGTGGGGCAACAGCTAACTGTCCACATCCTGCCCAATCCTCAGTCCTTTCCCTCATCAGCAAATGAAACTGCCAGATTTCTTCATCTGGCTTTGTCTGAAGGGCTCTAGCTTTCACCATGTCAACAGAACATCCGGAGTTGTCCTTCTTCCTGTTTACAGTGACACATGGATATAAATGTATACACTTGTATAAAAATGATCACATCAACTTTACAAGACACTTGTGATAAGAGTAAGAATTGGATTTTAGTTCTGCTTAGTGAACATCAGGGATTCCCCCACCACCAACAAGAAGCAGTAGCTGCAATGGTACCAAGAGAGAATCAACCAGGACTCTGAGATTCCAGACTGCAATTAGATAAAGGGGAGGGGGGGGGGAACGACTGTTGTGGAGATACTTTCTACCCAAGGATACTAGGCCCCAGCCTCACATGTAGCCTTCTGTGAATGCAGCCAATAGGGATGGGCTAACGCGGTTCGGAAGTTCGGAGTTGGGCCCAAAATTAGCCTGTTTGGACAAGCGAACCGAACTTCCGAACTGAACGCTCGAACTTTTGAACAGTTCGGATGAGTTTGGGGGTGGGAAAAATGTGACTTTGGTTGGGAAAAATGTGACTGGAAGGGGGAGGCAGCTGAGGAGCAGACTTCCTGGCACTAGGGGTGGACACAAGAGGTGGTTTCAGGGCCAAAAATACCGATACCAAAAAAATGTTGGTTTCAGTACTGATAGCACTTTTTTTAATGTTCAGCCGAGTTTGGACGAACCGAACTCTGCCGAACCGAACGGCCGAACCCGAATTCAGGTTTCGAACCGAACGTCCGAACATCCAAACGGCGTTCTGTTCACCCATTCCTAGAGGCCAATCCTTAAGAACTGCAGGATGCAGGAACCTCATTAGCAATGTCAAGAAGCCCCTGGAAACCAGACAGCTATTTTTTTACAGTCTGAACTTTGGATTTGGGGACTGCTCTATATTATGCTACCTACCAACAGTCCTAAGGGGCTGTCACAGCAGCTGAAGAAAGGGATTCTTGCACCATACCCCCTTTTCTTCCAGCTGTGCCCCTTTCACACAGTGCTAGTGTAGGAGCTGCTCTATGTCACAGGCATAAAAGAGCTGTAGAGTATCTGAGGGTCAGGACCACAATCCTCTGGGATTCAATTGACATGCACATTGTCCACTGAAATGCTCTGGTTATAGCTTCTTGACACCAGCAAAATGGCATATCACCCTTATTAAAGTTGTCATGTTTGAGGCTAATTCAGTTCCAGTTAAATTGGAAGGTGGCAAATCCAATCGTGGTAAAAGGAAATACTTTTTCATTAAATACATTATGAAACTTGTTGCCACAGAATGTCATCAAGGCCAAGAATTTTATTAGGTTCAGAAAAGAATCTGGTGCTTTCTCTCTCGCTGGCACAGATATTCAGGACAATAATATTTAACGCCGGCAAACTTTGTAAGGGATATCAACACTCGTGTTATGGAGAGTTTGAACCAGTTTCTAACTGTTATAGAGTTTAGAACCTTTTGTGGGGATCAGATATTTCTTCATCGCCCTGCGTATCACTTCTTCTGAAGTACAGGGTATTGGTTACCACCAACACCAGGAGACTGGACTGCATGGTCTGATCCAGTTGGGCAATTTCCATGTTCTTAATTTCTATAAAATACTTGCCCCATTCATTCTTCTTTTTAAATACACCAGCCAGTTTTACTTAACAATCTAAGATAAAGAAATCTTATGTGGTTGATACATGAATTCTTCATGCTGCACTTCCAGTTAATCAAATTCAAAATCTAGTCTTTTTTATTTAAAAAATGTGCTTTCGTTACAAGCTTTTCAACTATTTGAACAAGCCATGTTTTGTTTTGTTTTGTTTTCCTCAGGCCTCACTACTTTTCTAGCTTTTGAAAACATTTCTTCAAGTCTGAGAAAGGCTCATATTTATTTACCATTTTCTCCAGGTTGGCTTCTTTTTCATGAAATGGTAATGTGCCCCTATAAAATCTCAGAATAGACAAAGGTCAATAAGTACAATCGGTGCTATTTTTATAGTGTTGTCCGATAGATGCAGGGAAGGAGATTGGAGCTCCTCTCGCAGTCCTCGTGTTTTAATACTTTTATTTCTTTATTTATTTCTGTTTATTGTTTTCAGAGAGCTGTTTTTGAAGCTAAAATAGCGTAAGGTCTAGTTTTCCTGTGGAATTTAAACTACTGGATCAGGATCAAATATAACAACCATATATCCTGTTGTTTTCATTGCATAAATGAAATAGGAAGGGCCTATAAGAAAAACAAACAAAATCATAGCACTGTTCAGACTTATTCTGGTCTAGTGAATAAAAAGATATTTGAAATCCTGGCAAAACCGAATGCCCGCCCCTAATGCACAGCCAGACATATAAATAATAATATCATCAAGTTGGCTTAGGCAGGTGAGTGAGAGTGATAACACTGAATGTTGGCCTGATGTCAGAAGAGCTCCATTTGTAGCATTTGGTTCCCAAACTGTGGGCCATGACCTTAAGTAATTAGGAGCACACTATCTGTGGATGGTGTCATGACCCAAATGATATTTAGTATACCTTACATGTTTTGGTGCTGTCTGGGGCTACAGGATTATAATTAAGTCTCAAAATAGGGTCACTCAGGCAAAAAGTTTAGAAACTGCTGTTAGTGGGTGCAATGTTCCATTAATGGCTATTAGCCAAGAAGGCTGGGTGGTGTAACCTCTGACGGTCGGGAGCTGGGAGTGAACAGCAGGGAATAGAACACTTCCATTATGACCTGTTGGGGACTTCTCCAACGCAACCAAGAATGGCCACCTTTGGAAACAGGATGCTGGGCTCGATGGACCATTGGTCTGACCCAGTATGACACTTCTTATGTTCTCAATACTCATTCCTCTGATGGCAGATGCCTTGTAAAATGCTTACTGTCCCTGACTGGCAGCTGATTCCACACATGTAAAACTTGTTTAAAAAAGAATACTGTCCCCGTCTGCAAACATGGCTGCACAGAACCATCTCCCTTAGGTGATGCAAGTGTGAGGAGGCTTTCCCCGGGGGTGAAAAGCCTTTCACAAACTGCTGATCTCTCTCTCAGCTTACATAAAAGAGACAGCTCTGTGCTTGCATTACTACTACTGGAGGAATGAGGATTGTATCCTGCAAGTGTCAAATGAATTTCTAACATACAATGATATTATACAACTATTGGTGGGCTTGGAATGAAGATATGGCCCCGTTTGCAACTGGAAAAAATGCCATGGTTTATACTGACCATTCCAATGTCTTGCATTAGGAAGCCAGGCTTTATAAGTCTGCACAAACCTACTTGCTTTATAAATACAGTACCAGGTAAAACACAGAATTCACTCTGTGTTTCTTTCTGTTCTGGTCTAAGTATCAGCAGGTTTAATTGTAGGTCACTTCTCGGGCTTCCTTCTTGAGTCCATTTTTCATAAACCCCCAGGGTTAGGTCCACCTCCCAATTCCCAGGTAAACCTGGATACTTCTAGCCTAGCTCTGTATTTTATTAATACCTCTCTGACAGCTTCAAAATGAACTTCCCCACGAGGTCCCAAACCCTCAACTGCCCTACCCCTGTACTTTTCCTGTATTGCCTCTGATATTTAAATATCTCACTCCACAGTTGCTCCTCACAAATAGGGGACGCATGATGGACTCTTCAGAGGTCCAAGTGCAGCTTGTCTTTCCAGACTAGACCCCTGCAAGTCTAAACCACCTTAGTTCCATACTTGCTTTCTGAATGAGTATTTTCTTCTTATTCGGTATATCATCAGTATACCCATTGCCTTTTATTCCCACAGCTCCATATGTACAGAAAGAAAAATGCACAACATGAGCTACAGGGTGATTATTTATTCATCTGTTACAAATAGAGATAAATACAAAATGATCAGATTAACAAACGATCACCTTGTATTTAGTTCCAGATTCACTTCAGCTGCCCATTTTTAAAAACTTGTCTTGATGAAGTAACTTTTCTTCACCCATTTAAAAAAACAAAAACACAACCATTTCCATGCAGGTACTGAAAAATCAAGAAATAGATCCTCCAGAAACATCTTATTTTAAATCATGAGACTTTTTAAATATATGGACCTTGCGTTCTTTTCACTTGCTTAGTGGTGTTTGAACATTTCCATAATTTTGTCTGCAACCATGAGGGTTAGCAACAATTGTTCCATCTTTTAAAAATGAGAGATGAGATTTAGAAGACATGGCTCTAACCAGAGGCTATGAGAAAAAAACAGTTACCATTAGACAAGTGATGAAATGAGAAGAGTTGACAAGACGGTGGCCTGTGTGGAGTGCTGTGGTCTGCACTGCCCTGGGACTCACCCGCTCATTGTCTGTCAGTCCGCCTGCCCCCAAATGTTGACCGTGACTACCCCAAGGTGCATAGGCAGCTGGCCCAGAAAGTGCCCTGGGCCCAGTTTCCAGCGACAATCCTCAACCAAGGAGCACCCATGTGGGTCAGTGTGGGGCAACGCAGGCCTACTTGTTTGTTCAGCCCCATCTATCCACGCCATGGAGCAGGGGCTGTCTGCCATGGCTTGTTGCCATGGCTACCCATCATGGCGGGAGGTGGAGCACTGGGAGCAGGGTGGGGGCTGCCTTTCTGTTTGTTGTGGTCCTCCACCCTACCCGGGGCATGGGGGCAGTGAGATGGCTCTCTGGCAAGATGTGTCTGTTCAGCACCCCTCCCCGACCTAGGGAGTGGTGGCTACAGTTTCCTGCCCCGGGCAGACTGGAGAGGTGCCTCACTGCCGTCCCGTATGTTTTACCTACTGTTCCTTAGCCTAGAAAGAGAGAAATTGGCATCAACTCTCAATAAAGAGAGCAAAAATAAAAAGGGTTTTGATAACAAGCATGAAGAACATGCTGTTCTGCCGGGCCTCCGGGGTGGGGGAGGGAGGGATTAGGGTTGGGGGGGGGTATTGGTTAGCCACTATTTATATGCTTATTTTATGTGCCTATTTTATTTATATTTATGATATTTATTTTAATGATTTTATTGTTATATTTTATTATTATATTTTATGCTGTACGCCACCCTGGGTTGCCAATGTGCAAGAGGGTGCGGGCTACAAATCTTTCGTAAATAAAAAAAATATAATCACTGAAAAACTGTACTGTATGTTATCCATTCCTCTGATAACAAAAACATTAACAATAGGTCATAGTGGCATACAATCACTCAGTGCACTACAAGCTGCAGATACTGTATTAAAACAAAAGTTTCCTATCATATCAATTTAACATAGTCCTAAAATAGACACCCATTTTGATGACTTGTTTATATAAAAATCATTGTTTTGAGTCATGCTTGGGTTTGCTATTGTAGAGGTGAACTAAAGAGTTATATCAGATCATTTAGAGTCTAAAATTAGATCAGTTTATACAACATAATATTGATTTAAGCAGTGGCATAATAATTTATACCAATTTTAACATTTCTTTGCAATCCTTGCACCTCACACATTGCAGTATTGTGCTAAAAGCATGAGATCCAGAAAGAGAAAAGGAGTAGATGAAGGAATGAAACTGGCTCATCTAATCTGATTTCTCAAATTGAGCAGGAATGCAAAGAAAGAAAAATAAATTAAATTAAACATAGGAATGTCTGAATGTAAGTAAGTAAGGCTCAGCAAAAGCTTTCAGCCTTTTTGAATAATTGGAGGTGTTATCGGTAATTTAGGTAAGTCCCAGCCGTACCCCCAGTAATGCGCAACGTTTATCCTGGTGGTGTTCAAAACATGAATACTGGAAATGTTTTACGACTCCCTAGTATTTGTAAAGCACTTAGACCCATTTGATAACTCTGAAAGCTCTGCATGGCAGGTGGTCTGGTGGGTCTGGGCAGCAGTGATAGCAGCACAGTGCGTGCTCCCCCTGCCCTACTCAGGACTGTTGAGCATCAGCTTCACCAGTCATTCATGAAGCAAGAGAGACTTGTGTGTGCACTGTGCCCATGTGTGCGCATGCATGTGTGTGTATGTGTGGTTTGTGGTGCTCAACCAGATGAAGATTTTCTCTTGGATTTGGAAACTTTATCCATCCCTGGACTATCGTGTAAGATCCTCAGAAATTTTCCCTAAAGATAATAACCCTTGTTTGTTATTTTTCCTTTATTTGAAGGAGGAAGGGCAAGGAGAACAAGAAGGCAAGGACACTTTATTTGTCAAATGTTTCGATGTAAAAGAAAATTCAGGGGTTTTTTTTGTGTTTTTTTTAAACAACCTTTCCTCTTGCCATTTGAAGAGGCAGGATGGACTGCCTACCTTAGTACAGAGGCTCCCAAACTGTGGGCTAGGACCCCAAGCGGAGTCATAATCCCAACTGATATTGGATAGACTTTGCATCTTTTTTGGTGTTTTTTAAATGAGACGCCCCCACGCATGGACACCCACTGTCTGTGTGGGGGGAGTGCTCGTCTGAAGCTGGTGCATGGGGGAAGTGCGCTTCTGTGACCCATGTGCCACCCACTCATTTTCATTTCATTTCATTTCACTTTTAATTTATATCCCGCACTCTCCCATTTAAAAAATGGCTCAAGGCGGCTCACAAACAGTATAATACATAGGAGCACATAATAAGCATAAGACATCATAAACATCATTATAATTACAGCAATAACAGCCCCCAAAGTAACAACCCTTATATAATTATACAATATAATACTACCCTCTCCCAAAACAATAACAAATGCATCATCCATCAATCTATCAGTCCTCTCATATATACTCACAGATAATACCAGAGGTCCTGCCTTAACTACTTCCTTACCTGCTGCCACCAGGAGGAGGCCCACTCTCAACCCTCCTGCTCTCACCAGGAGGGAGAGTCCTCTCACGGGCAATATACACATATCCCTCCCCCTCCCTCCAAATACTGATTACACCGGCTCCGTCTGCTGGCCCCAGGTGCCAGACCCAGCCGAGGGACGTGCCCCTTTGGCACAGCCGCCGGCTGCTCCCTGCACTTGAGGGGGTGACCCAGAAGCCAGTCTCCTCCAGCCCTGCCCCCTTCCTGGGAGGGGAGACGCCGACAACCTGCCCCAGCTGTCAAATGGCAGGGAGTATCTAGGTTGAGGCCTAGGTTCAGGATGGATCAAAAATGGCACACGGTCCCAAATGGGAGGCACAGAAACCCTCTCCCCCAAGAGTCTTCAAGGGGGGGAGGGTGATCGCATATGCCCCCAGCTGCAAAATCCACAAGGGGGGGGTGAGCAAGGCATGTCCCCAACCAAGTCCTTCAACAGGGGAGCAGAGCACCCCCCCATACATAGTCTCCAGGGGGGTGGGCACAACCAACCCCCGAGTCCAACACCAATTTCCGCCCCCGACTCAGCATACTCCTACGGGGTCCGCTGACACCGGCCCCGTCACCACCAACCCTCGTCTCTGCTGCTGCCTCCAACCACCTCCTCACACACTGGAACTGGAGCGAGGGAGCTTGATGTTCCTGCCGCCTGGGATCCACTGACCTCATTACCAAGAGCAACTTGTTGTCTAAATTGTCTCTCTCCTCCCTGTGGCCTCAGTCTTTCCACATGGCTGTGGGTGCAGCAGCTTCAGCCTCTCCCCAGGCTCCTCCCTCAGCGAGTTTGTCCTGCCCAAGCAAGCTCTCTCCCTCCCCTCCTCTGGTAAAAAGGGGATGGGGAGCTCTCTTCCTCCCTCCTCACACATGGGGTGAGCAGTGCATAGACAGGGTGGCCATGCGGGTGGGGGGGGGTCATTTGAAACACTCCCCCATGCATGATGCCGCCACACCCACCCCACGTACTGACCGTGGACCCCCTGCCCGTCTCGTGTAAAAACACCCTTTGTTGAGGTCTAGGTTCAAGATGGATCAAAAAGACAATGTTTTGGGAACCATTTTATTAGTTAACACCTAAGCTTAAGAGACCAAGGCTTCCAACTCAAAGTATCCCTAGAGCAGTACTGCTATTTAATCTCTCCTAATATCCCAAATATTAACCATTAGCCTTTTAAAGTGTCCATCTCATGATGCAGCATTTATTACACTATCAATTTTTTGAAAGAAAGAAAGAAAGCTGAACCTTGTATGCTAAGGAAACTATTCTTTCTAAAGACTAGTATATACTCAAGACTTCTACATGGGTGTCCCTACTGGGAACCTCCACATGAGAACAGTTTCAATAAAAAGGGTCAGAGTTTTGAAAGATTCCTGAGAAGAGAAGCACCCTCTTCTCAAACTCTACAGTTTTGAAAATCAGATCATTTTTACATCATGTGACTAATTTAAGTACAAGAGTTTGAAAATGTTCGCCAGCATATTTTCTTTGCCCTTACTCGTTCTTACTTCTTACTAGTATAACCTCACATTTAATGAAACAAAAATTATTTTAAAGCATCAATTTATTTCTGAGGCCCAGATTCTCCAAAAAGACTTCAGCACAAAGTCACTGGGGAAAATATTTTTTCAAAAATGAGCATCATGGTAGTTGGTGGGCTTTTTTTTTTTTTTTTTTTAATAACAGTGTTGCAAATACTGGTGTTGCAACCAGAGTTGTGTGACAGATCGCTTTTGCAAAAGTAGCTCTAAATTGGTTGCATCAATAAGAGTTGAGCTCTTTGGAGAATTCAACTCTAGAAGCACATTGCTTGCTTTCCACTTTTTAACTGTCGAACACAAGTGCAGTGCTGATGCATGAGTGATTTCATTTTGCAGTAGGTTTTTTGTTGTATGCTTTAAAAACATTTCTATCAATATAGGTGTTGGAGTAACGCAGATCAATAGAGCCTCTTTTAATCCCCCCCTCCAAAATTCCTTTGATTTATAATTATGATCAAACATGGCACAATGTAATTTTTATGTTGCACTAGGGAAAGATGAAAATTCACTTGTCTGTTCCACTAAAAACAAACAAGTAGATGTACAGGATGATTGACTGCCTACACTGAATATTCACCTCCCTTGTATCCTGGTTTTCTATGAACTACAATTGTTCAAGTCAGATGATTCTAATATTGTATAGGTTCAGTGATGTTAACACCAAGTGATGTCATATGGGAATATTTATTAGGTAGCTTTGTGATGTTTCCAATGTAGCCTTCCCCCCACACTAAGACAGGGGAACCTTTGAGAAAATTAGAGAGGACAAGATGGTTAGAAATAGTTCAAAACTGAGTCAACCTGGAGATCCATAAATAAGAAGTATTTAAAATTCTTTTCAAGTCAAAAAATTGTCTTGGGATTCTTAAAATCAAGGCATTGGAAAAGACGCCTGAATATAGTTCCTATATCTGCAAGCCATTAAACATATGAGGTCATCTTTGGTGCACAGATGGGGCTATCTGTGGAGTGTTCTGTATTACTTCTGATCAGCACAAAGCCCTGCTATCATTCAAGCCAGTGAAAAAGTGATGTATGATGCAGATTAACCCTCAATTCTCCTTTAATTGGTCCCAGAAGTCGAGATAACAGAGATTGTTTTCACTGAGGCAGTTTGTCGCTAGCACCGTTCAGCGAGCAGAAGTGATGGGGGGGGAGGTGTCACACAGGAAATCTTTCCCTTTTGGACAAAGGGAAATGGTTAGGGGTAAAAACAGTCATGTGGGTGGCATGGCAGCTTTCCAGCCTAGGATGGGAAACTGCAGCCGACAGCCTGGCATTGAATAAATGTGTCCATAGCCGGAGAGCCATCCAGCTGCCCTCATGGCCCAGGTAGGGCGGGGAGCTAATGGCTGCCCCCACCCCCACCCCACTCCCAGCCCTCTACCCCCCCACCATGATGCATAGCTATGGTGGCCACTACCCCGAGGTGGGTAAGGCAGGGCTGAACATACATGCTGGCCCCTTAGCCTGGTACCCATCCCATCCTGGGGCATTCCTGGGCTAACACCAGGCCGCAGTAGGTCAAGGCGGGCCACTGTCACATCTGTTTTTACCCTGTGTCTTTCCTTGTATTCAAGGACTGTAAGGGTTGTAGATACTGCTGTGCTCCTCTCTGCAAGGGAACAAGGAGAGTCTGAGCTGGACCCCTTCCTGTCTCTAGAGAGGCCAGTGAAGATGGCCTGGTGGACAGAGGAAGCATGTTGCACTCTCTTTGAGTATGGTGGCCACAGCATCACTTCCAATGAAAATCTGGTGCCAGTCTCTGATATAATTGTTGGAAATACATTCCTTTGGTTGCATCCTCCCCCCTAAGCACCTCATCCTGTTTGTTTGCTAGAAGCAGCAGGAGTAGACAGATGGGTCAGGGAACCCTTCCCCCATCCTATCTGTCCTACTCCTGCCAGAACGTGATTGGTCAATCTCCTCTCCCAGGAGATTTCTTATCTCTTTGTGTCTGAGAGGTAACCAGAAAGCTTCCTACTTCCCTCCTGAACACACCTAGTCTTAGGACTTAGTATAGATGTAGGCCTTTCTTATCCTACATGTATTTCCTAATAAAGCTACTTAAGCTTAAGTATGCTTCCTGCCTGCTTATTGATGATTAGCTACTCACACTCCTCTGTAAACTCTGCATTGGGCAAATGGATGCAATGATCTCACAGTCCTTGCATTTCCAATAATAATGACTCTCAGAGTTCCTGTAAAGGGGGGGCACCTCCCTCTCACCTCTTCACAAAACAAATCATACTTCTCCTCTGAAAGGCTTTGACCTCTTTAAAGAACACACACTTCCTCTCCCCTCCTCCCCCCTTGTCTAGAATCACTTTCTACATTTCCTAGCATTACACTTCCAGCAGTGTAGACCCTCCATTTCCGTGTAACTAGTAGGGACTTCTCAGAGACCACTGGGATGAGACATCAGACAAATGCATTTTTAAAACTATGGAATTATAATTGCAAAAGCCACAATAATTGGTAGTGAGTTTCAAGTGCCAATTTTGTGCCAAGAATCATTTAAACTTCTTTTGGAACTGGTTAACCTGACCCTTTAAAGCAGCAGTGGGGAAACTCCCAGCCCATGGGCCAAATCTAGCCTGTGGCTGGCTTTTATTCACCATCTTGCTAGTTCTCAGGTCTGGCCTGTGGATCCAGCAACTATTCTCAAGCACTGAAAGAAAGAGCTCTGGGAAAGGGAGCAGAGATGAGGGCATAGGAATGGAGCATGGGCAAGGATGGATCCATGGCGTGGAATCTGGACCCTCCTCTTTCCTTCTTCCATCCTGAGCACACCATTAAGCACTCCACTCCCAACTTCCCTCTGGCCAGCAGAATGTGCCCCTGTTGTATGAAGTGGCTCACAGAAGGGAAAAGGTTTCCCACCTCTGCTGGAGCCATGTTTTACATCTCTGGGTCAACTGGCTGCATAGTGCAGCAATTTGTACCAACAGAGATGCTTAACTTAAACACTCTATTGAAGAAGAAGATAATATATTTATTGTGTAGCCAAGGCTATTACAATCCAGATAACACTGAAACCCATAAAACAAAACACATAATTACAAAAATAACATTAACAAATACATAGATGCCAGGCACATAAAATTTTTGAGACATCCACTGTGTACAGTGAGACATATCTAACAACTCCCTCTCAACAACCCATCCACTAGTCTTAAACAAAAAAAAACCCAAAAAAAACCAGGTGGGCAAACACTCTATTGATGTAATAGTAAGGGAGCTGCAGTATTGGCAGGGTTTAGCCTTGAGGGATTTGGAAGGGTTTATTGAAGCTATGTACTTATGGAAAATCAAAAACAACCAGAAAGACCGCTGCTGCCTCCTCCCCTCTGCTCCATTGCAATCTCTGCGGACAACCAGGAGTACCCTCTTGCTGTTACTATCAACCCATCAGGTCCATATGGCAAGGGCATGCAGAAAGGCTTTCTCTGTGTCTGCCTCAGTATTGTGGAACTCCTTTATTAATTATTATTATTAATATACTTGGCACTGTACAATTATTATGCAGAGCTGATTGCCTTGAGAGGTTTACAATCTAGGAAAGACAAGAGAAGGGAGACGAGGGAGAAGGGAACAAAGGGACAGACGGAGATATATTATTCACCAAGTTGGGAAGACGCAGGTGCACATGCTTAGCTTAGTTACAGGGGAGAAAGAGCCCCTGAACAAAAGGAGCCTCTGTGAGCAATTTATGGGGACGAAGAGTTAGATTCAGCAAAGCCCGAGTCAGCATTTTCTGGAAGCAATGTAAGACCTTTCTTTTTGGCCAAGCGTTTGGCAGGCGGTACTAGGCGTAGAGGTTGGTAGGGGTTTTAAAATATTTTTTAAATCTACTTTTATATGGTTTTGTGCTGTAGCTTGCCCTGAGTCTTAGGGGAAGAATGGCGTATACATTTAAATAAATAGAAAAGACTTCATTGGTGTTCAATACGTGCTGTGTCTCCTGGGGCACACCTGGCTCCAGGACCTTAACTTTGAACTTGCTGGGCACGCTGCAAAGCTCATCTTTGTACAGGAATTTTGGAGATGAGGGTATCATTTTGAGAGTATTATTTGGGGACAGAGAGGCATTTTCTCATGTGCTTTAAGGTTTACTAGTTATTGCTGAATATGGTTTACTCGTATTTTTAAAAATAATGGTCACCCACCCACCCAGCCTCGGAGAGACATTTTTATCTGTACTTCTACATTCAAAGACTTAAAAAAAAAATAACAACAACAGTAGGGCAAACATAAAACATAGCTGTAATTATTTTCTCAATTTCAATGAACATGAAACAGATAGCTTCTAATATAAAAACAATGTTTTCAGATTGGTCAGGGGTGTGGCTACCATGGAGTGAGGGGGCTAAGTTGAGCCTGGATTCTAGGGGGGCTCTTTGCAAGTGACTTGGGCACCACTAGGAAATTTTCAGTGGGGAGTGGAAGGAGTGGGGCCAACATTCTCTCCCCACCCACTCTGCTGCTCAGGATGCTTACAAAGGGCCCCACCAAGATAAAAGTTTCCATGGTGGGCACGGGACAGAGTGCTGGCCCTGCTGACTCTTAACATTTCCTTCCTGGTGAGTTTGCTGCCATTCTGGGATGCTTCACTGGGAGCCAGGGTGGCACCACAACCTTTGTCGGGGGAGATCAAGGCTGGCAGGGAGCCTTGGGAAGTCTGTCTCTAAGGAAGAACCCAACCCGTCCGTCCCCTTGCCCTTAGTGGGCCTCATAACTGAGACATGAGCCTGAGCCCACCACATTCTTGCTATGTCAATGCCACCGCTACTGGATGTGCCTTTCCTATACTGTAAAACACCCTTATTGAACGTCTACCTCCAAAAATACGTTTCTGGGTGAGCGGTTAGACTTCAAATTCCACGCCTTGCTGTGGCAATGGTATCTCCCCATCATGCATCCAGTGGGAAATTGGAATTAGCAAGGCCAAGGGAGTAGAACCAAGAGTCAACAGCTCCATGTATTATTGACAGGCCTCTCTGTTTATTGCACAGTATGCTGATAGCAGCAATTTCCTATCCCGTTGGAAACAAAAAATCATAGTTGCAGGAATAACAACCATTTAAAAGGTGCTCAGCAGAGATAGTGTGGTTAATAAGCTCACAGCATATTTTTACCTTCCACGACACAAGTTTGGTCTATCTTTTCAACAATACAGGAATGACTAATGCATAGCCATTTCAGGAGCAAAGAAAGCCTTTGGTAAGCCCGTTAGACTGCATTGCCTGTCTGGTAGCTTTCCAGGCATGTTCCAGCTGTCAGATGATGAAGCAAAGCGTTCATAATTTGGAACTAAATTAATGGTGACATTGCTCTCTTTCAAGTCTTTGTTTAAAGGTCATAATCTGCTCTTCTAAAGGATTAGAAGAATGCTAAGGAGTCAAAAATCAGAAAATAATATGCAAAGAACCACAGTAGAGTAAGACACTAAGGAGCTAAACGGCTAGGGAGCTACCCACTTTCTGGGAGGAACTGAATATCCTCATCTATTAACGTTCAAAAAAGCCAATGGTACTTAGCACAAGACTAGTCCTTTTGTAATCCTTTCCAGATGAGTGCAGCTGGGTCTGACTCCATTTAAGCTGTGTGGGGGTGTTTTCATATGTGATGGCACTGAGCTCCGTCATGCTTTGATCCTGCCCAGAGTGAAGTTCTCACTCTGGGCAGGATTTGCCCAGCTTGCCAAACAAGAGTGACAGCAACCCGGACCAGGGAGGGGACGGGGTGATGTGAGGACGTGCATCCACACAGCCCCGACCCGCGCTGCCAGGAGCAGCCCGTCCTCCTCCATGATGGGCAGCCACGACATCCTATGAGGCTGCCATGCCAGAACCACTGTGGACCTGGACTGGGGTAAGTGCGAATGAGCCAGCAGACATTATGGACTGCTTTATCCCAGTCCAGAGTCCCTTGCATGGGCTGCAGCAGCACATAGCCTGGGCTGTTCCTTGGGGATAGTCCTGAGGAACAGTCTGGGCTAAGCGCCACCACAGCCCGTGCAAACCTGAGTTCCAGTCCAGGGTAACATCTGGTGGCCGGTTTTAGACGTGACGGCACCACAGATTTCCATGCTTGGAAAAGTGGAAATCCATGGTATCATCACGTCTGAAAGCACCCTGGGTTGATCAAGTGACTGACATAAGTGGCAGCTATAAATGACAGAGTTCAGCCTAAATTCAGTGAAGCTTAACCAGCATAAGACACATAGGCCCTCCTGATTGTGTTACTTTACCAGTTTTGTAATTATAAATCAATGGGGGAGAGGGGGAACTAAATTTAAAAAGTCCTAAAAGCAACTCCTTTGAGCTAAGTTTGAATTAAGTTGAACATTGGGAGGGTGGTGGTGGTGGTGGTGGGAAGAAGAGAGAGGGGAGAGAGAGAGAAATTAAAGCTATCCAGTCTGAGCTTAGTATTTCAACAGTGCATATGCATAACATTTCTCTAAGCTTTTCAATGACTAAAAAGGGAAAAAATAATTCTTATTCTAGGAAATGTTTAGCCTTCCATTCTACTGATAGGAAAAAGCACTCCAACGATATAGAGATCATCATCTTCTCCAGCCACACCACAATGTTATTGGATAGCAGATGATGTTGCTCAAGACAAATCTGTTCATTTTCTAGGTTCCATGACAGTATGGCAAATATTGTTCCAATGTAGGAGGCAGACAGTCTGCAGAGAGCATGCACAGGGTGTGTGGATCATGTACATATAGAAGGCGCATTTCAGCATGTGGGTAGCTTTGATGCGACAAGTGTGATACACCATCATATGGATTTTCCTACTCTGTGACATAAGGATGCAACTGTTTACTCAAGCTATGCACTGGGACATGAAACTGACCATTGACCACAAATGCTAACACTTCTTGAAAGAATTACCATAGAGGACAAAATCTTTCAAACACCCACATGATAATTTTGATTAGAAGTACATTTATGACAGGGGAGAAAAAACAAACAGGAATATTACTTTCAATCTGATTTTTTATACATGTAGATAATCTGTATATCATTAAAAAAATAAAATGGGACTAGAAAAGGCCACAGGGTATAACTGTAATCTTTGATGTTTGGAGACTTTAGGAAAGTAAGGACGCAATCCTCTACCATTCTAGCCAATGAAAGTTTTGGTGCCACTCTATTTACTTGTCTCTGTCCCCATGTCACATGCAGGTCCTTACCCCACATGGTGAACCCAAAAATGACACTTTGGGCCTGAAACACGCAGCTAGTAATAACACTTAGAAATATGGCATTTCTGCATGGTGTCCTTATCAGCTTCATCTGTTTCCAGACATAAGACTAAGGGCAATGACTTCAATACAGATTCGGATAAAAGCATTTGTGCCCATTTTTCAAGATACGAAACTATTTAGACAAAATTAATTTGTCTAACAGAAGGGTCTTTAATATGCTACATTCAGAGAATTCTTATACTTCATCCAGTTCAGTTAATATTGTTGATGTAGTGCTATTTGACTGGTCTGGCCTGTTTCCCCAGAACATCTAGCAAAGATATATTACAGTCGGTAGGAAGAGAGAAAGTTTGGCACATCATTTAATCTCCTCTCTCCCCAAATGCTATGCAGCAAGCAAACCCTACACAAAAATTTCCTACATATCTGAGTAAAATTAATGTAACGGTCATGTAGTTAAACTTCTATATTTTGTTACCTTGAGGAAACTGAAGAGCTGTGCCCAGACAACAATAAATATTCAAGTAAATAAGGACCACATTCATTGTATTATTACTTTCACAGTGCTGTGGTGCTTTAGAGTTAAACAAAAGGGAACATGTCAATACCCTGAAGAGCAGAGCTTCAGCTGAGCACCCAAAGATTTGGATACCCCTGATGAATCTGGGGTTCCTGAATTGACCTGGCCCCATTTGGGCACTATCGATGCCTGACCAGAACCTGATGTGCTACTCGAACACACTGGCTGGCCTTTGAAAGTGACAGGCCCCAGCTGGGATGCTCCATAAGTATCCCAGCCAGGGCCTGTCAATTTCAAAAGTCGCTTCCCCCACCCACAGCACCTCTCGTCTGAGAGGCCAGCCAGACCTTTCAAACTGATATGCCCTGGCTGGAGCACTGGGTAACTGGACTCTGCAGTGCTCTTGGCTGGGGCTTGTCAGTTTCTCTGGGTAATGCCTGCATTTTTGAGCATCGGGCACCCAACTGGTTCTTGGTAGTTTGTCGGGTATCTGATGGAGTACCTCAAAATGTGGGCACTGCCCACGGGTACTAATTTTAGTACCTGTTGCAGCTCTACTAAAGAGTGCAGAATCCTCAAGCACTCTCCAGGAAACTTTTCCTCCCATGATAGGTAGAAGCCAGTGGAGTTATTTGTATAAGAACTACTAGTTTCAGTACTGGTTGTGCAGAATGGTCCCTAATATGTAACAAAGCATAACAAGGATGGATTGGGAAGTCAAACATTAATAAACTCTGAAAACAAAAATGTAAATCTTCTCTACCTGAACTATTTGTTCAGAGAACATGATGCTTTCCAGCAACAAGAATTGGGGTGATGTATGACGATACTTTCCCATATCAGAAGGATTAATGCCACCCATGGGCTAGGGTTGGCTTGGTCTCCAAATTCTGTTTATTCAGTATAGAGCGGAGGGGAAGAATCAGAGAGGATGCCATCAGATGTAACGCTCGTCACTCCTTCGAGGTCTGTGACACGCATGTTGCCATAATGTCTGTGCATGTCTGCCATTTGCTTACCATGCATTTCATGCCTGCATCCATCATGGGTATAAAATTTGTTGTGGGTGCTTGATGTAGCTAACGTGATGTCTGATGATGCATCAAGCCCTACTGCATGTCACAGCCCAGCCTTGAACCCATGGCCCCTGGGGTGCTGGAGAGCCTGTCCAGCGCCCTGCGCCACCTGGTGGGCTTGTGAGGGTATTGGATTGTCCTCCTTCTGTTTCCTTTGTGTGCTTGCTCCCTGTGTGTCATGCCCCCTCCCAGCTGTAGCCAGTTACCTTAGTCCTGCCTCCCAGCTTCCTGATTGGCCACAGGAAGTATTTAAGCCTTGGTGTGGCCACAGGAAGCTGGTGGAGCAA
>QEPC01001041.1:10229281-10240408 GCA_003113815.1 Sphenodon punctatus | reverse complement strand
CCTGTCCCTCCACCTCAATGATGAGTCGTATGCCTTCCTAGACCAGCTTGGCTAGTACTTATGTGGAGTGCTTTATCTCCTGGATATCAGAGAGCGGCTGAGAGGTTCCCTTGCTAATCCTGTGACTCCCCTTTTGCCTTCCCTCATCTTCTCCTCCGTCCTTTCCCTAGGCTCCGACCCCGGAGCCTGACACTGCGTGACAAAGATCATCTGGGAAACCACAGAGACATGGCAGCTGAGCAGGTTGGTTCTACTACCAGCTAAGGGACTGAATGTCTGCATGGCATTTTTTAAAAAGAAGGGACAACCCTTGCACAGTAGGGATCAAGGCTAAAGCTGGGAACACTTTCTGGGAGAAATAAAATTTGCCAGTGCATTTTTTTAAGTAGGGAGGAATGTCCAGAGGAGGGTAATGCAACAGCAGATGTGTCACCAGTGAGTTTCCATGAAAAATCCAGTGTGGGGGAGGGGGTCTATAGGGTGGTGGAGCAAGCCAGTAGCAGCACCCATGTTTGGTCACGATGACGTCACCAGAATCTGCACACTTTAGATTTGCATGTGGCTAGTGTTACACCTAATAGCACACAGAGAGAGGCAAGCTACTATGTGATGGAATACTAGGGCAGGCAACCACACACTGAGCATAACTCAGCACCATGCAAAAGTTCAGAAATTAATTTTATTTAGGTAAACCCTTTGTCACCATATTATCACAAATATTCAATAGTGGTAGCCTAGGTTCGGATAATTACAGCTAGCACATAAAATACAGAAGGGAAAAAAATGAGAGCAAATTCACTAGTATATTCTGGTTGCCTTGTCCATCTCGGTTTCAAAAAGCAGCCATGCTAGCTTTCAGGCTGCTTCATATGACTAAAGCGCTGTAGTACATTCTCCTGTACAACAGTATGCTAGTGAACCAGACCCTTAATCTCCAAAGACTGTATAAAGCTGCAGCTGGCGCTGAATGTGATGGCCTGCCATCTGAGGAGAGTGGGGCATTGCTGGGAACACATTACACCAGTGCTTCCGAGACTGCACTGGCTCCTAATAGCTTTCTGGACACAATTCAAGGTGCTGGTAGTGACCTATAAAGCCCTATGCAGCTTGGGCTGTATATTCTGAAAGACCATCTCCTCCCCTATGCTCCATCTTCAGTCTTAAGGTCAGCCAAGAACAACCTCTTGCTATTTCCACCATTAAACCAAGAAGGGCACATAGAGCGGTCTTCTCGGTGGCTGTGCCAGCTCTGGAACTCCCTTCTCCTAGAGATTTGCCAAAGCTTGAGCCTCAGCATCTTCAGGAAGCAAATGTAAGATCTTCCTATTAAACCAGGCATTTTGGTGAACTAGGAGATTGGTTTTTAGGAATAGGTTGTTTTATTGTATATGTTTCACTTTATTTATTTTTTAAAGTATTGTTCTGTTGTGTTATCAGCCTTGAGCCCTTGGGGTTGAATCTCCGGATAAATAAATAATGAAAAGTGTTCAATGTTAGTCCTTTCTGCTGTCATTATAGGGTTTTGTGGTATACTTTGCTGCCCTATAGTTAAAGTGATATCCAGTTTCATTGGAAGAGGCGAAATTTAAAAGTGCTCTAAAATCTACAACCTGGGCTCTACGGAGTTTCATCTAAACTCGCTTGCATTTCTAGTGCCAGCATACAACATCCCTGCACTCTACAGCATGTATGGAAAAGCACTACAAAATGCAATTTAAGACCCAGGCAAAACAGGTGTGAAAATTACATCCATCTTGGCAAATTTACAACTTAAAAAGTTGCTACATTTGGTGTCAATAAATACAATAACGTCTGCCACAACTGCTTCAGTCTCAGGTTTAATACAGAGTAAATTTACAGAAGCAAAAGAAGTATAAAAAAGGCAGCTAGGATTTTAATAGCTGCTTCTTTAAGCACTAATCAAAATCCCAGTGAAATAATCCAGCCTTGTATCATTGTTTGAAATAGATCTGTGAAAGAAATAGCAGCTATGTTGCTTTACCATAGTTTTTTCTGAGCTTTTCCAAAATGAACATTAGTTATTTTTTTCTTCATGTCTTTTCAAGCCTACATTTCCAACAGCTCACTCTCTCTATTTTGAATTGCTATCTAGACCAGTGACTCATAAATCTAGGGGATGGAACTCTGGAAGGGGGAGCGAGAAGGAACTAGACTGCCAAATCCCTAAACCTCCATTCTGGCTGAGCTAGGGGAATTTTCAAAATGTTGGCAACCCTTCCTGTTTCCTTAAAATGACTTCTGATCAACCCACGATTCAAAACTCAGGTTCTGGAAGCAGGCAAACTGGTGCCATTTTGGAGATCTCTCTAGCTGAGTGAATCAGAATTAGGAAAGCTAGGGTATCAGCAGAACTCGAGAGGTAGGGAGGGGGCAAAGGCAGGGTGACAAGGGGCATTTTTATACACACCTTAACATTCTGGATTTTTCAATCTCCTGGTTTTACAAGTGCACAAGTAAATTCTGGATGCATTCTTTTCTCTTTCACACACACACACACACACTACCCTGAGGCAGTTCCTGGATGCATTCTTGACACAAACTGCCCTGAGGCAGCCTAATGTAGCCGCAGCTGTAGACGTGACAGGCTTCCATGGAAACCAAGTGACAACGGCTGCCTGGAGCAAAGCAGTTTACCAGGAGAACATTTTACACACAAAAGTTCAGTGCAGAAGTTCAAAGAGCCAAATGTTTAAGATCTGGGTGAGTGATTTAGACACACAGAAAGTTCAGGATGTAACAGCAAACATGCAGGAGAAATGTGTGTGTAAAAGCACCCAAGGAAGGAGATAGGACAAGGTATATGTGCATGTGAGTTGTAGTCAGTGGAGTAGGGGTTAAATAATAGCAGCTGAAATGAATATCCATAGCAAATATTTGATCTGACAGTTTTGCCTACTTAGAATTAGGTCTAACAAAGCAGATACAAACTATTTACATCTGTTTCATTTGGGTAATTGTTTCTTTTTTCAGACTGTTTTTTCAAGACATTTTCAGTCATTTCAGCGACTGTTTGAACTTAAATGACCAAAAACCCTGGGAAAAGCAGAGTATGTGAAACGAAATAGCCAAATAAATGGATATATTATTTATTATTTGCATAGCACCAGAATGTAGCTGGTGCTATACAATCATAATTAGAGGCAGGTTGCCACCTTAAGGGACTTACAATTTAAGAAGGACAAGGGAGGAGAGACCAGGAAGAGAGGAATGTACTAGGGAGAGGGATACATTTTTGATTTTTTTATTTCTTTTTTGTATGTGCTTATCTTAGTTACAAGGGATGCTGAGTGAAGAGTCAGGTGTGTGTGTGTGAGTAGTTAGGGAACATCTGGTAGAAAAAGTAGGTTATTAGTAGGGATTTCAGCTTTATTAAGTACTACAGACAAGGGGTGGAGAAGAGGAGCATGCTCTAAAAACTTTGACAACCCCTGTTCTAGACTGTTGTTCCTGTGTGGCAATGAAGTGGTGCTATCATGTCATGATGGGAGTCAGCAACATGAAGAACCTCTGGCAGTCTAACATATGCAGATAGCCTTATCCAGGCTCCCATGACACAGTTACAGTGGATTATATGTTCCAGACAGTATTGTACAATTGGTCATGTCTAAATTGGAACTATTTGGTGCCCCTTCAATTCTAAATAAAACATTATTAATATTATTATTAGCAAGCATTTATAGAGTGCTAGCAATGTACCCGGCGCTTTACAAAGTAATGGAATAGACACGGTCCCTGCCCTAGGGCTTACAAGCGGAGAGATAGGGGGTTGGGGGTAGAGACAAAGGAAGGGGAACAGAGGGAGAGACAAGGGGTGTAACATTCATGTAGATGCGAGGTCCCAGGTGCACATGCTTGGCTTGGTTACATCGAGAATGATGGCTGGCTGGTCCATGTGGTGAAGATATGAGTACACAGACCTCAGGTAACAGATTGTACTGGATGGAGGGTATCAGCAGGAGTTAGGAAAGGGGAGTGAGGAGTTGAGAAGGGCAGAGCGGAAGAGGTGGGTCTTGAGGAGGGATTTGAAGATGCAAAGGGAGGGGGCAAGGCGGATGTGGGCATGGAGAGAGTTCCAGGGGTGGGGGACAGCTAGGAAGGAGGAGGAACGAAGGCGGTTAGGGGAGCGTGGGAGGGTGAGATAGGGGACAGAGGAGGAGCGGAGTTCATGGATTGGAGTACGGAGGGAAATTAGCGCAGAGAGGGGGAAGCAAGGTTGTGAAGAGCTTTGTAGGTGACGACTTGGAGTGTATGCAGGATTCGTTCAGAAAGGGGGAGCGAGTGAAGAGAGGAGAGATGGGGTTGCACGTGGTCCAAGTGACCGATGAGGTGGATGACCCTGGCAGCAGAGTTTGGGATGGAGATAAGGGGAGAAAGGGGAGAGCGGGGGAGGCCAGTGAGAAGGAGGTTACAGTACTTGAGGCGAGAGATGACCAGGGCGTGACCAAGGGTTTTGGCAGAGGAGAAAGCAAGAAAAGGGCAAATCTTAGCAATGTTATGGAGGGAGATGTGACAGGATTTGGCAACTGAGTCGATGTAGGGTTTAAAAGAAAGGGGTGATTCAAAGATGGAGCCTAAGCTATGGGCTTGGGTGGTGGTAAGGGTGGTGACCCCGTTGATAAGGATCAACAGGGAGGAGGAAGAATGGGAGAAGGGGGAAATAAGGAGTTCAGTTTTAGCCATGTTGCATTTGAGTTGACATTGAGATATCCAGGTAGAGATATCAGAGAGACAGCTGGTGAGGCGAGCTTGAACAGATACAAAGAGAGAGGGAGTAGAGAGAGAGAGTTGAGTGTCCTCAGCGTAGAGGTGATATTGGAAGCCATGGGAGGCAATGAGTTTGCCTAGGGTAAGAGGGCCAAGGACAGAGTCTTGGGGAACACCAACCGAAAGGGGAAAGGAGGAGGAGGTGTAGTTGGCAAGAGACACATTGAAGGAGTGGTCAGAGAGGTAGGAGGAGAACCAGTCGAGGATGGAGCCACAGAAGCCAAGGGAGTGAAGTGACTCCAGCAACAGTGAGTGGTCAACAGGATCAAAGGCAGCAGAGAGGTCAAGGAGGACAAGAATGGAGTAGAGGCAATTAGATTTAGCCACAAGAAGATTCTTGGTGATCTTAGAAAGAGCAGTTGCAGTAGAGTGAAGGGGGTGGAAGCCAGATTGGAGAGAGACAAGGGAGGAGTTGGCGAAGAGGAAGTCGAGGTACCAGGAATAGAGAACCCGAGCTCTCTTTCTACAACAGACCCTACAACATGAGCTCCCTTTCTACAACAGACCCTTATATCATATGTAATCAAGTAGATCACTATGTAATTGCAATAATCCAAGCTGTGTCGCTTGAAAATACACACAAGAAGGGATCTGCATTGCTCATTAATAAAAGTATAAAGATCCATGCAACCATTCCTTCTGAGCCATGCATAATGAGGCTGGAAAAGGTGCTGATCTAGTGGGAAGTCACAGACTGAAGGGGATGCAGAAGGAAATACCTGGATCACTGAGGCGTATTCAACCCCAAGTGCTCAGTCCTGAATAGGAAGCATGGTTAGAGAGTTTAAAACCCATTCCGAATGAATACAACTGGGCAGCCCTATCCGAGAGGAAACACTGCACAATGTTTATTTTTCCATTACAAACCGGAGACCCTCCAGGTTTCCTGTGCTCCTCAGGTATTGTTCCTACACATAATGAAGGAAACATAGCTCTTTTTATTCATCTTACATTACTGCATGAAAAATGCTGTGCTGAGGCATTCAGGAAGTCCGTAGCCCCTCTGTACCCGTACTGTACATTGTTGTGGTGGAAGTAAGCCTACAATGCAAGCAACCTCATTATGAGAACAGTAGCTTAAAAATATTGGCTCTAGTTTTCTCCTTTCTACCGGTGTAAGTCAAGATTCTACACTGCAGCTACAGCAGCGTAGACATGAAATTGCAGATGGTGGAATAGTGTGGACTTGCTGGGTGTGCATTATAAAAAGATAAGGCATATGTAAAGAAAAAAAATTACAAGACCAGAGAAAGGCAAGTCAGCAGGGTCATCTTTAACAAATGCAGGGTCCTGTGCAAAATCAGCATAAGAGTCCTGCTCAAGCACAGCCTGAGCCGGACTGCATTGGATCCAACATGAATCAAAGCTCGATGCAACAAGGACACACCCCGAAGGAGTCAAAGACATGTGCTTTGTGTTAAATGGTTACACTCTTTATTAAAGATATCCACAATTGCAAAAGGTAATTTGGGTCCAGCACAACAATTTAAACTTTACAACAGCTAACTGAACTGGAAGTTGGTCTTGATGTGCCCTCAAGTACCAGTTCCTGTATACCTCATGTGACTAAGCCTCTTCCCCCCACCCATTCCATGACATGGATCATAGGTGAGGGAGGAAAAAGTGTGTCTCCCAGGGACCGGAGCAAGGAAACAAGTTAAGTGGGACCCGAGGCCGCCAATCCCTTCTCCCAGGAATGGGAACCTGGCACCAAGCCGTACCCTGCTTGTGCACCGATAATCACACCCCAGTCTCTTAAGGAGATGTTTCCCTCTTTCATCTCCCTCATTCTGCCACTTAACTTTAAGAGTGCTGGACCCACGCAATGTGTGCGACGAATTCTAGTAGACCCACCTGGTCATAAAGGCCCTATGAGCCAAATCATTGAATCACTCACACAGTGGGAAAGGCGAAAACCAGACAGCCCTGGTGTAAAAATTCCTTTCCGGCCCCTAAGTCCACAACCAACCTCACAGTGCGATGGGGGCGGTGCTGCTGCTACCCAACCAATTACCGACGGACTACTTTGAAAGCCGGCATTGGTGAGCTCCTCCCTGATCCCACCTTGCCAGATCAGGTGTCCACACCCTTCTGGGTTGTTGCTGGGCAGAAACCTCATTGGGAGTGTCCTCCCTTTCCGCTGCAGGAGGTGTTGCCATGGCAACCCTTACTGCCACTTGCAGACCCTGGCAGCTCTCCCCACTTTCTTAGGCTGCTTTGCTCATTCTCCAAAAAGCAGGGGATGACAACAAAGTGCCCTTCACCTTTACCTCACTCATTTTAAGCGGGGCGGCAAAGGGAGGAGCCCAGGCCTGATGTCTCTGGCTGGCCCTGCCTCCCATGGAACGCTGTGATGTCACAGCACTCTGTAAGGGGCAGGGCTAATGCTTTCTTAAGCCCCTTTCCAACATGACCCCACCCACTATAGAGCACAGTGATGTCATGGGGAAGGGACCTGGCCCCAACCCAAGATGCTTGAGCTGAGTACACCTGACCCCAGAGGAACCAGTCAGGTCCTGATGGGTTGCAGGCCTCTAGAGCAGATTATGCACAGGAGAAAAATGACATACAGAGAAGAAGGGGGGCGGCGGTTTGTTTTGCCACCTACTAACCATTCTCAAGCTAGTATTTCTGTTAGAATCAATGTTCCGAGGCATTATAAGAAGCACCATACATCATCAATTAAATGATTTAGCATCATTTTGAAATTTGAAACAAAAATTAAATTCTTTCACATGCTAAGTGTTCCCTTAAGCGAAGGGCTTTGTGCAGGAGCACAGGTGGCACATGCTTAAAGCTGGCTTGGCAAGTCAGTGCAAGCCCTGCTAGGTGCTGTGTAACCCTTCCCAAACAGATCTCTTAAAGTACCTTATGATCGGCATTATCACTACTAATCTGCTGCTGCTGGGTGCCTCATCAGCAAAGACTGACAATCAGACTAACCAGAGCATTGTCAGGATGGAATTCTGGTCATCTTGTCTTCCTAGATTTCCATGTCTGGAGTAGATGAGATTACAATTGCCGAGGTGGGATATGACAAGGATAAGAATTTTATTACTGTCACCAAACTGGAAACTACCACTCAGCTGGTGAGAGGCTAAAGAATTATCCTATTTTGTTCTATACCCTCTAGCACTTATAGATGCACTTCAGTCAAGGGACATGCCAGCAGTTTCCAAACTGGGGTCTGGAACCCCACACGGGATCATGCCATCTGTGAATAAGGTCATGATATTATTCATTTTGTATATATGTGTATGCCTTTCTTGCTGTCTGAGGTAATGGGATTATATTTAAAGTTTTGAAATGGGGCCACACAGGTGAACTTCTGAGAACAGTTAAATTTCCTCTCTCTCAACTATCTCTTAGACTGGGGGGTGGCGGGGGAGTGTAGTCATTTTGTTCTGAGTTTTCTTTGTATGAATTGTGAATAGTCAAAATGCTGAATGATAAAACGGATAGGTTTTATTTATCAATTCTCTGTGTCATTTTCAGCGCCAGAAACTGTGAGGCACAATCCTCCAGCCATTAAAGTCAATGACTCACATCCCAATGACTTTAATAGTAGAAGGTTGCACCCTGTACCTCACATGTGTCATGTCAGGAGGAGAAGCAACAATTACACCGATTTAAAACTCAGTTAAGCTTATAAGCACTGTTTTTCCAACTTCTGCACTCACTGAGGTTTTAAAATAAATAATCATAGCTTGGTGCGTAACACTTTTTTTTTTTGGGTCCTTTGTCTAGGTTGGAATGAGATCCCGAAACCAAGGTGGGGAAAGCTCGTCTAATGGGCATTTCTCCAGTTCCAAGCCCATCATCAACAACGTGGAGAATGAAAACCTTCAGGAAGATGCCAAGAAAAAGAATAAACCTCATCGAAAGGAAGATGAGGTCATGGTCTCAGGAACTGTCAAGCGACATTCAAAAGCACAGAGCCCTAGCGAACGGAAGAACAAAAAATCCATAGAGCTTTCTAAAGAGGACCTTATTCGCCTCCTCAGCATCATGGAAGGAGAACTCCAGGTACAGGAGAAACCCACTCTTCCTTTTTAGCTCTTCTTCATCTTTTCCCTTTTAAATCTTTACCAAAAAATAATAATAATAAAAAATCCTTGTGTCTGAACATAAGATTTAAAACAAAAAACTACCAAACTAGTAATGATACCTGGCTGGATAATGAGTGAGCTTAGCTATCTTTTTCCCCTAATGGGGGTGGTGAAGCAAAACTCTTTCTTAAAAGCAGTTTGCTTAGCACCTCTATCAGTGAACTGCATGTACTGAAGCAAGAAACGTTGTGAATATCAGTCAGGATACACAGGAAATTATACAGGAAAGCCCTAGGGAGGCTAGAAATATGGGCAGAAACAACTAAGTGCATCTCAGCTTGGAAAGATGCAAATTACAACAGTGGGGAAAAATAATAATACAGTTCATGTGTGTTCAGTGCAAGACAGTAACCTGGAAAGCAGACATGCTAGAAAATAATCTGGGGTGAAGGTGGGAGATAAATTAGATAAGAGGTGACAAGGCCTATCTTAGTGGATTTGTTGTAATGTCTGCATGAGCTACATGAGTTTTTAAAATGCCGCAGATTCTCTGGGGTGGTTTCATACATGTAGGAATTTTTGTATATTTGAATCAAATGGGATGGACCTATAACAAGGAGAGTGATATCTTTTCACAGTGGTGTCACCTAGGGATTTGTTCTGTATTTACCATGGTGTAGTTTATGTGAGGCCAAAGATTTCATTACCAATCCCTTCTCCCCTCTTCTTACAGAGAATTGCTATCACATGGTGTTTCTTTTATGCTTCTGTTTCTGTTTTCTTTAACAGTCAGCCGCTATACAGAGGTGGGGAACCACAGGCCCAGGGGCCAAATGTGGTCAGTGGCTAGTTTTTATGGGACCCTTTCCAGTTCCTAAATCCGGCCCCTGGATCCATTTGCTAACACCAAGCACTGAAAAACTGAACTCAGAGGAAGGCAGCAGAAGGCGTTTTTAAATGAGACGCATCCACACGCGGCCTCTAGCTATCCATGTGCCCAACTGCTTGTGTGATGGTGATGCGTGGGGAGGCATGCTCCTGTGACCCACCCAGTGGCCACTCATGGCCCCGCACAAAGCGTTCCTGACAAATCTGGAGTTCTTCATGCGGGCCAAGGTGGCCACCTCTGCAGACAGGACAGCCATGTTGGGAGCCACTCATTTGCAGTGCTCCCCACATACATTGCGTGCGTGGGCGTCCTTCAGCCATGCTACTCTCAACGTCCACGGACCCCTTCCTCCCTGCGGCGCTTGTTTAAAAAGACCCAGAGATGAGGGTATGAACACAAGGATAGGGGACACATCTGTTGCATAGATCCATGATCTAGACCCTCCTCTTCCTGAGTGCATCCCTTAAGCACCTCCACCCCCAATTCTAGGTGGCCCTCGGAGCTTGTACTAATTTTAAAGTGACCCCTGGGACTCTGGGAGCGAAAAGGTCCCCCACCCCTGCATTAGACTAATCCTTTTCCTCCCCAGAAATGACCTGTCAGAAAATGGCTGTCTGGCAGAGTTTACAGTGGTACACAATATAGCTTCAGAATTCACCAGGTGTGTTTACTGTTCAAAATGGAAACCTTTTCAGCCCAATGACATTTGCAGTTACTTATGAAAATATCAGTTTGTGCATATTAGCTCTTGCAAAGCAAAACTCAGTACCGTCATATGGCTCCATTTCTGGCTGACAATCATTTGGCATACATGTAGTTTCTGGACAGACTGAAGGAGAGACTAATTCATTGGTTTGCGTGCTTAATGTACCAATCTAGCATTGTGGTGTGAGGGAGGAAACACACTCTTGGACTGCAGTTCCCAACCTTTTTGCTTGTGTAATCCCATGGCCCTAAAAAGCAAAGACATGCAAAGTATAGCAAATCAGGATCATTACCTCATCTGCAGATAGTGTAACCCCTTTGGGGGTTACAACCCATACTTTGCAAATGTCTACTCTTGTGATAAAGGCAAAGACTTGGGTGGCAGGAGACCTACCTCAACTCTTGCCGGCGCATCCCCCCAATGAGACACAGAGACCGTATTGGATTTTAAAATGGCCGCACTCTTTATTTCAATCATCCTAAAGGCCGGTGGGTATTGCTCAGGCAAACTGGGTCCAGTATGATAGCTACTTAACTTACTTATTAACACCGTTACTGACAGGGATGTGCCCTCCCTTGTCAGTACCCAACAACATAACTCCCCCTTTCGACAGCACCCTGGCTCTGGCCGAAAGGGGACCATCCCCAACTGTGGGGTTGAGTAAGGAGGTAAGTACCCGCAAAGCCAGCAGACCGTGC
>QEPC01001041.1:10176643-10196508 GCA_003113815.1 Sphenodon punctatus | reverse complement strand
TCTGAAATGACCCTGTGTTTTCTTCCATCTGATGTTAACCCTGGGAACTTCTTGCTGCTGGGTTTTGCCAGAGTTTTGAGTGTTTCCCTGTGTTTTGGGTTTATACATTATTTATTTTAAGCTTGATATGCATGTAGACTGTGTTTTCTTCTATCCAATGTTAACCCTGGGAACTTCTTGCTGATGGGTTATGCCATGCCACTGGCCTACCGTCCCCCTGGCTCCGCCTACCGTCCCCCTGGCTCCGCCTACCATCCCCCTGACTCCACCTCTAGGCCCGCCAGCCTTACTGCCCCAGTGCCCCTCCAACAGCAAAACCCACCAGCCGTGTGTGGTGGGTGGTGGAGGAGAAGGAGCATTCTGACACTGGTTGCTCAGAGCCCTATGATGATACAGGCCTAATCCCTCGTGGATTTCAAGTGTCAAACTACTATCCTGACGGGCATACTCTAGCTACTGAGCAAACCCAAAAAACTGTGTGGAGCTAGGGTTTGTGGGTGGCTGGGGTCAGTGTCTGGCTATCCCGCCATAGATTCCCCCAACCCCTTAACAGATCTTGGGTGTGTTTTTATACATATATAATTTAAGGCGGCAAATTTATCTCTATTATAACTCTGTAGCAGTAATTTCAGTGATGTTACATGAGGGAGTTGGCTAGCACATGCTTATGTCCTGTTGCTTTTAGTGGGACTTTGTGATCATTGTAGAGCCTCACGAATAGTCTAAAGTGTTCTGGGATAACACGTTGACAGGACCTTTTGGGCTAGGGTAAGGTAAGAAAAGGGGCTATTTTTGTTTCCCCCGAATTTCAATATCAGATATCCTATATATCCTATAAAAGTTCACTAAACAATTCCAAATATCCAAACTAACTTTTCAGAACTAAAATGGTCTCCTTAAGATCTGCTGCTTAAGTCACAAGTGTGGACATGGCCCTGTAAGTGTCTTAAATTTCTTGAGGAGCTTTCTGCCATCATGAAATAAGCTAAGGTAATAAATCCCCTTTTGCCCCAGGAAAATTATGCATTAACTTCCTGGCAAAAGCCACCATTTTTACACAACTGATGTTATTATGGAAGCAAAGGAAAGATACTTCAGAAATGCAGTAGAAAGAAATATTTCAAAAGTTTTGGCAATAAACATTCTCTCTGTGATACACTGAGCAGACATGCCCACTGATAGGATCCAACTTAGCAGCTTCAAAGTGGCTTCCACCAAAGATTTGTCAAGGCACATTCAAAATCGGATTCCAAAAACACATGCATAGCTTGTCACTGTGACAGCACGCAGAGAAGCCCTGCAAGGTGAAAGAACTCCTTGGGTACTATCAAATATTGCCTGCTTCAAAGCAGGCTTGGCTGAACAAGTGGGCAATCCTTATTCCTTCGTTGTATTTTGCTTCTGCCTACTGGCATAAGAGAAAACCATTTTAAAAATCACAATCTAACAAAAGAGAGAATGTGACAGAATTTAACCGTTTTTGTTTTTTTTAAAGAATGCCCACCACACATGAAGTATGCTTGTTTGCCCTCATGCAACAGGACTACAACTGCCTCAAGAAGCCAACTGCATTAATTTTATACAAATAGAAGAATGACTGCTGGGATACATGCATGACACTAGGTGGAATTTCCAGAGACCCAAGAAAATGCTCCAGCCAGTCAGCAGGTGACATGTTGGTGGGTCTGGCCAGGGAATCAGGTGAATGCAGGTAGGGGGTTGGGCTTGGCTCAGGTATCTGACTGCCACCCCCTAATCACATGAACCTAGGAGACCCTGACCCATCTGGGGAGAGGTGGGGTCTGATTCTACCCCACCCTTTAAAATAGTCTGCGCACCCAGGCAAGCCCTCTTTTCCTTCAGTGATTTCCCGGGTCAAGCACGTCCTTCCCACCCATCACACACAATTGTGTCTGTTATGTATTTTAGATCTATCCTGCTATGGGCCATTGCTAGTCTCTGTATTTTGGGCTAAGATGGGATTTTTTACACATCCCTGAGATTGGCAAGAAGGGGTGTGGGTTTTGCCTTCTTTGTAGCAGGTTGTTTTGTATTCTCAGTAGGACAACTGGGATGCCAAGCAGAGTTTCTGCCGTCGCAACTATAAAACAGATGTCCGCTTGGGATATGGAAGACCAAATTGATGGTTATATTGGACCAATAAAATTGATAAAATGGACAGGGGGTGGGCACCAGGGAGGGAGCTATGCATACCTGAGCACAGTCCTACCTCCTGCCCTCACCCCAATTTTTAGGGGAGGGAGTGCTATGGCCTTTGCCTGTGGCACACCCCTGAAGCAGGGGACTGCCTGCCTGCCCCTCCCTCCAGATTCATAGGTATTTTGGTTCCATGGCTGACATTGGCACAGGGTATGCCCTTTGAGGGGTGCATTGATCGCAGCCACATGGGTAGAAGGTGCCTGACAGTGATGCCAGGTGCACATGGGGCGGGGCCACCTGTTATGCTAATAAAGTTGCAGCCTATGCCTATTTTAATCAATTACGTGTGTGTTTCCTTGAGCCATATACTCGCAAGAGGCTGCTTCCCTGTTTGCTGCAACGTATGACATCCAGTATGTCTTGAATGGAGCTAGAAGGTGTGGGACCACAGCCACCTCACTTCCTTTACAGGGCTGCCACTTTGCTCATGGCCTTTGTTAGCGCTATGCAATAAGCTCTCCAAAGCTTTGGGAATGTAGAAAATTCGACACTGGTGGGATCACAATGCTGCACGGGAAACCTGTGACCTTATCTAGTTTCTGATCTGGTACGCAGCTGCTGCACTATTAATAAATCTTGGTGTGCAAAAGAACAGCACAAGATTTTTTTATTTTATTTTTTAAAGTCCTCCTAGTTATAGCCATAGTTTGACAGCTACTTTTCATGCCATTAAGCAGAAGAAAAGTATAACTTTGTAAACTTTGAGCCTGCATTGATTACACGGTCTTTTCACCTGTGTGCCATGGTGATTAGCAAACCTATTTGAGGAAGTAAAAAATACCAGAGGGACTTCCAGTGGTTTCATGGTGACATTACTTATGAATGTCGTCATTTGTTCTTAATGTTACTAAGCTCTTACCCATATAACTTGGGGAAATTCTTATTATGTTACAGACGTAAAGAGATCTCCTTGATCAGTAGCCCTTAAAATAATGGTTAAGTTATACAAGAGATAGTACTGATTGGCAGGTATTTCTAAGATGGCAATTAAACATTCCAGAGTTCAAGAATAAAAGTTAAGAAAATGATTGGCTCAGGGACTTAGAGTGGGTATATAGGGACTTTCACCAATGAGTCACGGATTAAATCCAGTACAGCCCATTGCAGCCCACCTCATGGATGTGACTGAGTATTTTTGACTTGTTTCCCACATTACAGTATACATGCATCTACCTGCTCAAACAAACTCACATGTTCGAGTCTCACAAGTTGCTAAGTATAAACAGTCTTGCTACAAACTGTCCACTTATCGGCTGTTACTTGGAAACTGGCACCTAATAACTTTCTGATAGATTCAAGTGTACACACACCCAACTCCTTTATACATTGATTCTGAACAGCCTGAGCAGTTGCAAACTTCCCAGAATATTTCTTCATTAAGCTCCTGCTGCTGCAATACCTGGTTCTCTCAGATCTCATAATAATTCCACTTAGCACAATTTGGTGCTGAGGTATGGTTTCTACTAGAAACAAAACCAAAGCAATGTTTTCCTCCTCTCCCTCCCCCGCAATTTAAAAGACATTAACTTCTCCCATGCTGCTCCCTAGCCTTGGAACTCCCAACTTACCTTCAAATTCCTCCAAAAAACCCTACCTCCTCACTCCCACAGATTGCTCCATTCTGCTTCTCCTCATACTGTCCCATCCTTCAGGATCCCCCCTTCTCCCTTATAACTAAGCTAAGTATTTGCACCTGCAACTTCTCAGCTTCATGAATGGATCCTTGTCACTGTGTCCCCCCTCCCCTTGTCCATTCTAGACTGAAAGGCCCTTGAGGCAGAGATTTGTCACTATAATCATGACTGTTTCAGGTCAGGCACATTGCTTAGTGCTATATAAATAATAAATAACATAAAATAATAATAAATAATATAAATCTGAATAAAATTATATTCATGATAATTAGTTCAAATCAAATTCAAAATTTTATTGTTTGCCACCTGGGCTATAACAATCTTATACAAAGTAAAAATATAAATAAAATAATACAACAGATGTATGGTTATAACTATAAGCCATCCGCAAATTGCAGGCAGCACTACCGTGAAAACCTGTGGTAAAAAGGTGGGCTTAAAGTCCACATGCTAATCCAACTTTACCTAACCTCCCTAAAAAGGAAGGAAAAAAAGGGGAGGAAAATTGTAGCTACTCATAGCCCCAAAACCACATATTGCACATAGATCCCCCTATACCAAACCGACCTCCCGAGTACGCTACCGTCCCGCCCACTACTGTGATCAGGAGAAGTAGGGGCTGTGAATGCCTTGGATAGCTAAAGCAAACCATGCTACAGTTCTCGCTTGAGCAGTATCCTCCGGGTTAAGGAGCCTATGCAATCCCTTAACGGCAAGATCCTGAGGTGCCCCTAACCTCCCCAAGTATTTACATCTGGGCCCCACCAGAGCCGGACATCGGAAAACCATATGTTCCAAAGTATCTACCTCCCCTAAAGAGCATATGGGGCAAATCCAAAGGGCCCAGGGAACCATCTTATGATAATTAGTTATCCATTATAATAGTCAACTGAAAATGTGAACAAAACTAGCTCCCTTGTGCCTGGCCCTAGAAGTGAAATTAATGAATAGCAGATTTTTTTAAAAAAAATCACAGATATTATTCACATTTTCAAATGGTCATCAAATAAATAGCTGTGCCTGAAACAAAATTAATCAAGTCTTCAGATACTTCTGTTTCGAATGTTCCAATTTTTTTCTTTTCTTTCCACCATTTTGGCAGAACCCAATATCCAAAATTAAAATCCAATCTGGAAAAATGAAATGTATATCCGATATGGGTAAATGAATTGGAAATTAAAAATGCTTTGCTTTCTGTCTTCTTTGTCAGGCTTAATTTGAAGCAGGTGAAATTGTTGGATAGAATATTGACTGTGGATAGTATTATCATTACAAAGGTTTTTATCCCACCTTCTTCCCAAAGGACTCAAGGCAGCTCACAGCATGTTGCTAACAAACAATATTATAGTACAAATAAACCCTCTACAAAAGAGAGCCCCTGAAGCCTCATCTCTATCCCCTCCACAACCATCCATTCCAGCTTTACCTGCCCCCTAACATGTGCTTTAGCCTAAGAATCACTGCAGTCTGGAACAAGCAGGAACCCTAAAGGAGTAGGCCTGCCGAAAAGTATGTTGTGCTCTGGGCTTGCTACATACTTTTAAAAAGAATTGGCTCTCTTATCATCACACCTTCACAGCGGACAATCCCCATCAGAGCGCCTTGATTTCTTTACGAGTCTGTAATCTCAAATGATCTAGCCTACTTTAAATTCTACTCTAGACAATCCTTTTGGCTTGGTATCTGCATTCTAAAGTTTAATTAAATAAATACTTAATAAACCTTGAAACTAAATGGCACTGTGAGCATTCGTTTCTTGTTGTTTCAGTGGAAAGTTAGTTGTTTGGAGGAAACATGAAATCACTAATTGCACAGGCCAGCTATTTCAGTTAATTCCCCATGGAATCATTGTGAGGAGTTTGTCAGGATCTTCTAGGCTCTCAGAATTACTGGAAGCTACAGTGTCATCCATGACCCTGTATGACTAAGAAGTTGTTGCACTTCTAAACCTTCCACCTCTCTAGCTAGTCTCTTAGCAGGCAAAAGCAATTTCCGTTCCATTTATTATTAGCATCACAGACACATTTTTGCTTTGATGACTCCTAGCAACCTCCTGTAGCATATCTGTTTGTTAATTTGCCTTTTGCAAACTTATCAGAGGTCTATGGCCAACATACATGAAAACAGAATTTTTTTGAATTGATATCCTTGAAAAGATGAGAGATGAGCAATGAGTACCTTAAATTCCCACTTGTGTGGGTGGGTGAAACACACATATACACCTACACAGACATATATATTACATATATTCTGTGTGTTTAAACTACTATATTTACCCATCTATCCTTACCAAGCTATAAAAGAAGCTGGAAGTGCGCTCTTGAGAATTCAGACTTCCCTCTACATGCATCATCATGAGGATCTGGATCCTGAATCTGCATTATTGCAGCACAGAAAGCTGAAGCTACAAGAATAAGGGTGCAATCCTGACTGAGCCATTGACTTTAATGGATAGAGGATTGCACACTATCTGCATTAGCTGGCAGCAGAAGAAGGCTGCCACTTCAGAGGCCCATATGGTCAAAGGAGTCCAGTCCTTGCCTTTTGTGTGTCCACCTCCAGTGGAGGAACATGAGCTGCTGGGACCATATACAAAGATAGCATTTATATTATATTAATTATACATGTTCTTGTATATCCTGATGGTTGTGTATGTGAGACATGCACTCACAGATGTTCCTTGATATTCTAGCAATCCAAAGTCCAGTTTTGCATGCTGCTGATTTCAATTCACCCAAGAGTGTTGAATTGTAACCCTACAGGCTCGAGAAGACGTGATCCATATGCTGAAAACAGAGAAAATCAGACCTCAAGTCTTGGAGGCTCACTATGGATCTACAGCTCCTGAGAACGTCCTGCGAATATTGCATAGGGATGCCATCCTTGCCCAAGAGAAGTCCATAGGGGAAGATGTCTACGAGAAGCCTATTTCAGAGGTAACACCATAGCAAGCTACCCCAGGAACAAATAGCATCCATTTCCCTTTGGTTTAATGTGCATTCTTTTAATATAAAAGCTAGGGCTGCTGCAATAATCAATTCTTAAGCAAATTGAAAGGAACAGAGTTGAGAAGAATATTTTCTTGCTATTAAATCAGCAAAATGTTTTCTACATGCTCATGTTATTTATTCGGCTTTGGTTTTCAAAATAGCTAATATTGAAACATAGTGCATTGTCATTTACCACAGTGTATTAAGGTTGTTTGCTTTTATGGTACATTTAAAATTTCTGGAAGCACTATTAAGTGCTGCTAATGTTCATCATTTTAGAACAGCATCCTGTAAGCAGTGAGGCTGAGAACAGTAACTTGGGGCTTGATTCTGATCTCACTCCCACCAATGAGAAGCGGTCGGAAGCCCATTCCATTAAAGTAATTCCAAATAGAATTTCCCTCCCAAATCCTTTCATCAGAGAGGCCAAACTTTGCATCAGGCTCTGAACTAAAATCTGGAGGAAAACCCTGTGGACAATAGAAATTTGGTACTTGCTGATCAGTAATGTTGTGGAAAATCAAGCCAATAAGGATGAAGATCAGGCACTAAATAAAGACTACAGGATTTTAACCTTGATTTGAAGTCAGTTGAGGAGATACGTTAGTTCAAAACAGGTATAACATTACAAATATTACCTTGAAGGAGAGCTGAAACAAGTATCCACTACAGTATCCAACTGGATATTGTGGTATCTGCCGGTATCCAGTTCATGTCAGGAGGATATCCAGTGAACCAGATTACCAATTTACTGCACTACTGTGCATTGTCATTTACCACGTGACTGTGTGTCTGTCCATTATTATTTTTTAATCCCTTCCTCCAGATCTGATTTTAAAGTAGAAGAGTACTTCTACTACCCGTCTACATATGGTAATATGGTAGACAGGTTCACTTTTGCTGTATTACCCGGTAATTCAGTTTGGTGCGTTAACCTCCATGGTAACCATTTAGTTACCAAATAACTGCCAAAGAATACCAGATATTAACTGTGGATAATTTTTTGTGCTCTCCATTTCAGCACAACTCCCTGCAAGGTGAACCCACAGCATACTCCTCATAAAAAAGAAAGAGAAAAAAGTACTGTCTCTTTCAAATTTTAATTTAAACCTTTATCTTAAAAAAAAAAAGAATACCACAATAAAACAAAAAAAAACCATCTACTCCTGCAATAAAAATGGAATAATAAACATAGCATTGCATGATTAGTTGACTGAATATTCCTGAATGCCTAGGTGTTCAATGGAAAGAAGCATGAGGCACATCATAATGGACTGATATTAATTGACCCAGAGGTGGAGAACCCATTCCCTCCCATAGGCCACTAAAAATTAGTACAAACTCTGCAGGCCAGATAGCAATTGGGGATGGTCAAAGGGTGCACTTGGGATGGGGAAAGGAAAGAGAGGATCCATATCGGATCTTTGTCATGAATCCATTTCCTGTCCTTGAGTGCAAGCCCTTCTCTCTTCTCCCCTTCCCTGAATTCCCTCTTTCGGTGCTTTTGAAAAGGTCCTGGATCCCTGGGCAAGTGGGCCAGATAAACAGCTGCAGGCCACAGTTGGCCCACAGACTGAATTACAAGATCCAGTCTCTCTACTTGAGGTTGTCAGTGCAAATTATAAGACTAGGTAGTCTTAGGAGTGCATCCCATGTTAACTTGTACCAGTGCTTTTCTCAGGAAGGAAAATAAACCTGACACCCCCCAGCATACTCAGAAAGGGTCTGAAGGGAACCTCAAAGGACATGAAATTACTGAACTCGCACTTTGTCTAAACACAAGATTCCAATTTCGTAAATCAGCCAGAATAAGCTAACCAGTTATTTAAAACGGTCTATTCTTCTTTTCAACAAACCAGTTGGACAGACTGGAAGAAAAACAGAAAGAAACCTATCGACGCATGCTGGAACAGCTCCTGTTGGCAGAGAAGTGCCATCGGCGTACGGTTTATGAGCTGGAAAACGAAAAGCACAAACATACGGATTACATGAACAAGAGTGATGACTTTACCAACCTCTTGGAGCAAGAGCGTGAAAGGTGAGCAGCATTAGTAGGTGGAATAAACTCAACATCTTGACAGTTGCAATGTTAAGAGGTAAAACGCCTTTTTACCACCCCCCACCCGACAGCCATGCTAACTGCATATAAAACATCTCTATAATCACCCGGTACTAATAAGGTCTCAAGTTTAACTGGAAGGATACCCTTAAACATCCCTAAGATCATGCATTTGTCTAAGAACTTCTCAGTCCAGAAGATACAGTTACTAAAATGTCTTTGTTTTGTGGGTGGATTTTTGTAACTCCTTAAAAACTAGCTTAACTGACTGTAAAACTTCAAAGTTCAAACTATGTTGCATTTTACTTACCAGTCTGCAATTCTGTCATCTTTACAAGCATGTCAAGAATTAAATAGCTCTTTTCCCAGTTTAAGAGTATGATAGCTTTCACAACTGGGTCTTGTATGTGAACTACGGATATTTAGATACATATCTATTTTATGTATTAGCTATGCCAGGAAATGGGCCTCTCATTTCTCAAAAAACTTTGCTGGCACAAGCTCCATTGAAGTGAGCGGAATGGGAGCGGAGCACTGGACTGGAGCCTAATGAGAGAATAGTCGGTCCAAAGCCCAAGGAAGTGAATGAGAAACTTTCTATTGTCTCCACTGATCATTCTTGCCTTAGAAGTGCAATTTGTTACAGTAACAGTGTTCCAAAGTTATCCAATTTGTTTCCTTCAAATCAGCTAGTTCATTCATTTTAACCTGAAAAACTCTGGTCTTCTTGGTACTAATTGGTACTATGCAAATAAGGTAGTGCTTGCATTTTGTTTTGGGTGCTCTCTACTTCTATTATTATTTATTTATTTATTTATTTTATGTATTTATATTCTACCCAATCCCCCAAATAGCTCAGGGCAGCTTCCACTATTTCTTAAAAAAAACATCAGCACATATAAAATACATCCCACACCGCCCAATACCCCACTCATCCATCCCTCCCAATCCCATTCCTCCAACTCTCACTTGGAGGAATGCCCTCCCCCCAGGCTAGCCCCCCTTTCTGCTCTCTGGGGCTTAGTCTGCTCTTACTCACTGCCCCCCCTCTCCCCCTGTCTCTCACCCAGGGAAGTCTGTCTAAACTATCCCACATACCCACTCTCCCTGCCTACAACATATCCCAATACCAATACAATACAATACAATACAAATTTTCAAAAAACTAGGGGGAGGCTATAGGTGAAGCAGGGACTGTAATATAAGGGGGACTAAAAGTAGCTGCAGTATGATGGTGGATCCTTCAGGGCCGAGCAGCTTCAGGGCCATGGCCACGAACAGCCCAAGAACAGTCAGCGCCCTTCAGCTGCCTCCTGATGGCTGCTACCTCCAGGCAGTTTCATCCCCTTATGAAGGCAGTACCCAAGAGGAAAACCGATGGTAGGGTGCCAATCCTCAATCAGGAAATAGCCAACAGACAGCTTCCCACCCAACCCTCCAGGCAGATTCATCCCCTTCTAGGCATTGTTAATGAAGATTTTCCTTTTTGAAACTTATGAATATGATTTATTATAGGAAAGGAACTAAGGGTGAATTACCTATCATTCCTATATTTTTTATTAATTATTATTATTATTATTATTATTATTACAACAATTGATTTATTTCCTGCCCTTTTCCAAGCAGGACTTGAGGCAACTTACAATAATTAAATTAAAAAAACCAATAAGTATAGAACTGAATATCAAACATAACCCCTTCCTGTCCTCCCTCTCTATCCTCTCTTACCCCACATCCCCCTTACCTTATTAACAAAAATTTAACTCATTAAATAACCCAAATACGACAATCATTCCTAACCTTCTAATCCCACATTTCCTCCAACCCATATTCCCCATAAAAATCTCCCCTTGTCCATTTCCCCTTCTTGCAAGGGATCATGGCAATCTCCCCTTGCCCATACCTCCCTCTCACAAGGGTTTGTGGAAAACTTTGCCCTCCTCCCAAATGCCCAAACATATCCTCTCCCCACATTCTCAAAATTATTTGTATTATAATACACATTATATGTGTATAATCATTTTATAGGCTGCCTATTACAAGTCTTTATAACAAATGATCTACAAAATATCAGAGGATTTGTTTTTAAAATAAGTAGTTCCATGTACCTCTACTAATGAAGCCTGATTTTATAAGTGCGAATGATGCTTAATGTATGTGAGTGGGGTGCCTTGGCTATAAAGTGGATGATGCCCCCCCCCCTTTCCTGGTGCACCTATTGTTAATAAATTTAGAGTCTGTACTTATTTTTGGTTGAAAGTGGTCTTTGGGATCCAATGTTATTAAGAAACGTGTACATATGGACAAGATGATTACATAGGCCTTCTTTCCATTCAATTCAATTTTTATTACAGAAAAAGAATAACACTGACACAAAATCATGGTTAAACTAATTGCCCCTTCATCCTAAACATTAGGAGCTATAAATGGGACACATTCTAAAACTATTTATGCTTCCTTTCCCGCACTGCCAAAAGGGAGAATATTTCCAGCTAATAGTCGGTTCTCTTGAAGTTAAAAGAAAAACAATATTTTGAGCAGATGAGGAGAGCGGTCTATGAATAAGCAATCGCTCGGTCCAAACTGCTCTTAAATTGGCATAATATGGACATACAAACAGAATATGCTCTATATTTTCAATTTCGTTAGAGCAACAAGTACAGCATCTTTGGGCATAATCAATATTGGCCGCCATGCCTATTGTAACTGCCAATTCCAATCATTGAAATCGCACCAAGGTTAGCATTCTACGTAACTGGAAGTTTTGTATTTCTCTCAGACAGGGCTCCAGTGAAAAAGCAGACTTTACCAGATGGTACCAGGGTGCTATTCCATTAGCCTGGCCTGAAATATCCAACACCCTTTGCCGTAGAGTGGGGACTATAGCAGCCTCTGGAATTACAAACAAAAGGAGGGAGAAAGCCCAATCCTGTTTAGGAGTAGCGCAATCTCTCTCCACTACCTTTATGGCTATATTGCTCTACTCAACATTGGTTGGGTAAATGGGACAGATCAAAGTGACGAACTTTATCCTAGTACACCAGTACATTGTAGCTGAAACAGCTACCATATGCAGCCCTGTCTCTGAGCACAACATAGCAATCAGTGTAGCCTTTGAGACCTCCAATAGTACACTACTAATAAAGTTGTTGTGTATCAACTCTGTTTCCTTGTTGTAAGATTTAAAAAAAGCATAATTCTGCCCCAAACAAAAGTTGGGCCAGAGGTTTAGCCCTAAAAACTTCCAAAACAGCAGGCACACTCAGGCTCTGAGCAGTTCCATAGAATTTTAATAGGCCCGTAGATGAACTTTTAGCCTTAGAAATGAGGCTATTCCTATGATTATTCCAGTAACAGGCAGCAGAAAAAACCACACACAAATAAACTGCCTTTGAAACTTGTGGCAGCAAAGATTCTTCTTTCCATAGAAAACCAAGCTAAAAACTAACCTGTCAGCTACATAGTTAGAAAAATGTCACCTACTTCTTGCATAAGGACAAACTCAATAATCTTCAGACCAACTATCCAGTACTGAAGTCAGTCCCCTTAACTACAGAGAATGGGAAAGATTACAGGAGAAGCAAACAGAAGGGAACCAGATAATAAGAAAACCAACTGCCCAAAACAGTCAAGAACATAATTTCAGACTAAACAGGAAGTGCAGAGTGCCCAAAAGGAAACCAAGAAGAATCCACATATAAGAATCCTCCAGCCTTTTCCCATCCTGGCTCTGCTAATGGATAAGGGTGTAAAATATTCACTTCTGCACTTCAAGAAAAGACTATTAATTGCATTTTATCTGAATAATAAAGACACTGAATTGTATCCTTTGGCATGTCACTTTTAGGAAGTGTGGGCATTGCCTGTGACTCTCCAACTATGTTCTGGCACTATTATAGCCTCTGGGCCAGTTCCAAGGGAAGTCAAATTAGAAATGCATTAGGAGGACACACTAGTCTGGATGTGACCTCTAGCCCTCTGCTGATCTCACCAAAGAATGATGGAAAATAGAAAGCCTCTAATGGCTCTTTTTCACTCCAGGAGCTGCTCAGACCAATTCTGCTGCAAAATGGTGTTTCTTTTTGGCCTGTGCTTTTTAGTGAATTTAATACTTATTAAAGCTGCTAGCTTGTCGGTCCTGGAGATTTAAGTCCTTTTGCAAAAAAGGTCTCCCGAACGGATATGGCATGGATGATGACACTGTAAGGTTAAGCTGCCCCCATTATCTGTGACTTACATCACCTCTAAAGTTGCAGGCCTCTGATCACTTACTTCTGGGTAATTCCATTGACTTCATGGGGGCTACTCTGAGAAAGTGATCTCAGCCCCTCGGTGCAGGAGAATATTTGTGATGTGTACACCTGTCCACTGTCATCTGGACTAAAGTTACCAATCCAGTTTGCTTAAGCTAGGAAACATGGGTCAAATGACAGAGCTGTAGGACATCTCATGACTGATCCTCAGACCTTCAGTCCTTTTTTCTCTGCATCTTCCTCCTTCAAACTTACATTTTTGTACACTCCATCATTATTTCACAAATGGCAACATGGAAGAGAGTGAACTGAAGGGTGTATTGAAACATGACCCTCTGGGTGTCTCCGAGGCTTTCCAACTCCGTAGCGCAGTAGCTAAGGGAAAGAACTGCACCTGTTGAAGCCCTTTTCTTTTTATTGAGTGACATTATGAGACATTTGATGTTCTCATCTTAATCCTCTCTGGAACTAAAGCCTTAATGAGAAAAATCATCTCATATTCAGTGATGATCAAAGGAGAGGAATAAGAGGAAAGCGTATGCAAACAGGGAAAATCAAGCTTGTGTTCTCACTTTAGGATAGTTGTTCCAGACCATTTTTCATGTCAGTTTGGTAAAATCTGTAGAGTCAACACTGTGTGGACTGGAAACTGTTCCTTAATTTAAACTTAAATGGTCTCAACTGTTACCTTTTGGGGGAGCAGATTTTGTAGGTATCAAATGCATTAAGAATTCAAAACCAGGACTTACTGGAATTTAAAACAGCACATTTTGGTGCATTTTTAAAAACTAAAATTCAAGGTAGTATTACTGGATTGACACATACGGAGAGAGAGGGGATGTGAAATGGAAACTCACGGGAAAATCATGGAGGCAAACTTCTTCAGCTTGTTTCCATGGCCTACAGTGTGCCTTTGAGAGGAGCGAAGAGGGACCTGAGGACTGAGGGTTGCCCAAGGTCTTGCCTTACTCAGGGCTTCCCTGAAAGCTGGCTGGTAAGGGGTACCAGGGAAGAGGTCAGAGAGCTGAGAGCAAATGAAAAGACTCATCCAAAGGGTAAAGGGCCAGAAGCCTAGAGGGGCCCATCCATGGACAGTGGACAGAGTGTGGGAGGAATCCCCAGATTGAGAACTGAAACAGTGGGACATTGTGGCGTTGGACTCATCTTTGGATATGATGATTTGTGACTCAGAAATATGGTAAACAAAGAGTCCTTAGGAAAAAGGTCAGTGCATTTCAGACTGTGTTTGGAATGGATCCTGTGGGGACTTACGCTCTGGCTGGGCAGGGAGCATCATTTTATTGACCTGCATCATTTCATTGACTTATGCCATCCAGGGGTACTTTACCCTATGGGAAACTGGCTTTTACTCTGTGATTTTCCCCAGAAATACGCGTATGTACTCTGAGGCAAATGCCAGTCACCTCAGCATAAGCGTGAATGAGACCTAAGGCTATCACCCATTTCTATTGCCTCAGCACCAACTCATTGCTCCTTGTTCCTCTAAGGAATAATTCACAGCACCCTGAAATCCCTTCTACATTGTGGTGGCAGAAGGGTTCAAAAAGGACATTTGGTGATGAGCTTTTTGGATGGACCCATAGAGATGTCCTGTTTACAGACCCTGGCTTGCACCAATCCCAATCCCATTTCTTCACTCCAGAAGGAAACACAATAGAAAAGAAACCAATCAGTTCAGTTACAAAACAAAGCAAAAGACAAACCCTACAAGAATTTAGACGCACAAGAAAACTGAAACTAATTAAATGAATAAACCCATTTTACTTAACTTCCCTTGGCATGAAGCCTGTAGGCCTAAAATCAGTCTGGAAGTGACCTGCAGGAGACTAATGATTGTCTGTAGGCATGAGCTTAGTCCTGCTCTGTAATTTGGTGCACACATGAATCTTTGTGCAGAACAGAACTATGTAAAGCATCCATTGGAGCATAACAAAATGTGAACAGGTGCCTGGTAAACCACAGGCATTAAACACCTGCTTCAGTGAGCTGTCCCAGACACAGAAGAGTTGGTAGAACAAACCACAGAATGTTTGGTTTAGATCAGATGTTGGATCTGGCCACACCCATCACTCATTTATATTTTGTTGTTTTTAACACACTGCCAATGTGGCTTCTGCTGGTTGTCGATACTGATGCAGTAAAATCCTCGAGCTTCCGTGCTGCTGGCACTAGCCCCTATTTACATATGTTTACAAATTTGTAATAGGCCACTGACTAACTTGGGGGCTTAGCTGGAAAAAAATAAATATATAAATAGTTTATTTGTTTAGCCGTTGGCCATAACAAAGGTTAGTATACAAATTAATACAGCACGCTAAAACAATTATTACAATAATAAAAGCAAAATGGATAAATAAAATATAATGTACCATCCACTATGCATCTGATGACTCTTTTCTCCCAACCGGGCAGATTTTCAAGTGGCTCGATACAGATATAGCCTAAGGGCGCCCACAGGCAAAGTTGTTCCCGAAAACTAAGGGGCACTGGGCCTATAACCAGGCAGTGAGATGCCTTCTCCTTCACAGGGTTAGTGGCAGCACACTTGGCCCCTGCATTAAATCCTGCTGGATCTAAATCCAGCACTAGAGTACCAAGCAGGATACCATGAGCTTAAGGGTAATAGGGGGCCGACAAAGGGGCAGACTGCGGCATCCACACAGAAGGCCTATCGGGTCTCAGTGCGTCTGCGATCACTCCTTGTCACCGCAGATCAAATCGCTGGGGGGAAAATAAAGGGATGTCTGTATGAGACTGTGTACACATGTTTGTATGTGCAGGACTGATGGTTCCAGTTAAAATTCAGCCTATTAAGAAATCAAAACTCTCAGATGGGTGCCTTGACTTTGGCTCTAAAGTTTTAGTGTTAAAGATACTCAGAGGACTACAGATGGAAGTAGTGACAGTCTCTTTCAGTGCACTAAGGGTGAAATAAGACATAGCCCCGTGGATTCTGGATTCGGTCCTTGCACCCCCCACTCACACATTTAGTGGGGCCTGCCTAATAAATGGGCAGTGTCGTGCATGCATTTCATGTGCATTCGGGCAGCCCCCACTCACATGTTTACTGTGACAAACCTAATACATGGGCAGGCTTTCTTCCCACCATGCTCTTCCCGCAAACTCCCCACTGCCTAGTATCCTGCCCCTTATCATGACTCACAACCATAGCGAACCATGGGAACAAGAAGCCACCCAGGCTGTTTGGTTCTTCTGGGCTATTCGAACTCTGGAAGGTGGTCCAGCACCTGGTATCCCCACCCACCCATGGAGGTCCATACCTGGATTTATCCCTGCCAGCAGTTGGTGGCTGGAAAGCACCTTTTGCTATGCAACTAATCCTGAATTTACTGAGCAAATCACATACTTTATTGAGCTTCTATAGTGAAAATTGAAAGCGACAGTAACAAATTCAGAGTGAAAGCAATCATTGTCCTTCACCCCGGAAGAAGACAAGCACACATGTTGGGGTTTAATGGCCACACTCTTTATTTGAATTCTGTTAATCCAATTCAGGTTATTGGGATGGGCCATTCCCAGTCCCTGGTCTAGTAACAGAACATAAGCAACAGCAGCTACTGCAGGCCTGCAGTACTCAGGTACTGCCATCACTCTGTGCTCTACCAGTTCGGTCAATCAACCCACCTTCCAAGCCCCTGGCTGGGTTGGGGAAGGCGTGTTGGAATAACAGTAACACCCAGTAACCAACAGTAGTCACAGGCAGCCTGATGTTTCTCAGGTGCCACAGTCACACTATGCTCTAGAGGTTAGGTCACTCTACCACCTGGCCAGGCTGGGAGGCACGTTGTATTAATAGTGACCATGAAGCAGGCAAGGAGGCCATCGTCCACTCTGTCCTCGACTGCAGAACTCAATCATCACCCTGGACCGATCACCTGAACCTGGCCGTGCTTGCTTTTGATTTAGCCATTAAGCCCCATCTCACAGGGAGATGGTTTTGTTAAATGCTTAACTATTCCAATTAAATTTTCTAACACTTAATTGGACCCCTGCCACAGCAAACAGTCAACTTCTGTTTAGCTGTTTTTGTACCCCATCCCCAGACTTAACCTAACTTGCTTGTACCACTCTTGCTGAAGAGGTTAATGCCCCAGGAGTGAAAGCATGTACAAGTTCGCACTGACATTCCCAAACCTGCCGAACCTAATATTGCAATGCCCTGGGACCCCCTCGAGTATGTGCTCGGGTCTGCAAAGCGCTGGACACCACCTCACCTCTGGCTGGCTTCCAGTCGGATGGGTCATAAATTCTTAGGGGAGGGAAGGTGAGATCATGACTATACTCCTTTAATACTACATAGGCTGAAGGCAGGTGTGTTGCCACAAGGGGACCTAAGGCATAGGCTGGCTACTAGGGATGGATGACGTCTGCGCCTGAGGCACCCAATGGTTCATCGGGTGACCTGCCATGATTAAGCCCCCTGGTTCATCTGGGCAACCATCTCTGCTGTAAGGGTCTACCATGTGGGTAGGCCCTATGCTCCCATGCCTGCTGCCTGAAAGGCTTCCGCACCCAATGAGACAGGATGTTAGGGGTCTCTGCATGTCTGTGCTGCCTTGGTAAGGCGTTAGGAAGGGGTTGGTGCCACAAGAAGCCCTGGGCATCCCTTGCGTACCACCCAAGGAAGAAGCCCCTCTCTGGAGCCCACCACGCTGGAGGTGCTCTCCAGGTTCATCTCTTCCCCTGATACTTGCCACGTGTGAGAGTTGGACCCTCCCACCCACTCTGTGGAGCCCTGGATGGTGCTTTTTCCTGGTTTGGGCTACAGCATCGGATTGCTGTGAAAGGCCAGCACATAGATGGATCCCGCAAGTCTCGTGAGGTGAGACTTGCCTCACGCACCTTTCCATGTTACCCCTGGCAATCCATCACAAAGTGGGCCATGCCTGGAGCCCCAGTGGTAGCTCAGCGGCAGCTCACCTGATAGGTGCATGCCTTCTTCCTCTGATGGGGGGGTGGGACAAACCCCTCTGCCCCTCCCAGCACTGCTTAGGCAGGCAGGGTGGCAAAGGGAAGTCTTTGCATTTTGTCAACTCAGTTTCTTGCATCCCCGACTCACAGAGACATATGGGCAGGTAGCAGCACACAGTCTTATTGGAGTTTCACCCACCGTGGTGTTAGAAATCCCTCTCGGTTTGCATAAACCCCCCAGTCAAATATGCACCTCTTGTACCCCCTCTCCAGCATCTTCTGCATCACCATACAGTGTGGGCAGAAGACATCCTCGCTCACCAGGGTGCTCTGCACTTTTCCACGCATCCAAACCTCATATAGGGCAATAAGCTCTCCTGGTTCACATTTCCTGTAATCCGGGTCACTTGTTTGCCCAAAGAGATTCATCTCTGCAGTCCTATCGAGGCACTCCTGGTGGCCCCATGATGAGTATCCTCTCACTGTCATCGGGGCAGTGATGAAAAAAAAAGTGACAGGGAAGGTCCAGCCTCTCTTTGTGACTGCCCTACTTCTGGCAATGCACAAACATCCAGAAAGGTTGTGACCTCTTTCGTATCCCTCTCTCTCTTCTTGTCTGGGGCTCCCACTCTTCCGTTCTGCTGAACTTGGAACTTCAGCAGGGCTGTTTGGTGTCTGCATTCCATCATGCATACGTAGAACACCATTGTATGCATGTGCCACCCTATGAGCCCATCGGCTGTCTTGGAGGATGGGTCTGACAGTCCTCTCTGTTCATCAGGCCACACTAAAATGTCAGCAAAGGCCAGGGTATCCATCACCCCCCAAATTCTCTGGGCCCTGTATTCTGGGTGGCCACAACACCCACAGATAAAAGGCAAGGTCATTTGGCTTTCCCAGGCAAACAACCTGCAGCAGTAGCTTTCTATGATGTTATAACCCCTCATGTTCACTGCAAGCAAAAATTTACTTTCAAAAGATAATAAAATATTAATAGCTTTTAACCAATGGACAATAGCATCCCAGCTCTAATCCCACATACATTCTGAGCACAGTGACCTCTAGTGCCTTGCAGATGCCTTCATCTGGCCATTTTTAACATTCAGTGGTTCCTCCCACCCCAATTACAAAATTCCATGCCTTCGTGGTGCTAACATTGGTAACGTTTTTAGATAAGCTAGTGTGTGCACTGACGTGCTTGTGACAGAAATATCTATGCAGTTTAATAACCTCATTTATTGATAGTGCCAGTTCAGCCACACACATACACACAACAATAAAGATTAAATTGCAAACCGCCCAAGAACTAACATGGGGGAAACTCATTCGGACTGCCAGTGATCAGAACCAGAGGGGATTCTGGGAAATAATCCATTCTCTTTTGCAAGGAAGAGGTAAGGGATGTAGAGACTTACCCCCCATGGGAGCTTGGCAGGACTTTTATGGGAAGTTGTATGCAAGGAAAGGAACTACTCCCTTTATAGTGGAAATGAATGCTGTAGACAAAATCCCAAGGTGGCAGCCGGTTTTAGTGGAAGAAGTTATGTCTTTAATCGATTCCCTAAAAAATGGGAAAGCCCCCGGGCAGGATTACATAACGGCAGAAATTCTGAAAAGCGAAACACGATATTGGGCGGAGGTTCTAGCGCCATTATTCACACATATAAATGAGTATGGCATTCTTCCACGAAATTGGCTACAGTCTACGGTGGTCCCCATATATAAGAAGGGGGACCCAATAGAACCGGGTAATTAT